>CM059998.1:8228468-8250996 GCA_030463065.1 Aphidoletes aphidimyza | reverse complement strand
ATGAGTGTCACCATACTATATATCAGTTAACGGTGGCAACACTCATATAACTTTCAAATTGGTATATCTGTCATTCAAAATGACTCAGTTTATGTTTGACCAGCACACTTGAACCATGTCACACTTCGTCGTTGTTTTAAAAAACAACACATATTTAGCATTAAAACGAGATTGGATTTTGAATCCAACTCTTTATTCCTGCTCCAAAATTTTCTACTCGCCAGATGTAGCAGAAAAGGCAAATTTCGACCTCGAAATCATGTATTTTTTTAAATCAAGTGAACGTGCATGTTACGAAGCAGAGATCCGTAAAAAATGCGGTAAGTGTCATTGTCACTTTATTATTATTATATTATTATTATATCATATCATATATTATTATTTATTTATAATTATTATATCATTCATTGCAGAAAATATGGAACAAGCCATGCACTATGTCAATCAGCGGCCGCGGAGAGCATGTGTTTCTAACATAACCTCAAAATCCACTGAACCTGTGGAATATCACGAAATTAGTGATGATGAAGATGGCGATTTGGATAACATGGAGTTATCTGAAAGTGTTGAAAATGTTGCAACTGATTCGGCTGTCGGCAATAGTGCAGCTAGCGGTGAGCTACTTGATTTGGATGGATTGATGGCCAACAATTGTCCAGATAACGTGGAGTTATCTGAAAGTGTTGAAAATGGTGCGACTGCTTCGGCTGTCGAAAATCGTGCAGGTAGCAGTGAGCTACCAGGTTTGGATGAATCGATGGCCAACAATTGTCCAGATAACGTGGAGTTATCTGAAAGTGTTGAAAATGTTGCAACTACTTCGGCTGTAGGTAATCGTGTAGGTAGCGGTGAGCTACTTGATTTGGATGGATTGATGGCCAACAATTGTCCAGATAACGTGGAGTTATCTGAAAGTGTTGAAAATGGTGCGACTGCTTCGGCTGTCGAAAATCGTGCAGGTAGCAGTGAGCTACCAGGTTTGGATGAATCGATGGCCAACAATTGTCCAGATAACGTGGAGTTATCTGCAAGTATTGAAAATGGTGTGACTGCTTTGGCTGTAGGCAATCGTGCAGGTAGCAGTGAGCTACCAGGTTTGGATGAATCGATGGCCAACAATTGTCCAGATAACGTGGAGTTATCTGCAAGTATTGAAAATGGTGTGACTGCTTTGGCTGTCGGCAATCGACCAGATAACATGAAGGAACGTGTTGAACAAGGAATTCTCGTGGTAGGTTAAGTGCAATGCTCCAAACACTCGTTATTTCATTTAATTGTGATCACATGTACCAATATTTATCTTTTCTCTTTTGCAGCGCCGAAACTACTTGAAAGTTTTGCGTGAAAACAATTCACAGGGTAATGTTGATCAAAGTGGATCATCAATCATAATTCAAGTAAGGATTTTTCAAATTCACACGTGTACATTTTTTAATTTAAATTTGCTTTTCAATTGCAGCGTCGAAGCTACATCGGTGCATCGCAAAATGTCCATCCAGAATACTCAAAAACAGTACAGTCGAATTTACGTCGTTAGACGGAACTTGGATGCATCTTATAGATGCTTAATAGCATGTTGCACATGCTCAGATATTAGGCTCATTTATAGCTTATCTGTGGTTAAAATAAACCTATGTTTAATAAAAGATCAAATCTCATAAATAAAAATAAGACCGTTAAACAAATAGTGTTTTCGTTGAGTTGAAATTTCCAGCTATTACCAGACATATGTATGTTCGAATCACATAGGTAAACAGATTAAAAAAAGAAGCCCGTAATAATTAGAAGAATAACTACAAACCCTGGTAGAAGTGCTTGATACCAACCTATTCATTGTATTACTTGAACAATTGCCATTAGGGGATTTATTTTTGATATGATTGCTTATGAGTGCTCAGAACTTGACAACCGATTCAGTATGATTGGTAATGTAGAGTACACATACGTACGAATGTTCATAATTACTTGAATGCAGAACTTACCTTAGATTTGAGCCGACACGTTTTCTATAAAGCTGAAGAATTCTCAATGAAAATGTCCCAAAATGTCAGAGGTATCATCGGTATAATGTTGTGAATGCACTTAATCTATTCCACTGTGAACTTTGTTTGTACTTGTTCTTTCATTCATTTAATACGCAATCTGATTATTTATCAGAAAAATCAAACCGTCTGTTATCAAGAAATATTCTGTCCATAGTGGAATGGTTAGTGTTATACGTTTGTTTAAATCTGTCGATTTGGTGGCATTTAATTTGTTAACGATGGCAATTATGTTGTGAACACAGGTGGGAAGATGAATATTATGCAGCTTATATGAAATATTCTGGTTATTTGCATTTAAATGATTCAAGTGTTGGTGAAAAGAATATTGTAAAATCATAGAGCCCAGAAAAGTTTGTGTTTGATATTATTGACAGCAGTGATTGGGGCATCAGCTCTCATCAAAAATAGTCTTTGGGTCTATTTGCATTCGGTTACGGTCGATTGGTGTTCACCACATGGTGATGAAACTGGTGGATCCTTGAAGGTTGAATTGTATCTTTCTAACTTCCATTCTTGTCTTATATTTAATATTCAACTCCATCCTCAGATTGTTTATAAGGAGTACACTGAATTGTCTGAAGCATGGGCTGAACGTTTGCTCGACTTACGTGTACGCCTGTTGTCGTTGTACATAATTCAAGATGCGGATTGTTTACAATGAGAAAAAGAGCAGCTATTTGTGAAAAAGATAAAGCATTGGCCGGTCTAAATATAACACAACAAACAATCAATTCGTGACATACACTGTAAATGCCATGAATTCCGGAAAAAAAAGGTTTAAATGACTGACTAGCTTTCTACAATGCATTAAATATGCACCGTTTATTATGAAACGAATCTAAGATGAATAAGAGGAACAAACTAAAATATTATCTTCAGTTTTTTTACTTTTGATCTTTAAAAGATGCAACGATTGGGCGTATAACAATCAGTGTATACTACATAATATTTAAATAAAGATCAGGTGTTGTGTGATTTAAAAGAAAAATTAAATTGAAGAGTTTCGCAGGAATGTTTAGACTATTACATCTTTTGTTACAGTTCAACTTCAAATTACAAAGTTTGTTTGGAAGACAAACCACTGAAAGCTCGTTACATTTGCATTTTTGTAAAACATTGTTAAAGCTATCAATAATTTCACTGATTTCAACGGAAAAGTGATAGAACTTAAAAACACGCGGGAATTAAAATTAAAACTACACATTCTATGGGGAAACGGTTCAATTTTTGATATCAGTTTACACTGGATTTATAATACTATTCGCCGCAGATAACAGTTTGCTTCGAAAAAGATCCATTCTTCTCTTGTCACCGCCCACACGTTCTTTGTATAAATCTGTAAATTATATAATTTTTCAAACTGTTTGTTTACATTGAAATTTTGAGTATATTACCTTTCAAAAAACTTAATGAGGATCTACCCAAACATTTTAACGATGTATTTTTTAGACACGAGCGTAACTCTTCCTTAGTGAAGATGGCTCCCAGCATATAAAATAAAAACTCCTCATCAAAGTCTTCGTTAATTGTCGGATAAACTTGATTCATTTTTTTCATTTGATCAATGAAATTTATTTTCAGCTTGAGTATGCCATTCATATAGAGCCGGTCGCCTTTTGTCTGAAATTGAGAAAAGGCAATTTCCATTAGAAAACGGAACCCATCAAATTCAAAGTATCTTTCGGTGAAAAATGTTGTTGAGAGTTTGTGTATGGGGCTTACATTAGTAATGTAGTAGTACTTGTTTCCAAATGCGCTGTCCCGCTGGAAGTGTCTAGTGTTCACCACTGTGGTGAAAGTTTGCGACAAACAAGTATCTTCTGCTTCATCAGAACTGCCAAAATCGTAAACAGTTTCATCACCAATACGGCTATTTAGTTTGGAAATTGTTTCTCGCAATCGTTCATTCTCTTTTTCCAATTTGACAGTGATACTACTGGCGTTATTCGACATCAAAATGGCTATGTGAAAAGGAGAAAAAGGAAGTCAATAAGACATTCATCACAGAATATACACTGTCAAGTGTCCAATTCGTAATAATGCTTGATTAATCGAACATATAAAACAAACACAAAACGATTTTAAAGTTAGATGGCCTGTTATCATCGCTGAAATAGTTTACTGAATATATTCACCTGATTGTGAATTCATGTCAACGCTCGTACCAGCTAATGAGTTGCCACCATATTCTTCGCTTTCACCCACCACATTTTGACACGCCACAGATGTATATTGACCATTGGATGAAGCACTAATATATGGATTATCTGAAAAATAACCAAAATATTAAAAATTCAAAACGAAGTGAATGTCTCGAATTAAGCCGTTTGTGGTCACCAGGGCCGCTAAATGTACATACACGATAGTAACTGCAAAGAGCTGGAAACCGTTCCACCCTCACCATAAGACATTTCACTGTCCGTGTTTTTTTCCAATTTAACTACAACATCTTCGACGCGATGCACTGCCTCAGGTACAACCATCACATTTTGGTATGCCATCGTTTGGTCCTCATATAAAACATCAACCGTATCGGTACCAGGAATAACTAAAAAATTGACAGAAAAACAATGAAAACTAATTAGACATTAAATAAATGACTAAACCAGGCAAACAGTGACGGCTCGTCGGACAACAAAATATCAAATGAATGATGGTTCCCTATGTTTCCTTCAAACTGATTCCATTTGAACCCATTCTATATTTCATTTGAATCAGGAGTGGTGTGTCACATTTTTCACACCCACCAATATGATTTACTGAACGTACGTACTCGAGTATAAATATGAAGTTGAACTGGCAGTCGATTCACAGAGGCCCTCAACTACGACATCTGCCTCCAATTTGACAACTACATCCCGGAAAGAATGCGCTTCTTGAGATCCATTACCAACACTTTGACATGATGATAGAGTGTCTTGCTCAACTCGTGGACTAGTGACCATATTTGAGGTCAAAGTTCCTGAAAAAGTAAAAGAGACAAAAATTATGAATGGAACGAACGAGGGTTTCTGATATGATATGTTGAATGAATGTGAACCTGCTTGTGAGGACATAGCCGAACTCGTAGTTGCTTCAGTGTCGGACACTACACTTTCTTTCCCCTTTTCCGAATCAATGGTAACATCATTGAAAGAATGGACTCCAATGACTAAAAAAGCAAACAAAAACATGAAAATTAATGAGATATTCAAATTGAATCGATATAAAGTAAGGGTGCCTCCAAAAATCATTTGAATCACCTTGTGATTTTCGATTCAACCGTTTTCTTTTTGTTTTTTGATCGGTGAAACTAGCATCCACAATACAGCTTCGATTTTTCCGTTTTTGTGCAGAAGACCGCTTCGAGGCCTTTGAACTTGTCGCACCTTTATTGAACGTCAATCGTTGTCTTTTCTTTTTTCGACCGGTACTTTTTGCATTCAAATCACTTGGCTCCTTTGAAACACTTGAATCTGATACGAAAAAAGAAATAAATAATCATATTTATGGCATGTACATTAAAACAAATCAAAACCACTTATGACACATTTAATGAGTGAAACACACTACCTTCTTCACCACTAGAATACAAACAATGGACTTCAACAGGATTTTTATTTGAATTTTTAAATCGCTTCGGTCGACGACACTTAACGTGTTCCATAGCCTCTTCCATTGAATCTGATGGAAAATACAAATTAAATTAAAATCATTTATTTATTTCACACTTTAGAGAAAAATACCAAAAATCCTGTACAATTCTGCTTTATAGCAAGCAGTTTCATCACTTTTGAAAAAATACATTGTTTTTAAGTCAAAATTTGGTTTTTCACTTGGATTTGGAGAAAAAAATATTTTGGACTCTGAAAATAAAATGGGTTTTTCAACCCATTCCTTTTTCACAGCCAAAAATTTGTTATTTTTTAGCAAAACAACATAAAATGCCATGATGCGTTCTCTTAGAGGTATATATACGAACTGAGAATCTGAACTGAGTGGTATGCGCACGCTGTGTTGGTGCTATTTAGTAGCCATTGCATTACAATGACACGCCGCATAGAGTTCACTCGCGGTCATATGCAACAGTGCCGTTGCTATTTCTATGTGGACATCTAGTAGCTATGATTGCCAAAACGTTTTGGTAGCTCTTGTGTTATTCACCTTATAAATGTTTTGTTGATTTTTAATAAATTATTTTTCTTGTCAAAATGGAAACTGACGGTAATTATAATAATTTTTCAAATAAATAATATTTGAATTAGTGAAATTAAATATTTGTAAAACTTCAGGTCGTGTACGGGGTGAAATATTATTGAGAACACATAGAGGAATAACATCAACACGCAAATGCAACTATCCAGGATGCACTCAAAAGCCATTAAGTCGTATTCCAAAAAAAACTCGATATGAAATTTTGAAAAACCACGACTTTTATGTACCAACTTCTGGTAGAGTATGCAATACACATTTGCAATCAGACAAATGGACTCAAGATCATGGGTTCGATACCATACACTCATTTTCAAGCGCACAAATATCCGAGATGACAGATTTGTTAAAGATGGAGTCTGATAAAGTTAACACCCCAATTTCAAGTAATTAGATATTATTTGTTTAATCTTTTAAATAGTAACTTTTTTATGTTCACATGTTCATAGAATTATGTAAGGATTTACGACTTTTAACAAAGAGAAATACTGGACTTAGCGGTGAAGATTTTGACGATTTGCTGAGACGATTGGTTAGTTTGCATGCTGAAGATCGACATCCAGAAGTTGCATTATACATGTACTTGATGAAATTACGCACTGGCTTACCCAGCGAAGACATCGGAAATCATTTCCACGTGTCCCGAGTTACCGTTGAGCGGAAGATAAAAAGAGCTCGTATTGCATTGAAGCAAGATTTCGTTGGTCATTATGTGAACTATTTTCGCAGTAGGGAAGAAATGATACCGCATAACACGGCAATGAGCAACGCTCTGTTTGGTGATGGTGTTACAGACCATGTGATGCTTATATGTGATGGCACTTACATCTACATAAATAAAAGTCGAAATTACGTATTCCAAAGAAAAACCTACACCGCTCAGAAAAAGCGAAATTTTGTGAAAATTATGATGGTTGTTGCCTGTGACGGTACGATCATATACGCACTTGGTCCGTATAGAGCAAATCAAAACGACGCAACAATTTTGAATTTGATTTTTACCGACACTGTGGCTTTCGACCAACTCATTGCTGGTGATGTGATGATTTTAGATAGAGGTTTTCGAGACTCAACTAATATCCTGACAGAGAAGAATCTCGTCGTAAAAATGCCAGGATTGCTCCAAAACGCAGTTCATGGGGATCAACTAACCACGATAGAAGCAAATAAATCTCGATTTGTGACAGCATTGCGATACGTTGTTGAAACACGAAATGGTCATCTTAAAACGATATTCAAGTTATTCGATAAAACATGGAACTCTCTTTGCCTACCACATCTTGCATTGGACATTGAAGTTGCAGCAGCACTTATCAACAAATATTTCAAGACATTTGAGTCGAATAGAGATTGTGCTGAGGAAATCTCTAAGCGAATGCTTTCAAAATTAAACACTCCAAATATTTTGCACTCGGTAGTCAAGATGCCGAACTTCGTGAAACATTTGAAAAATTTCGAAGTATTCAACGATTTTGATTCATTGCCACAGTTGACAGAACTTCATATGATTTATATTTCACTTGGTAAATATCAAATTAAGCAAGCTGAATCCTATTGCCAGGAGCATATCAAAGCAAACAATTCACATTTCGAGATATTTAAATGCCCAGAAAATGTATTTCAACAATTTTTCTCCACACTTTTCGATCAAGATCAGAATGTAATTCTCTTGTTGGGTCAATTTAATTCACGCTTAAGAAATCGAATCTACCATGACACCTTCGCTTTAATTGATATGAATGGTACAGACGAAAAAACAGTGCTTGGACATCATTGCACCTGTTATGTAGGTTTGAGAACGGTGGGCTGCTGTTCTCATATCATGACAATTCTTTGGTTTGTTTTGTTTATTAAAAACCGAAACATTCCACAACCAGCAGGATTTTTAGATAAATACTTTGATTGCTGAGATATCAAAGGAATGAAATTACAATCTTGGAATGATATAATTTTTGGAACTTTTGATTTTTTTTAACCTTTTGTAGGACAAAAAAATAAAATAAAATGAGGTAGCAACAAAAAAAAAAAATTAAAAAAAATCAAATTACATGCAGTTTTACTATATAAATCATAGCCAAAATGAAACAATCACACTGAGCCAACTGTTATCTCCTAACGTGCTCAATAAAAATGTTAAGCCAATAAAAACTACAATTTGAATATAGAGATGGTTTGCAATTTTTAATAAAAAATAATTTGACTTTTTCTTTTGAATTTTGCTGAGATCAATTGATCTCGTAATTGGAGCGAAGGGATTTCTTGTATGGCACAGAAAATGGTGTATCGTTTTCTTCTATTTATTGCTTTTTTTTAAATCAACATAAATTGCCATCGACAATATCATTTTGATATGATATATATAGATTTTCTATTTGGTGTGCAAATTGTGTGTTTTTCTCTTTGAAATCAAAGCATAATGCAACAAGTTAATTCTTTGGTTTTGTTTTGCTTCCAATGGAACATTTTTTCGGTAATGCTTGCAAATTGAACAATGGATTTTGTAACATGGAATTTTTTAAACAGGAGGGAAGGGCAAACAGTTGTTGATTGCATAATTAACGTAACTAAAATAAAAAAATTAGTACTTAACCGTACCTTAAAGCTTAATTATGATATTTGATTCTTTCAACTCTGAGTATGGTTTTTCCATGACGCGATTCAAGTCCTCGTGAAGTCCGTCCAGCATCCATTCGAGAAGTTCCTATAAAAATCAACGGCAATTACAGTCAAATAGACTTGGCATTTTTAATGATCAATAAAATACCTGTGAATCATGTTGTCCACCTCCAGCAAATTGTGGAGCATGTTTAGTCATACAGAAGCGTAGTTTCAATGGTGCCACAGAACATGTTGAAGCCGACCACATCTCTTTGAGTAGCATATCACAAAGCCAATTGTCCTTTTGTGCCCAGTTTATTGGTTGTATTCAATTCGTATAAATGCATATTTGCGAGAAAATATTGCTCCAATGGTTGTGTATTGAAGAGCACTTGAAGTGCTGAATTCATGAAGCATGTGTTACCCAAATTGTGTAGCCCCGTTGCACCTGGTGCGTGCACCGACTGAACTGAAATAATGGTGGTGCATCTTTCGAGTGCCGCATTTTGCGATTGTGACAGTGTTAATGAGCCAAGCTCTTCTGGCCACGTGAGGTCTTTGCTTCGAACTTAAAATAGAATTTGATCATTATCACGGATTGTCAAATCTTGTAATGTAACATTTTCATCTTCCAGCAAACAAGCAGTGTCTTCCATGTTGAACACATGCCATAGCCTAATTTCAATTTCAAATGCTGACACAAGAATTCACCGACTTGTTTGACGGTTGCCAAGCGACTGAATGCGGCCGTGTTAGCTAAAAATCGTTTTGGTGGTTGAAGTATTGTTGGAACTGCATTGTTCGCATAATTTCCACCGGGTGTGACTGCTCCATATCCACCTAAAAGAAGCATCAAAATACGGATACGAGAGAGAGTTAAAACATTTTCTAAGTGGTACAATGGAAGCTGAAATCCAATATTTACCCGCAACGGCTCCCCATGATGAGGCAGTTTGAGCTATTGGTGGATTTGCTTGATGTCGCAAAACACGCAGATTCAGTGGATACAGTTCGAGCTCGACTGGCATTGATGGATGAACTTGAATCACTTGACGGGGCAAAGGCAAGGAACATCGATACCATTGTGAAAGAGCCTTCCACAACGAATCTGGAATTAATTCGTACTCGCGATGCTCTGACAAGATTAAATTCCGTTTTAATCGTCCACCTTCGCCGGTTAGTGTTCGGATATTTTTGTAAGCTGGCTGTTCGACGAGGCTCGAATTATCGATTGGACCCGGATGCATAACACCATTTCGTCCACTACATGAAATACCACTGCTTACCGAGCCGAGGCTCGAAGAATCGCCAGCAAACAACAAATCACCCATGACGTGAAACTTTCATCACAAACAACAGCTTCATCTAAACTATTTCAACCCATTCCCGAGCTCGAATTTCGGCTCACCGAATACGAATTAGCTGATTTACAATATACACATGGCACTGAAGATGATATTGACTGAGTATATTGATTCCAGTTTTGCCACCAATCAGCTGATATCAAATACCAAAATTGGTCCCACTTTATAGCCGCGACGCACCTCACGAGTCAACCATCCTTTCACTGAAATATTCAAATAAAAATCATTTTAGAAATGGAAACATTCTGACAAATAAGAGGTTCTTTTATGTCACCTATATTGTGTTCCAAGTGTCGACATTGTGGTCTCAACCCTAGAACTACATGGCAAACATCGAACAACAGATTCATAAACGGTTGCAATAGATTTGATTGGCTTTTTTGTACTCCACATCATAAAATCTTCCAGCGAAAATATAAAATCTTTGGCCTCAACATTATCAACTACAACCGCATCCGTTACTTTAATTGGCATCTTATTTGCATTAGCACGTTCACGTAATTCATCAAATACTTGAACGTAGGTTAAATTTTTCATTTGTATTGAGCTCGAACTCTCTTTGGCGACAAACAATAAAATGTTAATCATTTCGGATATTTCTTGTACATTCAAAACACCGTCACGATCAATATCAAACACTTTGAAGCAAACTAAATGGGACAAAAACAATATTTTCCATTAATTTTGAATGGCAATTTATGCCAATACCATTTTAATGGTATTTAATCAATTCGTTAGCATACATTTGCTTCTTTCAACATTTGGTCCCCGAAAAGTGGCACTAACACCACATCAGAGCTCCTTGAAATCAATGTGACCGTCTCGGTTCTCATCAAAGGCAGAAAATACACCATTCAGTGCTGACAGCGGAACTGGTGGGCTGATGAGTGGCGCCAGTGACGCCAAATCTAACTGTCCAGTTTTTGCTAAACCTTTAATGCCCAAAATGTTTTCTCCAAATCTCCAATATCCTGCAATTGAACTTGAATTAGACAAAATGATCGATTGCATGATAATTTTGCTGAATAAAATACCTGCTCTTCCAAATGTGTTACGCCAGCCAAACATTGATAAAATGTTGGCGTTTCTAATTCGGTGCTTAAATTCACACATGACTCGAAAAGAAGCCATCGTGATAAAACTGTTGCACGCTCATGCTTTATGATCCATTGCTTAAATTGATCCAAATTTACTCGGTCTGAATGGCCGAATGACGATAGTAAAAATTTTTGTGATTTTGTTTGTAGCTCGGCTAAGGTCGGTTTTGTTGCACTGCCTGGCGCTGTTTGTTGGCACGTGTCTTCAATCTGCAGAGGCTTGGCAAACTCTTGTTTGTGATTCACAAGTTGTGAATGTGTGTTCCTGAATCATTGCAGTAGACATTCCAAAGAAATCTGAAAGAAAAACAATTTGTAGTTTTCGTTTTGAAATATAAAAACAGAATGTTAATTTAAACTAAATTAAACATTTTCGAAAAGATCGTCATAATTTGCAAAAAGAGTTTTCCATCTTTTATTTTTGCACTATTCAATCAATATTCATTTGTCATCCATAATAAGCATACACACTCTTGTTGTTCCATTCACTCATGAGTGAGCGATTAATATGGCTAAAGACTGTACAATTCCATTGAATTCTCTAAGTTAGTTGCATTCAATTCGATGATTGTGACAATGAGGCATGTGTTAAACTTTTGTCCTTAAACTTTTGTGCTCTCAATTTGCACTTGATACAAGCGGAAATTTACTGCGAAAGTAAGAGGACGTCGGTTCGTTTGTCCAGGTGTATGCCGTAATAGAATTGGCAAAATGTTGATTCAAAGTATAATCAGGTCGTGAAGTGCTCTAAATGATCTGAAGTGGACTCGACAAAGTTTATCGAACTTACTTGATTTTTTCATCGGCCAAACACCGCGTCAGCAGCACGAGTCATTTCCATTGATTAATTTAATTGATAATGAGTATTACTCGATGATGAAAACATGATAAATCATTAATGGTATTTTGTAACCACGATAGAATTTTAAGCACGAACAAAGAACCGGCTATCATCAATTACTGCTCTTAACATGAACGGAAACTCATATTCCAAGCTATGGTCACTGAAAATAACATTTGATTAATACAAATTTTAGTAAGTCACAGGCATAAAAACGGATTTGAACTTCAAGGCTGTTTACCAGTGGTAGCATGATAAGCTTGATCTGATGGTGTGGATGGCGGTGGATGGCGATGGCCATAATCTTGCTACTTTTACCCAAACAGCATAAACAGGCCCTTGTTCGTTCCATCTCTTCAACACTTGACATTGTTTTATGATACGATAAAAAGTGAATCGACTTAATTTCCTCTGGTTGCTGTTATCTGTGGTACATAGCCTTCTAATATTGCGATTGCTTTCGTGAAATTTATTGAATTTTGTGTTGCAGTCAACGATTATCTGGGCCGTCGACTATCACATTTAAAAGGGTACTAACTGCTGACGCATGCTCATCAGAGCGATCACAGCCATTAGCGGTGGTATTTTTCAACCGTATCATTGCTATTCATATTACTCGTTTCATCAAGACTACTTCCACCGAAATGTGATTTCGTCAAAAAAATTTACCATACTGTGTTTTTGATGACATGAATACGTTGCATGTTTGAATGTCGTTTCAGGACTTGTACTTAAATCAGCATGACCACTATCTATGACCACTATCAGAACACTATCAGACCACATAGCGATTATAACCACTTGCAATTGATGTATAAGATTTTCATCTTATTTTCATTTTCTTAAATTCAAAATAAAGAATCCGATTTCTTTTTCCACTTCCACGAGAGCTAAAAAATAATTTATGGCAAACAAAACACAGAGTTGTTTGAAGATCCATGGCCTGAGCCTGCTAAGGCAGCTGTTTTTTTCTTCCTTCTCTCCGATCCATCACACATACACACGATGCAAACGAATGAATCTACGATATGACACACATATTTCGTAAATCGTTGTCGCTATCATCGAATTCAACTGATTCAAATTCATTGGGACCATTTTATCGTCAACTTTTGGCAAATATGGTTAATAATTTAAACCTTGACGCTCGTAAAATAGTAAATATGCTGAACTAGGATCGATATTTGGTTGCGATTGAGATATTTCACGGCACGAGCTGTCGTTGTAGCAATACTATGAATTGTTTGGATTTGAAGCGTATGAAATGTAATGACCACCATTAAGCATCCCGGAATGTGACTGTAAACCAGAAAACAAAACAAAAAAGATTTATCCAAAGTTCTCCAGTTAAAGTGGAATTGAAATGAAACAAAAAATGTGATTCTTACCACAACTGCATATAATTTATACTTTAAATCGAATGGATCTTGCCCATCATCTAAATTATGAGGTAAGGGTCAGCTGTAATCATTATTCTCATTTGGACACTTTCCTGTACTATTTCCGACCTAAATCATCCAGTAAAACAAAAACGAATGAAATGTTTGCCATACAATGAAAAGTAATGAGCAAAACAATCAGAATAATGAAATGTAATGAAAACTGCAAGACCAAAATGTCCTGGACTTTACCCATTTGTTAGTGACGAAATTGAATCGCTTCAAATGAACAATCAAAATTGGTGGCAATTCCCAAAGCAGCTTCTTGGTTGCTGGTTGTTTGCCTTTGCAGTGACTACATGATAAGATTCTTCAAGTTTCTCTTCAGTAGTAAACGCTCGCAAGCAATGATCCAAATCGATTGGTTCTGCTTGCTGCTTTCTGCAAATAATCACTGACTCATGCTCAATCCAAATCTATAGTGAATTGACAAAAAAAAAGATCAATATGATGACGACTCATACAATCATCCCATAAATATTGCAACTAATTTCTTGAACGTACTCGTTCTCGTGTGCTTTGATAGCGCAAATACAGTGCGGTTGGATCCCAATCGATTGCAATTTGTATGGCATCCGGACAAACACCATCACCAAACAAATGATTTGGTTTGGTGTGGTATTGCGGGATCATTGATTGATCCTTGTTGAGTTGTGGTGAAGGATTGTCTACAATGAAAAACAGAATTAAACACATGTCACCAAAATTGATTGATCCAATTGATAATAAAATAAGCCTTACTCGATGAAGAGAACATTTCCTTTAACAATGACAAATCATTACATGGTATTTCGCAGCCAGGGCAGAATTTTGACCATGAGCGCAGCGCACAGAATCGGCCACCATCACTTACTGCTCTTAATATGAATGGAAACTCATATCCCAAGCTATCATCACTGCAAACATAACATTTGATTGAAACAGATATCAGAAAGTCACACACATAAAAGTTGAGGTTTCTTACCAATCGGTAGCATGATTAGCTTGATCTGATGGTGTTGATGGCAGTGGACTAAGTAATCTTGCTACATGTACCCAAACTGCACAACACAGGTCCTTGTTCGTTCCATCTTCATAGCACGGTATAAGTAATGGCACACCGAATAGACTTGGCCGTGTTTTATGATAGGATAAAAAGTAGGTATCTTGTCGACTTAATTTCCTATGCACCGCAATTAAATATCCGCCTGCTCTTCGGTTGCTATTATCCATGCTGCTTAGCCTTCTAATATTGCGATTGTTCTCGTTAAAACCTAGTGGATCTTGTTCTACTGTCAACGATTTTCCGTCTCGTTGACTATCACATTTTACATGAGTTTTGTTGACACTCATCTGTCAATGCAAATGTATAACAGTTTCTTGTTTATTGGTTCAACATTTATGCACTGGCAACACCAAATGTCAAATGATTCCAATTTCACATGAAAAATGAACAATATTCTTTTGTAGCGTTGTGTAATGCAGGAGAAAGTGGTGCTTTGGGTTGAGTGACAAATTGAAATATAGTTGGAAACATTGATGGTGGGTGGTTATTAAATCAGTAAGCTTCTTCAAATCTGTTTCATCTATTTCATCCGATAATAAAATTTGTATTATTTGTAACATAGATTGAACGGCCAACCAAATTGGTTCAAGTTGATTTTTAAACTTGAAAAGGATAAATGGCAAATGTAAAATTAAACATTTTGCTTGAGATGCATTTTGTCCAACATTTTTTTTATCCACCATGAGCTTTGACGGTATGTTTGCTTTCGAAAGTTGACCATAGTTGAAGTATTGCACTAGAGATTGCAATTCTTCTATTGATGCGATTTTTTGTGCACTACAATAATTGAACACTTGCTCGAGTAAGAATCCCACACAACCTTCAAAAACATCATGCATTAAATCGACGGTCATGTTATCAAGAATGTGGAAATTATCTAGAGTGTTTAATGGACACGATGTTTTTATTCCTTTTGTCTCAGTCAAGGTGGGCTCTTCACCTGATTCAAATTGCTCCATAACACGATCATATTCAATTTTGGTTCGTAGTTTCCTCGGATTTTCTACCACCATTCGTTGACAGTCTTCACGTCTAGATGTACAAATTCGACAATAATAATTTGCATTAAATCCTCCACTAAATCCAAACAAAACATTTCCGCCCAAATTATCAAATGGAACACAAGCTAAAGTTCCTTTCAAAACAGCCCCACTGTTTGTAACGATGCCTTTTCTTTCCAATTTTTGTATATCAGCAATAATGGTTTCAAGAACGTTGTTTACATCAGCCAGCTCATTTTTTGAATCACTTGCATCACTTAAAGCCACCAAATATATATTGTCGGTTTTTGATTGCAAATTAGACGGCAAATTATTTATTTGAAAATAAAAGGCAGTAATTTTATGAATGCCAACTTTGCTTTTAAGTGGATCGCACGGCTCGAAGTCGTCTGTGAAAAGCTTAATTTGAATAGCAAAAGGATTTCTTTCGAAAAATGTATTCGATTTGTTAACTCTACCACAACAAAAATTGTGGTAAACACCATTTCCACAAGAATGATCTTTGTTTTGATTGAATTTCATATACATCTCTTCAAATTCTGGCTCATTAAACAGGGCAGTCAATGTTTTGTTAATTGAAACGAACTGGAATGTGGTTTGCATGTATTTCGGAATGGCAATTCCTTTATTTTCATCAAAAACCAGCTTGAATTTAAAACCTGAGGATTTTTCTTCTGGCTCAATGAACTTTGTAGAAGAATTCATCTCTTTCAACCTTTACAGAAGAAAAAATGTATGTGTGTGAGTATCATGAATACGGAAGAAACAAATATAGTCAATTAAGGCTGAAAAATTATCTTTTACCGTTTATATTGTGAGTCTATTTTCTGAAGATGTTTCTGACTACTTCCCAAGATATCGTTGACGATCTTTTCGGGCTTTGTTGCACTATTTTGGAGCAAAAATAGAATTGATCTATGATTATCAGAGATCAAATCATTCACGAGCATCACCACTTTGTCAGTTTGTTTTTGTTCAAGTCCACACAAAAATAAACCGGATTTAAATTTTTTTATATGTTCATTCATTTTTTCAAGCTGATTTTCCATCAGAGAAGGGATTCGGAACTCAAAATTTGATGCCATTCTAATATTTTAGTACTTTTCAATAAATGTTAACATGTAAACACTCGTGGTGAGAGATAAATGACAGTGTAGTGTTAAATGGTCTTTATTATGTACTTTATTACTTTTAACAATTGATTAACACAAATTGACTTCCTATTCGGTTGGCATGTAAATACGAAGTGATATTTAAAGTTATTAAAAGATTGCTTGTGACTGTGCTTTGCACGCGCAAGTTCATGCGGCTTATAGCAAAGCGCAGTCAACAAGAGGGGAAATGAGATGTGGAGCCGCCCGAGTTCCGTAGTAGTGGAACTCGTTCGGGCGCTCCATCAACGATATGCTACAACAGTGACAGATAAACAGCTGGAATTCACGAAATTCCAACCAGGGTTGGAATATTTCCAACTTTAGTTGAGAATAGCATATTTTCAACGTAGGGTTGGACAATTTCCAGTCAAATTAATTTCTGTGTATATTTGGTTTTCATGTAGTCATTGGATGGAATTTTTTTGAATAAACTATGGTAGCGATTTCGCTCAGCTATGACATGCATTAAGTCAGCATTGACCCACTGTTTGTTTGGATTAATTTTTTTGCAAACTGTTTGAGTTCGAGTGCATCTGTGTTTTGTGGTCTCAATTAAATGAAGTAAGGAGGAAATATTGGTTGGGGCATACAGCGATAGTTCTCTAGATAGGAGGCGCCTAAAATTGTTTATATTGATAGTTTTAGTGGTAAAAGAACTCTCGATTTCATTAAATTTTATTGTTTTGTTGGATGTGTCGTTGAAGGATACAAAAATTTCCTGATGATCGGATAAATGGGAATCATTGACACCAATGTTGAATTTGAAATTGAGGCAGTTTGTTATTATATGGTCAATAGTCGATGATTTTGTTTGGCGAGCGTTTACGTGTTTGTTTATACGCGTAGCAAATTTTTTTTCTTTGCTATTAAGCAGTCGACAACCAAGCGATTCAAATATTGAGTAATACTCTGTAATGTAGGAGCTATGCTTTTGGATATTTACGTTGGTGTCACCAATCAGAATTATTTTGTTCGATTTGCTGAGAATTTGTGCAAGCGCGGCAAAATTTTTTTTATTTGAGACAGTCGGCTTTTTATACAAAACAGCTATGCTTGACTTGAGGGCCGGTATTTTAACAATAACATAATTTATTTTGAATATAACATCGCTTTCGACCAAACTGCTATCTAGTGAATCGTGAACATACAGGGCTGCTCCACCGTGACCGTCATCTCTACAACTAAAATAAGCTTTGTGTTGAGTATAAGGAATATGCGCATTAAACGTATCCATTATTCCTAGTGGAATTTATGTAAACTCATGACTGACAGCAACTAATACGATACAAACCATATACTATACATAATAAAATCATGTTCCTTCTTCTGAATCGAACTATCTAACTGGTAACACATAATTCGTTTCACTCCAAGTCACTTTGTCATCCAAATACATTACATTAAATTGGCGACAAGCACAAAAGAAACCAAATTTGTTTATTTGAGTATCAGCGAATATTTTTCGCATTCCGATAAAATATTAAATAATATAAAAAAAAAAAAAAAAAATGCCTGAAAACGACGGAGACGAGCATACAAGCGGCGGAAAAAACAACACAAACCAGTTAACAGTAATTCAGTCAAATTCAACAATTCCCGAATACAATCCAAATGTGAATTTTTCGGATTGGTTAGAAAGATTAGAGATACATTTCATCGATCTGGGAGCAACAAACGATTTAGATAAAAAAAATCAATTTTACTGAAATCAATCGGTGCCGACGCGTATTCATTGTTGAGAACATTGTGCGACCCGACAAAACCGGCAGAAAAAACATACAATGAGTTGATTGTATTGTTGGAAGCGCATTTCACACCACCACGTATTATTTTTCGTGAGCGATATAACTTTTATTCAGCAACGAAAGACAGTGGCGATTCAGTAAGCGCATGGTTTGCCAAGGTAAAAAAATTGGCAATGTCATGTAAATTTACGGCTTTGGAAGAAATTATACGTGACAAATTCATCACTGGTTTAGCTAATCACGATAAAATTTTTGATCGATTGTGTGAAGAGTCGACAACATTGACATCGGCAGAAGCGTTAAAAAAAGCAATGATTTTTGAAACAAAATTCCAATCGAATGGTCAAACGGTGAATTTCATCAAGCGGCCGAATTTTTCCAAGGGCAACAAAGGTCGTAACGGTAAATCCGGCGGTGCAAATGATGATCAAGGAAAATCTAAAACCACGTGTTCACATTGCGGCTGGAAGACCCACGTATCATCGCTGTGCCGGTATAAGGAGGCAATTTGCAATTTTTGCAGTAAAAAAGGACATTTGGCAAACATTTGCCGAGCTCGACTGGATAAGAAATCGAATATAAATACTAATTCAAAAACCGTAGCGAATATTTTTCCACATAAAACTAATGCTGATTTTTTTTCACACAGTGACCATGACGGTGAGGTTAGTTTATCGATGTACATGGTGAATGGTTCTCATTTGGCGAATTCATCGGTGCTGACATTGAGCATCAACGGAATTTCATTGCGAGCAAAGTGTGACACGGGATCGCCGTGCACATTTATGTCAGCTGATTTGTTCGATAAATATTTTAACCGTAAATTGCTGATTCCGTATAGAGGTGACTTGTACAAGGATTACGGGGGGCATGATATTCCGAATATTGGTGAGTTTCATGCTTGTGTTAATTGTGATGGCCAAACAGCAACAGTGCGTATAATCGTTACGAAATATGATAATCGACCATTGTTATTAGGTGATGATTTTTTGAGTGCTTTTGGTTTTCAACTCACGCGTAACGGTAAAACAATAAATGAGATTGATAGTCGTTCTATTTCAAGGGTAAATTCAATTGTTTCTTCGAATCAAATCATTGTTGAACAGTTAAAATCGGAATTTTCAGAAGTATTTAAATCAGAATTGGGACGATATAGTGGCAATGCAGTTCATTTAGAAGTAGATTCAAATGCACGTCCAATATTTTTCAAGCCACGTCCAATACCATTTGCATGGAGAAATCAAATTGAATCACAGTTAAATCATTTTGTTTCAATTGGAATGCTAGAGCCAGTCGAAAATTCAGATTGGGGTACACCTCTAGTGCCTATTTTAAAACCGTCGGGTGAAATCCGAATTTGTGGAGATTACAAAGTTACAATTAACAAACACTTAATTGATTACAAATACCCATTACCGCGCATAGAAGATATTTTTGCATCACTCCAAGGAGGAGAATTATTTTCTAAATTAGATTTAGCCAGCGCATACAATCAATTAACGTTAGACGAAACGTCTCAAAATTTATGTACTTGGAGTACTCACTTGGGAGTATTTCGAATGAAACGTTTACGTGTGAAAACAGCCGGTGCAATATTTCAAAAAACAATTGAAACTCTATTGAAAGATATTCCCTTTTGTATTAATTTTATGGATGACATTGTCATCACCGGTAAAAATCACACTGATCATGTCAGAACACTGAAAATCGTTTTGAATCGATTACAAACACATGGTTTACGATTAAACGTTGATAAATGCAAGTTTTTCCAAGAAAAACAGATGCTTCGAACACAGCGGTAGCTGGAATTTTGGCTCATGAATTTCACGATGGTTCACGTCGACCAATAGCATTTATTTCACGTGCTTTAAATAAAGCTGAATGTAATTACAGTACAATCCAAAAAGAAGCTTTAGCAATTGTTTTCAGTGTAACTAAATTGCAACAATATTTAATTGGTATTAAATTTGTGATCGAGACGGATCACAAACCACTTCTTACTATTTTTGGAAATGATAAGGGTTTACCACGAATGGCAGCTGCACGCATGCAACGGTGGGCATTCATTTTATCGGGTTTTTCGTTTGAAATGAAATATGTACAGGGTATTTCCAACAGCGCCGATGCGTTGTCACGTATGCCACAAAAAGAACCCATTGAAACACAAGAAGAAGCAAATTACGTAAATTTTATCAGTTCAAGCGATTTGATACAACTCAATTATAAAAATATTGCAATCGCAACACGTAATGATCCAATATTGTCTAAACTTTTAGATGCAATTCAAACAGGCAATGTTAAACAGTTGAGTGATGAACACTTCAAACCATTCCAAAGTAAACGTGACGAATTGTCGGTTGAACACGATTGCATTTTATGGGGGTATAGGACAATTGTTCCGTCCAAATTTCGTAAGCAAATTTTACTAGATTTACACAAATCACATTTAGGCATCGTAAAAACAAAATCGTTGGCACGATCATACATTTGGTGGCCCAGTCTTGACAGAGAAATTGAGGATTTGATAAAAAGTTGTGTTTCATGTCAATTGACTCAAGCAAGTCCAGAAAAAGGCAATCTTATTCCATGGAATCCGACAACAAAACCATGGAGCCGTATTCATATTGATTACGCGGGTCCGATCAAGGGACAATATTTTCTTATCATTATCGACTCATTCTCGAAATGGGTGGAAGTATTTGCAACCAAAACCACCAATACAATGTACACAATAAAGAAATTGCGTGAAACATTCGCGAGATTCGGTTTAGTGGACGTTATCGTCAGTGATAATGGTAGTCAATTTACGTCCGATGAATTTCGTATGTTCACAGAAAAAAATAATATCAAACACATTTTTACGGCACCGGGACATCCATCTACGAACGGTCAAGCCGAAAATTTCGTTAAAACAGTAAAAAAATCTTTATATGCAAATTTAAAAGACTCGACTCCGGAAAATATGGAAACATTTTTACATCGTTTTCTTTTAGATTATCGAAATTGTAAACATTGCACCACAGGCGACTCACCTGCAAAGTTGTTATTTGGCAGAGAGTTAAAAACGCGATTTTCTTCTTTAAAACCACCAACTACACGTGAGCAAATCATTAGCAAACAAGAAAATCAGATAAAAAATTACAATGGTAAACGCGATGTAACATTTAAACAAGGTCAAAAGGTCTTAGCTCGAAATTATTCAGATCCAAACAAGCTACAATGGCAACAAGCTGTGATAAAAGATTGTCTTGGCCCACGCAGTTACACTTGCATTCTCACAAATAATGAGCGAATCGTTAAACGGCACATAGATCAACTAAGGGTTAGCCACGACCAAAATGATCGCCAGTCAGATGTTAGCGAAAGTACTGGTTTAGCCGATTCCAACTCATTAACCAATGTTAGCAATTCACCTATACACGATGACACACAGGACATAAGTACCACGGATTCGGAAGAGAACGTGTCACACGACACAAGCGGTGAATTTTTGGGTGCAATGTCGGTCGATCACCCGTCGAATGAGCATTCAGTACACGATGAAACTTTAAGCGATGCTCGTCCATCGAGAACGAGTGCACTTCAAGCCATGGTTCGTATGGATGAATTGAGAGCTAACAAACAAATTTAAATTTCATTTAAACAAAATTGTATTCAATCATTATTTAAAATCATGTATCATACACACAGAGTACTATTCGAATCACGTATCCAAATCCATGTTTCATAAGTCAATCGATTATTTATTAGAAAAAAATCATAATGTGAAATTGATGTATTGTATATTACAATTGATTGTATGAAATTAATCAGCTTTACGAAGGGGTTGTTGAGTATAAGGAATATGCGCATTAAACGTATCCATTATTCCTAGCGGAATTTATGTAAACTCATGACTGACAGCAACTAATACGATACAAACCATATACTATACATAATAAAATCATGTTGCTTCTTCTGGATCGAACTATCTTACTGGTAACACATAATTCGTTTCACTCCAAGTCA
>CM059998.1:8224386-8228368 GCA_030463065.1 Aphidoletes aphidimyza | reverse complement strand
TTGGAGTGAAACGAATTATGTGTTACCAGTTAGATAGTTCGATTCAGAAGAAGGAACATGATTTTATTATGTATAGTATATGGTTTGTATCGTATTAGTTGCTGTCAGTCATGAGTTTACATAAATTCCGCTAGGAATAATGGATACGTTTAATGCGCATATTCCTTATACTCAACAACCCCTTCGTAAAGCTGATTAATTTCATACAATCAATTGTAATATACAATACATCAATTTCACATTATGATTTTTTTCTAATAAATAATCGATTGACTTATGAAACATGGATTTGGATACGTGATTCGAATAGTATGATACATGATTTTAAATAATGATTGAATACAATTTTGTTTAAATGAAATTTAAATTTGTTTGTTAGCTCTCAATTCATCCATACGGACCATGGCTTGAAGTGCACTCGTTCTCGATGGACGAGCATCGCTTAAAGTTTCATCGTGTACCGAATGCTCACTCGACGGGTGATCGACCGACATTGCATCCAAAAATTCACCGCTTGCGTCGTGTGACACGTTCTCTTCCGAATCCGTGGTACTTATGTCCTGTGTGTCATCGTGTATAGGTGAATTGCTAACATTGGTTAATGAGTTGGAATCGGCTAAACCAGTACTTTCGCTAACATCTGACTGGCGATCATTTTGGTTGTGGCTAACCCTTAGTTGATCTATGTGCCGTTTAACGATTCGCTCATTATTTGTGAGAATGCAAGTGTAACTGCGTGGGCCAAGACAATCTTTTATCACAGCTTGTTGCCATTGTAGCTTGTTTGGATCTGAATAATTTCGAGCTAAGACCTTTTGACCTTGTTTAAATGTTACATCGCGTTTACCATTGTAATTTTTTATCTGATTTTCTTGTTTGCTAATGATTTGCTCACGTGTAGTTGGTGGTTTTAAAGAAGAAAATCGCGTTTTTAACTCTCTGCCAAATAACAACTTTGCAGGTGAGTCGCCTGTGGTGCAATGTTTACAATTTCGATAATCTAAAAGAAAACGATGTAAAAATGTTTCCATATTTTCCGGAATCGAGTCTTTTAAATTTGCATATAAAGATTTTTTTACTGTTTTAACGAAATTTTCGGCTTGACCGTTCGTAGATGGATGTCCCGGTGCCGTAAAAATGTGTTTGATATTATTTTTTTCTGTGAACATACGAAATTCATCGGACGTAAATTGACTACCATTATCACTGACGATAACGTCCACTAAACCGAATCTCGCGAATGTTTCGCATTTCTTATTGTGTACATTGTATTGGTGGTTTTGGTTGCAAATACTTCCACCCATTTCGAGAATGAGTCGATAATGATAAGAAAATATTGTCCCTTGATCGGACCAGCGTAATCAATATGAATATGGCTCCATGGTTTTGTTGTCGGATTCCATGGAATAAGATTGCCTTTTTCTGGACTTGCTTGAGTCAATTGACATGAAACACAACTTTTTATCAAATCCTCAATTTCTCTGTCAAGACTGGGCCACCAAATGTATGATCGTGCCAACGATTTTGTTTTTACGATGCCTAAATGTGATTTGTGTAAATCTAGTAAAATTTGCTTACGAAATTTGGACGGAACGATTGTCCTATACCCCCATAAAATGCAATCGTGTTCAACCGACAATTCGTCACGTTTACTTTGGAATGGTTTGAAGTGTTCATCACTCAACTGTTTAACATTGCCTGTTTGAATTGCATCCAAAAGTTTAGACAATATTGGATCATTACGTGTTGCGATTGCGATATTTTTATAATTGAGTTGTATCAAATCGCTTGAACTGATAAAATTTACGTAATTTGCTTCTTCTTGTGTTTCAATGGGTTCTTTTTGTGGCATACGTGACAACGCATCGGCGCTGTTGGAAATACCCTGTACATATTTCATTTCAAACGAAAAACCCGATAAAATGAATGCCCACCGTTGCATGCGTGCAGCTGCTATTCGTGGTAAACCCTTATCATTTCCAAAAATAGTAAGAAGTGGTTTGTGCTCCGTCTCGATCACAAATTTAATACCAATTAAATATTGTTGCAATTTAGTTACACTGAAAACAATTGCTAAAGCTTCTTTTTGGATTGTACTGTAATTACATTCAGCTTTATTTAAAGCACGTGAAATAAATGCTATTGGTCGACGTGAACCATCGTGAAATTCATGAGCCAAAATTCCAGCTACCGCTGTGTTCGAAGCATCTGTTGTCAACACAATTGGTTTGCTTGGGTCAAAGTGAACAAGGATTTTATCTGAAGCTATTTCTCTTTTCATCATTTCATACGCTTCCTGACACTGATTTGACCACAAAAAACTTACGTTTTTGCGCAACAATTTATATAATGGATTCATTTTAGTAGCGAAATCTGTAATGAACTTCGAATAAAAGTTACACATTCCGATGAATGCTCGTACGCCCGTGATATCTTTCGGCACGGGTGCGTTCAGCACACTTTCAATATTGTTGCTGTTTTTGCTCAAACCATTTTTGTCAATGTTGAAGCCTAAATACGTAATCGTAAACCATGTGTTTGTAATCGATTCAAAACGATTTTCAGTGTTCTGACATGATCAGTGTGATTTTTACCGGTGATGACAATGTCATCCATAAAATTAATACAAAAGGGAATATCTTTCAATAGAGTTTCAATTGTTTTTTGAAATATTGCACCGGCTGTTTTCACACCGAAAGGTAAACGTTTCATTCGAAATACTCCCAAGTGAGTACTCCAAGTACATAAATTTTGAGACGTTTCGTCTAACGTTAATTGATTGTATGCGCTGGCTAAATCTAATTTAGAAAATAATTCTCCTCCTTGGAGTGATGCAAAAATATCTTCTATGCGCGGTAATGGGTATTTGTAATCAATTAAGTGTTTGTTAATTGTAACTTTGTAATCTCCACAAATTCGGATTTCACCCGACGGTTTTAAAATAGGCACTAGAGGTGTACCCCAATCTGAATTTTCGACTGGCTCTAGCATTCCAATTGAAACAAAATGATTTAACTGTGATTCAATTTGATTTCTCCATGCAAATGGTATTGGACGTGGCTTGAAAAATATTGGACGTGCATTTGAATCTACTTCTAAATGAACTGCATTGCCACTATATCGTCCCAATTCTGATTTAAATACTTCTGAAAATTCCGATTTTAACTGTTCAACAATGATTTGATTCGAAGAAACAATTGAATTTACCCTTGAAATAGAACGACTATCAATCTCATTTATTGTTTTACCGTTACGCGTGAGTTGAAAACCAAAAGCACTCAAAAAATCATCACCTAATAACAATGGTCGATTATCATATTTCGTAACGATTATACGCACTGTTGCTGTTTGGCCATCACAATTAACACGAGCATGAAACTCACCAATGTTCGGAATATCATGTCCCCCGTAATCCTTGTACAAGTCACCTCTATACGGAATCAGCAATTTACGGTTAAAATATTTATCGAACAAATCAGCTGACATAAATGTGCACGGCGATCCCGTGTCACACTTCGCTCGCAATGAAATTCCGTTGATGCTCAATGTCAGCACCGATGAATTCGCCAAATGAGAACCATTCACCATGTACATCGATAAACTAACCTCACCGTCATGGTCACTGTGTGAAAAAAAATCAGCATTAGTTTTATGTGGAAAAATATTCGCTACGGTTTTTGAATTAGTATTTATATTCGATTTCTTATCCAGTCGAGCTCGGCAAATGTTTGCCAAATGTCCTTTTTTACTGCAAAAATTGCAAATTGCCTCCTTATACCGGCACAGCGATGATACGTGGGTCTTCCAGCCGCAATGTGAACACGTGGTTTTAGATTTTCCTTGATCATCATTCGCACCGCTGGATTTACCGTTACGACCTTTGTTGCCCTTGGAAAAATTCGGCCGCTTGATGAAATTCACCGTTTGACCATTCGATTGGAATTTTGTTTCAAAAATCATTGCTTTTTTTAACGCTTCTGCC
>CM059998.1:8166886-8219386 GCA_030463065.1 Aphidoletes aphidimyza | reverse complement strand
CTGCTTGGTTTAGTTGCTCCAAAGCAGTCGAAGCACCAAACAATGATTTGGAGTTTATTAAAAGAGCCATTCAATACCAAAAAATTGATGCTGAAGTCACACACAGTGTTCTGAAAAAGCTTTCCAATCATTTGTGCTATCTTTCAGAAGAGAATATAGCGTTCTCGTTTTTTGATCCAAGGGTTTCTGTCGAGGAGAAAAGAAAAATGGTTTTAGCTTTGGAAAACCATCCAAACAACTCAAATCGTCTCACAATCGATCCCACAGAAATGCGAGAAACCATTGGAAAAATGAATCTCAGTAATTTTGTAACCTCAAATACAAGTAAATTTTTTTCTCGATTCAATTTATATACCGATTTCCTGGAGGAAGATCCAGATACCTGGAATGATCTACCGGGGTATATTGAAGCCGCAGATTTTTGCAAAAACATTGCAGTTGTCAATGACATTGCGGAAAGAAATGTAAAATTGATGGCAGACTTCAATAAAATATTATCACGAAGTGAGGAAGAAAAGCAATTTTTGCTACAAGTTGTGACCCAGTACAGGCACAAATATCCGTCCCACAACAAATCTGATTTGTTATAAATTAAATCAGCAATTGTTATCATTAAAAGGGAGTGAGAATTGATAAAATATTTATAATTTTTGGTTCAAGAATACTCGATTTGTAATATATGTCCATATTTCCAATAAATTTCAAATTTCTTGATTTAGCACAAGCAAAATATATTTTTTTTTAAATTGTTTGGCTATGTGAATCCAAGAGGGGGTAAAAACCTTCCAAATGCCTTTTAGAAAACTAATTTTGATTGAGAAATGCGGCCTGGAGACACAAAAATATGACCATTTTCCCGAAATTCCGACTAATGGAGATTAATTTCAAAACACGTCTACAGGCACGGTTTAGAGGCCTCGTATCAATCTGAAAATTTGCAAATATCTTTGTCTCGACCTAAAAAACGAATCTGGGGGGTGTCCCCCAACACTTTACTTTAAAATATCAACGAGGGCCACCCTAGTGAGGCATATACACCCATATAATGGCTAAGTAATATAATACACGTCCACCTCATCAAGTAAGTAAGGAAACAATAAGAGTAGTGGTATTTCATTGTTGATTAAGATTGCTCAAAATCTCCCACTTATTCTACACCTCTTATGTCTCCTTACAGTGCCAGATTAGAGTCAAGCTCAACAGGGTCTTCTTTCCCCGCTAATTATTCCAAGCCCGTTCCCTTGGCTGTGGTTTCGCTAGATAGTAGATGGGTGGACCGAAAATCGTCATAAAATCTTAGAAAATCATCATAAAATTTCCGAAAATCATCATAAAATTTCCGAAAATCATCATAAAATTTCCAAAAATCATCATAAAATTGATTGAACAATCGTCATAAATTTTCCGAAAATCGCCATAAAATTTCCGAAAATCTTCATAAAATTTCTGAAAATACTCATAAAAAAAGATGGACCAAAGCAATAGCTAGCGAAGGACAGTACTTTGAATTAAATGTATTTCAAATTTATGGAAAAACATATATTCTTTCATGAAAAACAGCGTGAACTTATTCATGCAACCAATAATAAAAACCAAATGTGTACTCAAATATTTATTTTTATTTAATCAAATTCATTTTGATTTATCATTTCAGTTCATTATTAGTTATTCTTACTTTATTCGTTGAATTTATATTAAATGTAGAAAAAAAATAAAAAAAGGAAAAATTTGAAAATGCAATGAGAAATCGGACTTCATTGATGTTCGCTCCTTAGTAGCGACGAGCCTTAGTAGCGCTTTTCGTCACAAAAACGGCGTCGAATTCTCTCGATGAAAACACAGATGATTTAACATCCAAATCTGATGGAATTTCGAATTTCTTGCCTTTCGTTTCGTATGCGATTTCGTAATTCGAAACACGTCCGCCAGAGCTGTGAATTTCGACTGAAATGCTTGGATCTTGGCCTTCCGAAGAATACATCACAAGTGGTGTGTTGTGCTCAAAATCGCCGAGTATGTTTGCTTGACAGACCATGCGGGACCCTTGGGCTGCAACAATTGTGCGATCATGTGAAGTCATCATGACGAGTTTTTCAACAAACGACGTGGTATTACCAAATTTTGCTTCGACTACAATTGGAATGCGTATGCGATTAAAACCAGTTGTCAGTAGAGCAATCTTTTGGTTTGATTCGATTTGGAATAACGAATCTGCAGCGCATGATACAAGTTTGGTTCCAGCGAGTGCAACGTGCTTTTCACCATTGCGTAGATAGGAAAATGGTGATTTGAATGAAATGACACAGCGAACCGTTGGAATCTTTATACACACTTCGGCATATTGCCGCTGGAATGTGTTTTTTGACCCACAGATTGATTCGTGATCTCCAATAAATTCAATCGGAATGTGGCACTCGAAACATTTTGCGATCTTTGGTCGTCCAGGATCGGGAATTGTGGTGGCAATCGCATTTGTACTCGTTTTCGTAATCGCATTCGTATTCGTATCCATAATGCATACCAATTGTGAACTTTGTGGTTCGACGTTTGATTGTTCTGCACCAATTTGAGGAGCTGACACATCTTCGTCTCTGAAATCTTCAGCTGGTGCCGTGGATGAGCTCAAACTCAATTGTGAACATTGTGGTTCGACGTTCGATTGTTCTGCACCAATTTGAGGAGCTGACACATCATCGTTTTTGAAATCGTCAGCTGGTGCCGTGCATGAGTTCAAACTCATTTCATGAGGAATTACGAACATTTTCGTATTCTGGTCATACCGTATTTTGAAGAATTTTGCCGGCTTGTTAAATGGAAACAAATTCAACGAAATGGCTGGATTTTCTTTTGCCGACAAAGCCAGAATTAATGTGGTACACCAGTCATGTTCTTTGGGTACCGCATATCGATCAAATGATTTCTCGAGACTTCTAGCCACGATTATTTCCTTTTTCGATGTGAGGAGTATCAGCTTTTCATTGAATATATCGCTTTTTCCATCGAAATCTTTGATGACAACAACAATTCGAACCTGTGCGAACCGTGTCATCTGCAGGCTTAAGTCGCGATCAGACTTAAATTCGAAAAGTGCTTCATGTTCTGTCGACCACAATACCAAGCCATCCGATCCTTTTCTCCAGCAACCATCTTTCAAAAATCGAAACGGTGAATCGAAGGCGAACAAACATCGTTCTTTGGGACACTGTACGTACAAATGCTCGAATTTTTTGTATCGCCAAGTTTTCATCGCACATACCAAATCATGATCGGAGCATTGTTTGATAAGGATGTGACAACCGGGACAGTGCTCATTTTTTCTCTCTCGGCATTCGCTGGAATGATGATTTCCAAAACAAATAAGACAGTCGGAATCCATCTGTAACAAAAAAAAGTGTTATGGAAACAAAATTATTCAACGCATTCGACTTCGTATCTTAGAATTTCGGCACTAACAAATTCAAATCGCACAATATGTATCTTTGTTTCAAATGTCAGAACAAAGTTTAACAGTAAATGCGTTGCTTGTGTCTCATTGCGTATTCGAATCTATTGTTTCGACTTTTTTTTTCATTATTTTACAAGGGCTTACCTTGAACCAATGTAAATTTTCGGCAATGCCAATGCCAGAACGCAACGTCTCGATTCTTTTTTTTCGTTCACGCACAACAAAATACAAAGTCTTTCGCTTCGCTTCGATTTCAAAATGGTGGTGGGCTTAAAACACACCGCTTTGATAATTTTATTTTCGTTCACGCACAACAACTTACTACGCCTGTCGGTTCGTTTTTGGTTTCTGACTGCGAAATCAAATGTTCCAAATGTCAAAACAAATTTACACAGATAAATGCGGTTCTGATTCAGCGTATTCAGCAAGAGATTCACGACATTGTCAGTGTACGTATATGAACAGTATGTCAAAACATAACCGCACAAATGCAATCGACACAACCACACTTATTCTTTGAAAAATTAAGCAAATTTTCATTTCATTTTTTTTATTATTTAATTTTGAAATTTATTATTTTTTTGAATTCTTTTATTGTTAATTTCGCATTTTTTTTATTGCTATTTTTTGGAGTTTTCCTGCTTCGATGCACTGTTTCGCCATCTGAATGATTCTCGGCTCGTCTTCGAATCGCATGAACGGAATAACGTTAAATAAATGTCTGATACTTCCTTTCCCAATAACAAGTTCGCGTATGACGTCACTTTCTTCCGCATTACTACCTTGATATTTTCGACGTGCGTATTCGATATCGCTTGAATTTACAATTCTAATGTGATGCATCCATTTCTCATTAGGAGTTGTTTTTTCGAAAAATACGTCAGAGTCACCTGCGTCGTAGCGCGATTTAGTATCCGAGTTTGACAAAATAGAATAGGCTTGATGCAAAATACTAAACTTTTCCATCGCGATTGCTTTTTCTGCATCACTAACACGATCTGGATGATGGATTCGTGCTAATCTATAGTAATTTGCTTTGATTTTTTGTATTTGTGCGTCACGCTCCACTTCAAGTATTTTGTACAAATCCGTGTTTGTTGCTTCTACCTTATCATACTTAGAGCCGGTGTTTCTTTCAGCGTTGCCGTCGTAATTTGAGTTGGAAGCATCAATTGAATCGACTCCTTCCATTTTTTTCGTTCGCTGGAGTTTTGATGACTTGCCTGCACCTTTGGTTGTGCGTTGCGAATTCGCTAGATTACTGTTTGTGCCCATTTGTGACAAATGAACATTAGCCTGGCCATTTTGGCAACATCACTCAAAATCATTGCTCCCCGGGGCTAAAAAGTTTCCTTTTGTCCTATAGAATAAGCCTGTAAAATTTGAAGTCGATCGGAAAATATTTAATGGACCCACAAATCGCTTGAAGTTGAACAATTAAATTTTATTGAATTTTTGCACTATTTTGATTTTTTTTCCTATATAAATTGCCTAAATGCACTGATATATACTGATATCAATGCGGAATATTAAATTAAAAGTTTTATCTTATTGCTAGGCACAAATTATAATGTTTGACAATGATCAAACAATACAAATTTTGCTGATTACAGTCATCAACAGTTGAAGAAAGAACATTTTTTTACGAAATTTTGATTTTTTTGTATTTTTTCTCATTTAAATGTTCAAAAATAAGCTAATATTAATATAGAATGATGAATTGAATGTGTTTTTTTTGCATTTGGCAACAATTTACAATGTTTATGAACGTTCAGTCAATGCCGATTTCGTATGCGATGGATATTTTTTTCGATATGAGTCGACAACTTGTAATATGAATTGCAGTTGTTCTTCGTCGCGAGTTAACATACGGTTGTAGTCTTTCATAAACTTAACGCCACGCTCTGCAGCGTCGTTCACAACCAATAAATTTCGAAAAAATTCCGCAGCAATTTCATATTGCTCATTGTTTTCCCATATTGATGGATCAAGCTTCAAAAAGTCTGATTGAAGTTCGAATTTGTTTAAGAAAACTTTTGTTTTACACGAAACAAAATCGGACAAATCGCATTTTAATAGTTTTTCCACATTTGTATAATTGCGATATTCAACAAAAGCTACAGCGGGGTCTTTTTCGTTCAAACGTTTCACCATTTTTCGCTTGATGTCAAATGAAACATTTGGATCGAAAAATGCCAGCCCAACTGTATCTGGAGTCAAATACCACAAGTGATTCGTTACCTTATCAATCGCTGCGTCAGACATAACTTTATCAATTTTACAAAATTCGTAAGCTTCACGCAAAAAAGTTAAATCTTGATTGGCACATTCAATAGCATTCGGGCATCTGAACCAGACCTTAATGTAAAGTTTAACGACAAAAATTGAGATATCTCGCATAGCATTGTGCTCTCTTACAGTTAGTTTGAATTGATCACGGAACAAGAATATTTTCAGACAGTAAATTGCTTTCGACATGAATCGTGCGTGAGAAGTTGCACCACATGTGCGAAAAGCACCTCCGTCACCACTAAGGAATGTGATTGTGAGCTCCAAAAGTTCCTTATAGTCGCCACGTATTTGATCATGTTTGAGTTGATGTAGGCAGAATTGCTTGATTTCGTTACATTCATCATTGGAAATTTTTGCGCGAACAATTGAATCATTGAGGGCTGAATTGAATTGATCTCGTTTGATTTCATGCCATTTGTCAGCGAAACGATTGAAAATGGGTGTTTCTGGTGCACTGGTTGCGCCATACTTTTTCTCAAATATATTTTTGAGAACAAGTTCGTACATATGATGACGACATCCAAGATGGATTAGTTTTCGACCGAGAAGTTCTTCTAAAAGAACACAGGCACCTATTTTTGGACCAGTGTTTGAGGAAGTGGTATCGAAACTACAGGCAACAACTCTTTCAGAAATTCCCCATTCAACTAGAACATCATAGACAGCTTGAGCAATATTTCTGCCAGTGCCTGATTCAATTTTGGGAGCGCCCAAGAACTTAAAAGTTCCATTGTAACTGACGAGAACTGCTATACGATCTGACTTGGTTCTGCCGAATAAATCGGCCAAAATTTTTCCGTCCCAGTGGACCACCAAACGATCGTTAGTACTTAACTATTTAATATTAAACAGGAAATAAAAGTAACTTAAATATACATATGTAGTGTGTACTTGTAAAATATGCATTACGTTGTCGATGAACTCTGCTTTTGCTTCATCGTATTGTGATTTTCGATTGTCTTCACGCGTCTCTTGTAGAGAAGTACGATTCAGGACCAAATCATCGGCAGGAATTTCCAAAGCCTCCACTGTAGCCATCAATATATGCATCGCCATTCTGTCCGACACCTAATCGCAAAGAAAAAGAAAAGAAGAGTTTGAAATGATCTCAATTTTTCAATCTCATTCTTTTCACCTTCGCTTTATCAAGTGCGGAGCACAATCGTGGTGTAATCCAATTTTTTTTCAAAGTGGTGCGACGTGTTCGCTCTAACGGCATTTCAAAATCATCTTCAATTGGCATTTCAAAATCATCTTCAATCGACATCATATCCACATCATGTTCAGTTTCCGTATCACTTTCGTATGTTACTACGACAATTGATCAATGATAATTATTTATTTATTAACAGCAATCATTGAAAAAACAATTACTTACTCGATTGTTGCGAAGTTGAAGCTTGCTCGTGTCTCAATCTACGCTGTTCTTCCTTTTCCATTCGCAATTTTGATCTTTTTTCTTTGCCTGATAATTTCGCATCAATTCCCAACATTGAGCCCGGCTGCCCTTTTTGACGCTGTTTTCGCAGGAACTCTTTGTCTTCTTCGTTCCTCATCGTCGACAAAGCATCGGCAGCCGCAATGTCAAAAAGATCGTCTAAGCCTTCTATGAAATCATCATGTTTTGTTTTCATTTCGACTGACATCTGGTCCACTTTTTTCTTATTGAACACTTTCCAATCTTCATACATTTTATGTATTTTGTCCGCACACTTATCTTTTCGACGTGTTGGAATGCGTGCTTGTTGCCAGAAAATGAGCACTGCATCAATTGTAAGTGCTGCACTTTCCTTTGCGTTTAGGTTGACGAATCGCATGTTATAAAAAAACACTTTCAACACTTTTCTGTTGGACGGCAATTTAGCACCCACAATTTGGTGCGAAACATGCCCAATCATAGCAATATTTCTTTTCTTTTCGTCGGCTTTCCTTGTTTTTATTGATGAAGTACTTGGCATCGATGCTTCTGCCATTTTTATAGCAAAATAATTTTAATATCGATAGTTCTTACACTCGAAATGGTCACGCAAATTGAGATAAAATGATGAAATACATTGTACAACGAACAAATTCGTTTGACACATGAGTTTGACATATTTACATGAAACGTCAGAGACAACGACACTTCGAATGTGAATGAGCGTTTGGATTGAAAATGATCAACCTTCATAATTTGTTGCCAAATGCAAAAAAACACATTCAATTTATCATTCTATATTAATATTAGCTTATTTTTGAACATTTAAATGAGAAAAAATACAAAAAAATCAAAATTTCGTAAAAAAATGTTCTTTCTTCAACTGTTGATGACTGTAATCAGCAAAATTTGTATTGTTTGATCATTGTCAAACATTATAATTTGTGCCTAGCAATAAGATAAAACTTTTAATTTAATATTCCGCATTGATATCAGTATATATCAGTGCATTTAGGCAATTTATATAGGAAAAAAAATCAAAATAGTGCAAAAATTCAATAAAATTTAATTGTTCAACTTCAAGCGATTTGTGGGTCCATTAAATATTTTCCGATCGACTTCAAATTTTACAGGCTTATTCTATAGGACAAAAGGAAACTTTTTAGCCCCGGGGAGCAATGATTTTGCCATTTCTGAAAATCTCCCAACAAATCGCGGCCAGGCTAATGAACATCGTGCTCGTTACGCTGTCGCTTTCGAGTGTTCGGTTTCTGACTCATGTCCATTGTTACTGGTTTTAGTAATGAAATCTAAAATAACAAATAATTGATTGGAGCAAACTTTCAAATTTAATCAAATGCATTTGAACTCACATTGACACTCTCTTTTTTCAGTTCCCCGACTGAGAATCTTTTTAGCACAATCTGTAGGTTCTTTTTCCGTGTTCTTTGAGAACTGTGGTCAATGTGTGGGCTATTTTGACCTGATGTCTTCTGAGACCTCTGCTTCGAAATATCAATGTTGCATGAATATTCAAGTGAGCGAATGTGATGATCAAAGTATACCCATATCTTAGATCAAAGTATACCTGATTCGTAACCGATTCGTGATTCGATGCGTCTTTATTGTCCTGATTTTGTGGCTGGGCAGTTTCAAATGAATTGACAATCATTATTGGTCCATCGTGAACGTCTTCATCGTTTCGTTTACGCATTTCTTTCGTATTTGGTTTGTTTGCTCCTCTTTTTTTGCTTGATGTTGATAATTTTGGATTCGAACTCACATTGACACCGTACTTTTTCAGTTCCTCGATAGAAAGTCTTTTTAGCATAATCTTCAGACCTTTTTTCGGTTTTCTTCGAGAACTGTGGTCAGTGTGTGGGCTATTTTGACCTGATGTCTTTTGAGACCTCTGCTTTGAAATATTAATGTTGCGTGAATATTCAAGTGAGCGAATGTGATGATCAGAGCATACCCATATCTTTACCTGATTCGTAACCGATTCGTGATTCGATGCGTCTTCATTGTCCGGATTCTGAAGCTGGACAGATTCAAATGAAATGTCATTTAATATCGGTTCAACGTGAACGTCGTCTTCGTTTGGTTTACGCACTCGTGTCGCATTAGGTTTCTTGGTGGCCCTTTTTTTGCTTGATGTTGATGGGTTTTCATAGTCGATTGAACTTATGGGTCTTTTGCGAGATCTCTGCTTTGAAAGATCAATGATGCATGAATGTTCAAATAAGCCAATGAGTTTGAAATATACCCATACCTTTTCCTGATTCGCAACCGATTCGAGATTCGATGCGTGTTCTCTTTTTTTCTTTGATGTTGATGAGTTTTCGTTGCTTGCGTCAATTGAAATCTGTATTTTCTTGCGAGTTTTCTGTTTGAAGACCCCAAAATTATGTTGTGTGAATGTTCAAATAAGCACATTTATTCAATGATGTAACTTTACCTTTGACTGATTCGCATTCGATTCGTGATTCAATGCGATGTTCTCTTTCAAAGTTCGACTGCGCAGCTGGGGGGCCATTTCATTTAGTTTTATATTAATTTATTTTTCAAATTCACAAATTTATTAAGAGATACTACGAATCTTGCAATTTTTTTCCAACACGCACTAGTTTGCAATTTAACAGAATGTGATAGTTATTGACGGGGTGCCTTTTTGACATCTTGTCAAACTATAGCATTCAGCACATCTATCAATGTGCTGAATATTGAACGACATATGACATGCACATTTGAATATAACCACAAAAAATTAATCAACAACTATTATCGCAAGGCATTCAAATTAAGCAATTGATTCATTCCAAAAACGAAAAGGATTGCAAAGGTAATTTGAGTTGAATTGCATTTCAGTTATTTCAATATCTATATATATAAAAATGGAGAGGTATTCGTATGAGGCAAATAGACTCAAAAACGGCTCTACCGATTTTGATGGTTTTTGCGTCATTGGACGCGTATTTAGCGTCCGATGGTTCGTGGCTATAAACGAACGCAAACAAACCATGTTAACATACTCAAAATCGCATGTGAGTGAGCATGTGTTTTTCCCATACAAATCAGTACAACAACAAATACATGGTACACAGAGACGTTGATCAGCTGTTCTACGTTCATGCGAGAACGGGGTGAGAGAGAATTGAAAATATCAACGTTTCTGTGTATTGTACTGTTATGTATGGGAATAACACGCGCTGTGGTCGTGCTGTTCAAAGTTGCGTCATTCAAATGTGTAGTTGAGAGAATGAAAAAAAATAAAATACTGGAAGTGGGTTTTGGTGGATCCATGGATCCACCAGAACTGCTCCCAGTTCTGGAAGTGGGTTTTGGTGGATTTTCAGGATTCACCAGATCCGGTTTCAGACTGCCCTGGCTCATCCTGAAGATCCACTTCCAGAACTGGGAGCAATTTTTGGGTCCACCAAAACCCAGAATTTTTTTTTCGTATTTTCTCAAATTTTTTTTCAGTGCGCACAATGAAATGTAAAATACACACGTATTTTGCCTCAAAATTTGCGGTTAATGGACGAATTCATTTTTTGGTTAGTTTGAGTGAACAAGTGTTGTGCTTCAATTTTCTGACAACCGATGCCGCAAATGGGCGAATTTATTTGTGGGTTAGTCGTATCTCATTTGTTTCATTTGTCAAATGTGAAGTGTTGCTTTTTCTAATAAGCGCAAGCGACGCCGCAAATGGGCGAGTATGAAATGTTATAGTTTTATTTTTTTTTTATCTCAGAGTGGACGTACAAAACACGTGATAGACAGATATGTTCCTTCTGTTGTGTCATTTGTCGATGCCACAAATGCTGAAACTGATTTCGATTTTTTCTCATGATACGTATCAATTCCGATGATCATTGAACCGGCCAATGGAATTTTAATGCTCCATAGTGAGCCACTTTTTTTTGATTTTTTTGCAATAAGTGTTTCTTTTGCTTTTTTTCTTGGATTTTTTGTGGAGTTTTTACGGAAATGTGTCGGAAAAATTGTGACCATTGATTGAATAAAAAACGATACAAAACATGAGATTTTTTTTTTGCTTTTGTTGCATTTTGTATGCAAAATTTAATATGTTGATCACAACAAAAAATATATAGATCCACTATATAAGTGTTATTTTCATAACAATATTTATAACAACAAACAACATATAGATTCACTATATATGCACGTGTTTTGGCATTGTTTGCATGTCTCAATTGTTCCGTTTCAGCTCTGGTAGATTGGTTGCTATCCAATTGTGTGAAATGCAATGCAAACGTTTCGGTTCATCTAAAACTTCAAACATTATTTTAGTAAAAAAAAACACATCTTTTTATTTAGTAAAAATGCGATTGACTATTTACCGAACTCAATTGTGAACGCCATTCCAAACGCATTTTGGTTGAATTGTAATTTTGTTTCTGCGTTGGCGGCATGGAAGCACTTTTGCAAAGCTGTGTGATTTTCTTTCAGTTTTGCTATTTTCAAATCACTTACATATGGTGAATTGATCAATTCACGAACTGCTTCCAAATTTTTATGTTCGTAGTGAGTATGGAGATGAAGATATAACTCTTCATCTGCAATCACTTTGTGGCATGTGCCGCAGGATGTCATTTTTGTTTGTTTGTTTTCGGTGATTTCTTATCAATGTTTGATTGCTACTGATATCGTGAAGCGTTCGAACACAACTGAGTGGTGTCAGTGTAATAAATGTCAAATGTAGCATTTGATGATGAATTTTAGATGAATGTGTTTTATCACATGCATTTCGCTCAATTGTTGATGGGTGCTTTTTATTCAATGCCGAAATTAAATTCATTTTTTGGCGCTTCAAATTGTGACCATTTCATAGATTGATCGCTATCCAATTGTGTGAAATGCAATGCAAACGTTTCGGTTCATCTAAAACTTTAAACATTATTTTAGTAAAAAAAAACACATTTTTCTATTTAGTAAAAATGCGATTGAACATTTACCGAACTCAATTGTGAACGCCATTCTAAACGCATTTTGGTTGAATTGTAATTTGGAAATTGTTGCCGATTTACAAAATCTATTTCATGAGCACAATGAATTGGTTCAGTTATTTAAGATAGCACTTGATCGAATGCCATCAGATAATCATAAAATTGTTATTCGTGCCGATAAAACACCTGCTGGCCAACATGCAAGAAGATTTAATTCACCAACAATCGATGATGTTGCAATTGTTATTGTCGGGGACGAATTTCAATCGCGTGATATTGTGCTCCATCGTAGGAATGAACAGCTCCAACGTGTGTCTGAAACACACCGTTCTTATGATGCTTTACAATATCCGATACTGTTTTGGCAAGGAGAAGATGGGTACCATTTTAATATCAAAATGATTAACCCGGTGAATGGTTAGTAAAATTACGCAAAATACTGTTTTTACGATGATTTAATTTATATATTTGAATTTTTCCTAGGCGAGGAAACAAATAAAAAAGTCAGCTGTATGAATTATTATGCATACAGGCTTATGATACGTCAAAATGAAGATAATCATATATTGAAATGCCGGTAACTTTTTCATCAGTATGTGGTTGATATGTACGCGAAGATTGAGACCGAACGTTTGAATTAGAAAAAATTGCGTTCTGAGGAATACGTACATTTGCGCGATGGGATTAATACTGATGGGAATGTGAATGACTTGGGTAAAATGATTATTTTACCTTCTTCATATACTGGCAGTCCACGTCATATGCATGAATATGCTCAGGATGCAATGACGTATGTTCGCTCATTTGGTCGGCCTGATTTGTTTATTACGTTCACATGTGGACATGTCATAGGTGGACAAACAAGTGCCGACAGACATGATTTGACTGCACGTGTATTCAAACACAAATTTAAAACACTTATTGATTTCATGTGCAAACATAATGTATTTGGTGCAGTACGTTGCTGGATGTATTCTGTTGAATAGCAAAAAAGAGGTTTGCCCCTTGCCCACATTTTGATTTGGTTAATTGAAAGAATAAAGCCTGAGGAAATTGATGACATTATATCAGCGGAGATTCCTGATTCAGCAATTGATCCGGAATTATATGATGTTGTTATTAAAAATATATGATTCACGGTCCATGTGGTGCAATAAATCTTCGTTCACCTTGCATGATTGATGGAAAATGCTCCAAACGGTATCCAAGAGCATTAATTTCGGATACTATCACTGGTAATGACGGTTATCCGTTATATCGACGACGATCAACGGAAGATTATGGTAGATCGGCAATAGTGAAAATTAGAAATCAAGATATTGAAATTTATAATCGTTGGATAGTATCATATTCACCATTATTGTCGAAGACCTTCAAAGCTCATATAAACGTTGAGTATTGCAATTCCGTTAAATCCATCAAATATATTTGCGAATATGTGAATAAAGGAAGCGATATTAAATTTATTGCAATTGAAGGTTGGAGCTCCGATAATATGTCTTCGTAACATAAGTCAGCCACGACTTTGCAATGGTACTAGGATTGCGGTGAAAAAGTTAATGAATAATCTCATCGAAGCAACCATTTTGAAAAGAAAATACAAAGGCGAAGACGTTTTGATTCCTCGAATTCCAATGATTCCATCTGATTTGCCATTTGAGTTCAAACGTCTTCAATTTCCTGTTCGTCTTGCTTTTGCCATTACCATTAACAAGGCGCAAGGGCAATCTTTGGAAGTATGTGGCATTGATTTGGAGTATCCAGTTTTTTCACATGCTATATGTTGCATGTTCACGTGTTGGTAAGCCAAGTTCGTTGATTATATACATAGAAAATGGACAGACCAAAAATGTTGTGTATCAACGAGCCTTGCAATAATTTAAATAACGACCAAAATATTCATGTTCATTTATAGCTAGAGTTATAAGAAAAGTATTAATGCGCCAATTAATTTATCTGCTTTTGTCGAAAATATTCCAACTGCTTTTGAATTTTAACTCAATATATGATACAAAAATCTGTGTTGTTTGTGAAATCATTAATTTTCATATTTTAAAAGTGAAGCGAAGCGAGCTTGGCCCCGCTAGTTATATATATAGTGTTGAATCTTTTAAATGTGATTTCAGTAAAAATGGAAAAGAGTCAACCAAACACTCGAAAACGCAAGCGCAATGAAGACGACGTTTGTTCTGTGAAAACAGGCGCAAGTGAATATAAGTTAAGATCACAAAAAATTGTCTTGAATTCCGCAAAAAAATCAGAAAAAACAAATGAGGTAAAAGAAAAAGAGCTGAGAAAGAACTGCCCTGAATCGACTACGAATGCGCAACGTACAACAAAAGGTTCTCGAAAATCATCAAAAATACAGCTGCTGGAACGAATTCATAACGAAGCCCCAATCAAAGATTATCTCATAAATGAGATTGTTTTAGCAACCATTCCGGGCTATAAACCATGGCCCAGCCGTATATTAAATATTACTGGACAAACTATCATGGTAGAGTTTTTCGGCACAGGGGAAATGTGAGTATTTAAAGTGAATTTTATGAATATATATAACAAACGATTATGACGTTCATGGTACGTATACGTTAAATAATAATGCATTTAAATTACAGAAACCTCGTTCGACCAGCTGCAATAACCCATTTTGACATAAATAAAGTTCTTCCTCTTTTAAATCGAAAGGGCTACACAAAAGCATTGACTGAATTGGAATTGGTTTTGGAGGTTCCGTCGGGCGCATCGCTAACGCATCACTAACTTGGAAAATAAATATTTTGTATCGTAAAACGTAGACGAAATCGTAAAACGAAAGACAAATAAATGTGCTTGGTATAATAAGATAATTAAAATAAAAGAATTTTAAGACAAACATGACATTTTTTATTTTTGTTTGTAAATGTTGAGTCAATTGAGGCATGCTGAATTACATTTAATGCAGAGGTTATGTTCAAAAAAAATAGTCAGCATTTATCTCGTTTGACTGATTGAAATGTCACTAATGCGTGTTGGAAAAAAATTCACAGTATCTCTCAATAAATTTGTGAATTTTAAAAATAAATTAATATAAAACTAAATGAAATGGCGACCCGACTACGCAGTCGAACTTTGAAAGTGAACATCGCATTGAATCACGAATCGAATGTAAATCAGTCAAAGGTAAAGTTACATCATTGAATAAATGTGCTTATTTGAACATTCACACAACATAATTTTGGGGTCTTCAAGCAGAAAACTCACAAGACAACACAGATTTCAATTCACGCTAGCAACGAAAGCTCATCAACATCAAAGAAAACAAGAGGGGCAAACCAGCCGAATGCGAAAGAAATGCGTAAACGAAACGAAGAAGACGTTCACGATGAACCAATAATGATTGACGTTTCATTTGAAATTTCCCAGCCACTAAATCAGGACAATGAACACGCATCGAATCACGAATCGGTTGCGAATCAGGCAAAGGTATGAGTATATTTCAAACTCATTGGCTTATTTGAACATTCATGCAACTTTGATATTTCAAAGCAGAGATCTCGCAAAAGACCCATAAGTTCAATCGACGATGAAAACCCATCAACATCAAGCAAAAAAAGGGCCACCAAGAAACCTAATGCGACACGAGTGCGTAAACCAAACGAAGACGACGTTCACGATGAACCGATATTGAATGACATTTCATTTGAATCTGTCCAGCTTCAGAATCCGGACAATGAAGACGCATCGAATCACGAATCGAATGCAAATCAGGCAAAGGTATCGGTATATTTTAATCTCTTTTACTTATTGGAACATTCATGCATTTTTTATATTTCAAAGCAGAGATCTCGTAAAAGAGTACAAATTTCAATCGACGATGAAAATCTATCAACGTCAAGCAAAAGAATCGGAACCAACAAACCGAATACGAAAGAAATGCGTAAACGTGACGAAGACGACATTCCCGATGAACCGATTTTAGACGATATTTCTTTCGAATCTTTTAATAATGACGACGATGTTGAAATCGAAATAGCACCAACACCAAAAGAAGACGAATTAATTGAAAGTTTAGAGATTGCAACATCGGAAACGAAGCGAAATAAATTCGAATGGCGCATCGAATCCGAATGGGATGATCTAGATGCGGCCCTTGACTTTTTAGAAAGTGAAGGTTTTGTAGTGTACGATTGGTCTGACTTGAAAATTGGTCAAAAATTCTATTTTCGCTGCAAATTAATACCACAAGCACGAAAAACGTGGTGCGGATATCATGACAAATTATTAGAAGGACAGGCTCGACCCCCCTCAGATGAAATGAAGTTATTCGTAACCGATTTATTTGAATGCGGTACAATTCGAGTCAATGACGTGATACGTCATATTGATTTTAAAAGGACGAAATATGGCTTGTTCAAAGAGGAGGCAAATCCTACAAACAAACAAATCGAATACGAGCTGCGAAAATTTAGAAACGCAAAGATCCCACAGATCATGAAATTGGGTCAGTTGGTAGAATGGTGTAACCAGCATGAAGAATTCCCAGTGAACAATATTAATGAAGCATTTGTGCTAAGCTTTGAAAGTTCGTCATTTGACGAAGATTTGAGCTTTCGATTCACGATTTCGACTCCGACGCTTCTGGAGAAGCTAATCGATTTAGAGACGATTTGCATAGATGCGACGTACAAATTGAATTATCTTGGTTTTCCACTGATGATTCTGGGTACAGTTGATCGAACCAAGCGGTTTCATCCACTCGCATACGCCTGCTGTTCACATGAACGTACGTATGATTATAACTTCGTCTTCGAAAGCGTAAAATCAGCAATAAAAACACATTTTAATAAAGAATTCGAGCCGAAAAAGATAATTGCTGATGGGGCCGATGCGATTCGAAACGCGTTTTACGATGCGTTTGAAAGTGCAGAATTGGACATTATGTGCTTTGCACATGTTCTCCGGAACTGCCACAAACGTCCATTTTCGTCCAAAAACAACAAACATCTAATATTAGATGACATCCGAAAAATACAGCTAGCGCCCAATCGAGCGGCGTTCAATATGATGAATAGGTTATTTTGTGACAAGTGGGTGAATCTCGAACCCGATTTCATTTCGTATTTTAAAAAAGAGTGGCTCGGGGCGCACTGTAACTGGTTCGAAGGCGCTGCAGACTACACGGCATCAACAAATAATGGCCAAGAAAGCCATAATGCCGTGATAAAAAGGAAAATAACGCTACGAAGACGACTGCCAATGAACGAATTCTTGGGCTGCATGGCTGATATGGCTTCAGATATCTCTACCGCATTTTCAACCGGAAAACGTGAACTCGCAGCAGAACCAGATATAAAAAAGAACGTATTCGAATCCGCAACGCATATGATTATGGCTAATTTCAAAGCTTTTAAAGCTAAAGGTGATCGAAACTCGAATTATTCAATTTATTCCGTTCCGTCTAGCGCATGCGTCAACCCGACTGAATCGAACTACAAAGCTCTCGTAAGAGCAACATGGAAGACGTTTGACGAATTCATTGTTCACGGCTTCCAACAATTCTACATCGTGAAACTTTCATCTGATAACTGGAAAACTCTATCAACTTGCACCTGCGCAGCATTTTTCAAACAGCATATGTGTAAACATATAATCGCTATCGGTGCTCGCTGTGACGTCATCGTTATTCCTGAGTTAGCTAATCCAGTCCACCTCGTACCTACAAAACGAAAAACCGGTCGTCCGAAAAGAACTGCGACAGCGCTGCTTTTGCAGCAATAATTCGTATTCGTATTCGTATCGGAATGATTTTTTGTTTATTTTTATAATTGCATAAATTGTTATATTCAATATTTAACATAAAATGCATTCGATTCCATCCAATGTATAGTGGTTTTCATTTCAATGTATCTGTGGTTGTTTTTTATATATTCGGAACACATGTTCAGTTTGTACTGTCAACGCCATCTCTATGCTAGTAGGGGCAATCCTGCATGTTAGCAACCGCGCAATGTAGGCCAATCACTTCAATCACGATTTACTGAATTTTTATGACCATTTTTGGAGATTTTATGACGATTTTGAGAAATTTTATGACGATTTTTCAATCAATTTTATGAGAATTTTTGGAAATTTTATGACAATTCTAGGAATTTTTATGACGATTTTGGGAAATTTTATGAGCATTTTAGGAAATTTTATGACGATTCTAGGAATTTTTATGACGATTTTTTGAGATTTTATGACGATTTTGTATTTATCCGATAGTAGATAGGGACAGTAGGAATCTCGTTAATCCATTCATGCGCGTCACTAATTAGATGACGAGGCATTTGGCTATTGCATCAGAGCAAATTGGCGTAAGTATTTAGAAAGGTTATTACGTTAATTGTTCCAATCATTGCCAAGTATTTCATCATTTGCAGATAGCCCTGGATCGTTTCGTCCTCGCTTTTGACCCAGAGGCAGGCACCTGGTAAACCCACAATGACGTGAAGTCATAAAGACGGAAATAAAACAACTATAAGTTAATTGGTACTTCTTCGGGTTCTTGTAGTCATCGAATTGAAAGCATTCCAATTTAACCATGTACCACGCAGTACTGAACTTACAATCATAAACTTTAATCGCTCGTAGATACGAAGTTTTTGGAGCAGTTTAGATGTGTTCTTCTCAATTAACCCCTTATAAGATATGCTTATAGCATGAAACTCAACTGCATTCGACATGCATTTCCTCTTCACGATATCCTCGAAACCGGGGATATCCCGATACTTAGCTACCTTAGTAGCATTGTCACGTTCCATCAAGGGGCAAATCACGTTCCATGCTACGACCACTCACTATCTGGACATCCATTACGATAGCCGTATCCCTGTTGTAAACAACTAAATCAGGCTTGCGAAGGCCAACCCGAGTTTGGAATCGAGGTTCCTTAAGAACCCTTATGTTTTCGCGATTCTTTAAGTGATCGCTTAACAAGTCTACAACACGATCATGTCTTAGTACACGACCGCCGTGGGTACGCTGGCATTGTTGGACAATATGATAGTTAGTCTCACTAACCATACAACCAGCCCTACATCGTCTATCGTTAATGGTACCTCGGGTAGTTCTAGCCTTTGAAGGCAAACAACCAGCTCTTATCTGGTGATACTGTATGAAATCTTGCCCAGTTATTTCCTCTGCCAACTTTCGGACCCATGAATTTGATGCAGAGTCGAATCGTGCATCCTTTAAGTCATTAGTATCAACCATTCGAGCAAGCACATCCCTCCAATATTGTGATTTCATGCGTTTGGTAACATTTTGCCCAATGCTACACAACATTTCATCACACCACCTCAACTGTCGCTGTATGAATGGCGACTGCTTGAAAATATGAGAAGTTTCATTCTCTTTGCCGATAAAGCGTGCTAAACGCGCCTTCTTTATAAGTGGAACCTGTTGCATCAAGTTTGGAATTCCGAGACCCCCATCATTAACATCAGCGTAAAGGTACGCTAAGGGCACATCTTTTGGAAAATGTAGTCATTTTCTTACGTATCGTCGGATCTCCAAATCAAGCTGCTCAAGTTTCCCCTTGTTCACACGACCCAGGTCAAGGGGCAGATCACTCTAAGAAATTACTTGGAAATTACTTTCATAAATTGAGAAATTACTTGGAAATTACTTTTCTATATAAGAAATTACATTTCAAAATATAATGACGTTTATATGTCAAAACGATCAAATCATCAACACATTTGGTGCATTCATGATGTAATTCACTTTGTTCATTTCAATTTCTCACGTTAATATCAACATTTAAATTTTAAAATAATAAATATTTTACATAAAATGGCTTTTGGGAAGTAATCGAAAGTGATGTATGTTAAACATCATAAGTTAAACATAGAAAGTAATTTCTATGCAAAAAAAAGTAATTTCCATATAAAAGTAATTTCTACACAAAAAAAAGTAATTTCCATATAAAAATAATTGCAACACCAGAACTGTCAAATATTGTCATTTGTATACGGCACATGTTTATTTTATACTTAATTGGTCAACCGAAGTCTATTGGATTTTACTGTTCATGAAGATTCTGTGATATACCAAATTTATTCAAGTTATTTTCACAATAATGTCAAAAGGCATCGTTTGGATAATTTTCGCTCGCAAATTATAAAATAGCACTATTTACAAAATTTTCCAATACATTAAAATAACTTGAATAAATTTGGTAAATCACAGAATTTTCATGAACAGTAAAATCCAATAGACTTCGGTTGACCAATTGAGTACAAAATAAACATGTGCCGTATACAAATGACAATATTTGACAGTTCCGGTGTTGCAATTACTTTTTTTTCTGTAGAAATTACTTTTTTTTATATGGAAATTACTTTTTTTTCATAGAAATTATTTTTGTTACATGGAAATTACTTTTTTTTGCATAGAAATTACTTTCTAGGTGGAAATTACCTAGAAATTACATGGCAATTATGTTGAAATTAGAAATTACTTTTGAGTGATCTGCCCCTTGATGTAGGTGCTTCGGCACCAATACAGTACACAAAATTTTCAAGCGTTGCTGTGGTTTTAGAGGAGCCTTACTGATGTTTTCCAACTCAGCGGCGAGACTTAACGCATTTTCAGATTTCTCTGAGCCAGAGAAATGTATGCCAAGGTATTTCCAAGTATCAACTACGCCCATTGCTCTAAGCTGAATTCCATTGACTGCAAATTGTGATTCCTCAATCACTTTAATTTTCTTCTCCTGCCCAGAAGGAACAAGAGATAGTGTGCTAGACTTTTCGGTGTTGGTAAACAAGCCGAAAGACGCCAGACACGAGGTCAAAGCATCGATAGCCTCTTGTAATCCTCTTTTCGTACTTGCAATCAATATTATGTCATCAGCATAGGCAATGCAGTTGAACGACACTCCATTTAAACTATACCCAACCTCATCCGGTAGCTGCTTAATTGCGCGATCGATGACCGCATTAAACAGCAGCGGCGAGATTGGATCCCCTTGCAAAACACCTTGTTTAACGCTAAGAATCGTGTTTCTATTACCGTATTGCAATGTGGTCTTTGAGTCAGTGTAGAGGGCAGTAATATATTTAGTGAAACTCTTTGGGCAACCCATTGCCGTAATGGTATCTATAATCGTTTTGTGCGACACTGAATCAAAGGCTTTACGTAAGTCGAGAGTTGCAATATGAACCTCACGTCTAGACACACGGGCGTCAGCAAGAATAGTGGAAATGACCGACAAGTTTTCCACGGTGCCATCACAATCAATAAAGGCACGCTGACACGGGTCAAAAGCGTGAAGCTTCTTGAATCTTTGAGCAAATATCTTATGCAACTGTCTTACCACCACCGAGGTAATAGAGAGAGGCCTTGTGTTGCTAGCACTAATATTCCCCGAACCTTTCGGTATTAATACCGTCCGAGCGCGCTTTAGCTCATCATCCAGAGAGCCGTTTGCCAATACCAAGTTATAGAAGAGAGCACGAGTTTTTGCACACACTCGTCGCCAGTTTGCCACTGTGATACCCTCTGGACCTGCTGCAGAGTCGTAACTCAACTCGCATGCCCTGATATCATCAATGTCAATTGGTGCCCATAATGGACTGAGTAGCACACTTTCCTCGTGGTCGATCCCATCGACGTTCCCTTCAACTGGCTCTTGCTCAAAAATACCCCTCCAAAAAGCTGTGACTTCTTCAGTTGGTGGCATATTTACATCTTGTTGGCCACCGGCAAGCACCCGCCGCGCGGCACTGCCGAAGTCTCTTTTGTAAAGCTTTTGTAAGATAGAGTATTCTTGTCTTCTGCGCTTCCATCGGTTCATATTAGTGTTCACAACTTGGCCTCGGTACATTATTCCATTTGGTGGTTTAGCATCTTTGAACGTGGTTTTTAGCCACCGAAATAATGTACCCGGTTCCAAACGGACGTTGTCAAGAACCCTACGCGCATACCCGATCAGGTGTTGTGTCATTTGCAAGTCATTTCCTTCTAGACTTGCAACAAGCCGCTGAATGCTTTCTTTGAGGGCCGTATCTAAGCCACTCTCGACTTCCTCCTCATTTACAACACCAATTGGGTTATGCGAGGCCGCCCCCTCTTCAGTGTCCCCACGATCAACGAAACCATTGACTTGTTCTTTGTAGGCCTCAGTCCTACGTTTGCTCTTAATAGATTCAAGAGTTCGTCCCGGGAACTTGCCAGAGAGGTGCATGTTCATATTGACAACATTGTTTTTAATTGCTTTTGCCTCTTCTTTTGCAATTTGCCTTGTCTCTTCCTCTGACCACCTTGCTTTGGTTCTATCCACATTTATCCTAGCGTTAGCTTCCACTGGATGCGCACGTCTCATGTGCACCCCAAGACCAGTCTTTCCTTTGAATGGCCCCTTCCCACACAACTCACAAGGAATCATCCCATTTCCTTCCTGATTGGCTATAGCTCCGCTCTGTGGAGCAGAGTCATTAGTGACCATCCGAGAACCCGACGGTTCGTCACCACTGTTTTGATCTCTTCTTGTCGTTGCACCAATCATGTAGGCTTGTTCTGGCTTGGTAGGCCGTTGAACAAGCTTGTTCGCATTTGCAAGGATTGGCCTAAGCGCAGGGCGCTTAGTTTCCAGCGGGAACCACGAGGAGGTTCATGCAAATACTTGCGCTTGCCATGTAAGCAGATCATAACAAGACGCCAATAACCAGACTTCCCCTGTACAGTTCACAGTATACAAGTTTACCTCATGGTATGTTTGTCTGCCTCAAACATTGGAATTAGTAGGGACTTGCAAGTCAAGAAGTCATAGTTACTCCCGCCGTTTACCCGCGCTTACTTGAATTTCTTCACTTTGACATTCAGAGCACTGGGCAGAAATCACATTGTGTCAACACCCGTTTGGGCCATCACAATGCTTTGTTTTAATTAGACAGTCGGATTCCCCAGGTCCGTGCCAGTTCTGAATTAATTGTTTATTGATAATCGTTTTCGCTAAATGGAACGTGAATCCCAAATAGCAGCACAGCAAGACCGTTCCATAATTTGGCTATGAAATCTACTATCCGGGGAACAAGTCAAAGACTCTAATTTACCCAGAACGAGTACATAAACCGTTATAATTATTTCCCAATCAAGCCCGACTATCTCAATCTTCAGAGCCAATCCTTATCCCGAAGTTACGGATCTAATTTGCCGACTTCCCTTACCTACATTATTCTATCGACTAGAGACTCTTCACCTTGGAGACCGGCTGCGGATATCGGTACGGTCTGTTGAGAAATTTGCGTGGCCCCACCATAGATTTTCAAGGTCCAAGGAGAAAATATTGACACAACAGTAAATGTCATGTTCTTCCAATCCATTAACCATATCTCTCTGTGAAAGACTTCCATGGTTATACGATTGTTCAACAGAAAAGAAAACTCTTCCAATACCTCTCGAAGGCTTCTCTATGGTTGTTCCTGTTGCCAGGATGAGTGTAATAAGACCCACTTTTAGTAAACAAACGTATACTCAACAGGTTACGGAATTGGAACCGTATTCCCTTTCGCCCGATTTAGATTATGTGCTTATTATGCATATAGCTTAATAACATAATTTAAACAGCTTTCGCATAGGGCTTAGGACCGACTAACTCGTGATCAACCACTGTTCACACGAAACCCTTCTCCACTTCAGTCCTCCAAGATCTCATTCGATTATTTGCTACTACCACCAAGATCTGTGCCAATGGCGGCTCCATGCAGGCTCACGCCAAGCACTTCTGCGCACACCATTGTACCCTCCTACTCACTAGAATTTCATAAATTTTACCATTGCTGATAAAACCCTTTTATTCTAGCGGTGATGTATAGACATATGACTTAAGCGCCATCCATTTTAAGGGCTAGTTGCTTCGGCAGGTGAGTTGTTACACACTCCTTAGCGGATTACGACTTCCATGTCCACCGTCCTGCTGTTTTAAGCAACCAACGCCTTTCATGGTATCAACATGAGTCATTAATTTAGGCGTCGTAACATCACGTTTGGTTCATCCCACAGCGCCAGTTCTGCTTACCAAAAGTGGCCCACTGGGCACAATATATCTAAACCCCAAAATCTTCAGATCAAGAAAGATGAGGTTCTTACCCATTTAAAGTTTGAGAATAGGTTGAGGTCGTTTCGGCCCCAATGCCTCTAATCATTCGCTTTACCAGATAAGATTATATATATGATATCTAATTGCACCAGCTATCCTGAGGGAAACTTCGGAGGGAACCAGCTACTAGATGGTTCGATTGGTCTTTCGCCCCTATACCCAATTCTGACAATCGATTTGCACGTCAGAACTGCTTCAGTCTTCCATCAGGGTTTCCCCTGACTTCAACCTGATCAGGTATAGTTCACCATCTTTCGGGTCACAGCATATGTGCTCAAGGTACGCTCTTGAACAGAGGACATAATTGCTTACATCATGTTCGTATAGAACGCCCCGGGATTGAAAAATAATGCATAAATTTGAACATTACTTGTGATCCCAAATTAAAAATATAGTCATTTTAATTACGCCATTAAGTTTCAACAAAATACTCAATGACTTGCACATATGTTAGACTCCTTGGTCCGTGTTTCAAGACGGGTCCCGAAGGCATCCCAAATCTATCGCATTGTTAATCGAATGCATGCCATTTCTGCTATTACCAACCCAAATTGAGCCGATAACACGAAACGCAAAATAAATTGCAAGCATGATTCACTTAAAATCCATCGACTATTTAAACAGAAACAAAACGATCTTATTCATATGACATGTAAACACATCACTGATAGAATAAACATATACATCTTGTCCGTATGTTAAATCATCTCTCCCGTTAATGAAAGAGATATAGCATCAATGGATTACAATGTCTTACTATGAGAAAAGTGCATACTATCCGTTGAATGAACAGTATTGAATTTCTCACATCAGATATTCGGGTTCATCGGGCTTAACCCCTAAGCGGTTTCACGTACTATTTAACTCTCTATTCAGAGTACTTTTCAACTTTCCCTCACGGTACTTGTTCGCTATCGGTTTCGTGGTCATATTTAGCCTTAGATGGAGTTTACCACCCACTTAGTGCTGCACTATCAAGCAACACGACTCTTTGGAAAAGCCTTCTATCGCAAAACAATGGTTACTACGGGCCTGGCACCCTCTATGGATATATTGGCCCCATTCAAGATGGACTTGAACGCATTGTTTATTACAATAGATAATAGACTTTCCATACACTGCATCTCATACCAATTAGAAGAAATTGGATGACTTAGTGCTGGGCTAATCCTGTTTCGCTCGCCGCTACTAAAGGAATCTTATTTAATTTCTTTTCCTTCCCTCATTAATATGCTTAAATTCAGGGAGTAGTCTCACATGAGCTGAGGTTATATTGATTGAATTAAAATGCGCTTACGCTTCCCATTTGATTACGTTCAACAACTATAAAATATGGTGTAAAGCATGTTGCAAATATCAAATAATATCATACTTTTACATATGTTGCTATACTTTAGTCACCATATTTATTATTATAGATAGGTTGACGATGATCAAAAGGTGCACTTGACAAAAGTCAAAATGTTTTCAAAGGATGTTATGGACACTTAAGCATAACAACACTTCAATATTGTTTAGAGAACTAATGTTCAAAAACAAATTCAATTGGCATAATAATACAACCCTCAACCATGTGTGGTCTATACAGCTTCAGTTAAGAAACGTGTCAGTATAAACCGCAATATGCGTTCAAAATGTCGATGTTCATGTGTCCTGCAGTTCACATAAATTCTCGCAGTTTGCTGCGTTCTTCATCGACCCACGAACCAAGTGATCCCCCGCTTAGGGTAAATTTTATTTTTAATTTGCAATCTTCAAATTACTTTGAAAAATGCATTTATTCAACATGAATGATATTCGTTGATATTTTATTTCGTATTGAAATAAAATAAATAAAGTAAAGTCTATCAAACCATATATATGAACATTGATGATGGGCGAATACTCAATGAAGAGATTCCACCGGCAATGGTATATAGTATGAAAATAGAAATTTCTTGAAAACACATAGCGAAAATCATTAACTTTCAAATAACCAAAGAAAAAAAATGGCTATCTGCATATAAAGTACTATGGATTCATATTTCTTTCTTTCGAGCATTTTCATACTTTATGTTTATACCATGCACATACATTTATTAAATTTATAAAATGTGGTGTATATCAATTCATGCGGTATGCAAACATTTCAAAGCACATACCGGCTCGTATTCACATCAATCAATAAATTTCATTCATATACCTTGTTTGGTAAGATATACTTTTAACAAAACACAACACAACACAAAACCCCTAAAATATAATGTAATAAATGAAAATTACATTAATGATCCTTCCGCAGGTTCACCTACGGAAACCTTGTTACGACTTTTACTTCCTCTAAATAACCAAGTTTGGTCAACTTTTGTGAAACAAATCTGCAACACAACGAGGCGTCGCAGCGATCACGTCCGGAGACCTCACTAAGCAATTCAATCGGTAGTAGCGACGGGCGGTGTGTACAAAGGGCAGGGACGTAATCAATGCGAGTTAATGACTCACACTTACTGGGAATTCCAGGTTCATGTGAACAGTTTCAGTCCACAATCCCAAGCAAGAAGATGGTTCAACGGTTTACCCGAACCTCTAGGCCTAGGAAATACACGTTGATATCTTCATTGTAGCGCGCGTGCAGCCCAGGACATCTAAGGGCATCACAGACCTGTTATTGCTCAATCTCATTATTGTTAGACACAATTTGTCCATTTAAGAAGCTAAGTGTCTATTTTGTATTTAAACAAACAAACAGGTATGACTCCATTTACACCACATAATTTCACCCAAACATGCGAACACATTACATGATAAAACCAGTTGTGCAAACTTCAACACCATAATCCTGAATGCATCTATTTAATATATTTGAGTCTCGTTCGTTATCGGAATTAACCAGACAAATCACTCCACGAACTAAGAACGGCCATGCACCACCACCCATAGATTTGAGAAAGAGCTATCAATCTGTCTTACACATTTATGTTCGGACCTGGTAAGTTTTCCCGTGTTGAGTCAAATTAAGCCGCAGGCTCCACTCCTGGTGGTGCCCTTCCGTCAATTCCTTTAAGTTTCAGCTTTGCAACCATACTTCCCCCGGAGCCCAAAAGCTTTGGTTTCCCGAGAAGCGCCTGAGAGAGCCATAGTAGTAGCTCCACCCAATTGCTAGCTGACATCGTTTATGGTTAGAACTAGGGCGGTATCTGATCGCCTTCGAACCTCTAACTTTCGTTCTTGATTAAATGAAAACACCTTTGGCAAATGCTTTCGCTTTAGTTAGTCTTACTACGGTCTAAGAATTTCACCTCTCGCGTTGTAATACTAATGCCCCCAATTGCCTCCATTAATCATTACATCTTGATCTAAAAAACCAATGAAAGTAGAACAGATGTCCTATTACATTATTCCATGCACAAAATATTCAGGCATTACAAGCCTGCTTTAAGCACTCTAATTTGTTCAAAGTAATTTGTATCGGCCCACAACAACACTCGATGAAGAGCACTGAAATGAGCTTAAGTGAACATCCCGAAAGATGAACACGCCGATAATACGTTCACGCACTTTTTTCACGGATGTGAAAAGACAAAGTACCGTACTAGTGACCTAGTCGTAGGTACTGCCTGTGCGGAACACAAGTTCAACTACGAACGTTTTAACCGCAACAACTTTAATATACGCTATTGGAGCTGGAATTACCGCGGCTGCTGGCACCAGACTTGCCCTCCAATTGATCCTTGTTAAAGGATTTAAAGTGTACTCATTCCAATTACAAGGCCTCGGATGTGAGTCTTGTATTGTTATTTTTCGTCATGCATGCAATGCATTGTATACATGCATGCAATGCATAGAGCATGGCAATGCATAGAGCATACGCAGGTATGCATATGCACCAAAAGGTGCATATGCTGCTAATACACAATAAATTCAAAAGATGCGTTGACAAAGGGAACGTAAAAGAAACGACCAAAAAATTGAGTATAGCATCTATGCATACAGCACACGCAGGTATGCATAGATACTATTTTCAGATTTTTTCCTTCATTTCTTTTTCGTTTTCGGATATTTTTGTTGAGCACACTCTAAAATACTCAAAAATTCACAACGCAAAGAAATGACAAAAATTCAATCTTTTCAATTCTTTTGCTTTCTCGTTCTCTTTCTATTTTTTTTTCTTACACATTCGTTCTGAAACTTAACCTTCTGTCTCTTTTACTGTTAAAAATATTGGCAAAAGCGTTGAGTATAATTTCAAACTCAACTTCATTACATGTTGAACTCTCAAACGCATGCGACCCAAAAAAAAAAACTAACTAAACGAACAACAACAAAAAAAAAGTGCAACAAATTTCAAAAGTGTGTGTGAAAAAATACTAACCAAAAAAAGTTTAGCGATTTTTGGAGAAAATATAAAATCAAAACAGTGACATACAAAAAACTAAACAGTGAAAATTTAACACAAAAATCACACATCGACAATTCAATACAAATCAAAGCAGTGACATACAAAAACAAAACAGTGAAAATTTAACACAAAAATCACACATCGACAATTCCATACAAAAACAAAAAAAAACACATCGACAATTCAATACAAATCAAAACAGTGACATACAAAAAACAAAACAGTGAAAATTTAACACAAAAATCACACATCGACAATTCCATACAAAAACAAAAAAAAAAAACATCAACAATTCAATACAAAACAAAACAGTGACAATATCGATTCAAAAACAAAACAGTGAAAATTTAACACAAAAAATCACACATCGACAATTCCATACAAAAACAAAAAAAAAAACATCGACAATTCAATACAAAACAAAACAGTGACAATATCGATCCAAAAACAAAACAGTGAAAATTTAACACAAAAATCACACATCGACAATTCCATACAAAAAACAAAAAAAAAACACATCGACAATTCAATACAAATCAAAGCAGTGACATACAAAAAACAAAACAGTGAAAATTTAACACAAAAATCACACATTGACAATTCCATACAAAACAAAAACAGTGACAATTTCATAAACATTTTTTTTAAACAAACAGATTTTCAAAAAATAAAAATGTGTCTAAGTAAATTTGCTTATCAAGAAGTAAACTGGATGGAATTTGAGCAAATGAATGGGTTTATTAGACAAATGGAATTAAATGAACCGATTGAACGACCAATCATATGCTGCCATTTCTGCGAACAGCCATTAGTGCCATTATTTTCGGCAACGTTATTTAGATACCACGATCGCATTCTTCAACCCAACCCCATGGCTGAAAATCAACCACGAGGCTGCCACTTCAAATGGGTCGACGTTATGACAAACGGTTGGGAAAAAGATGAAATGTGGGACCCCGAAATGAAGACACTCACAATTGGTATAAAATGTAGAATATGTAATCTTCCACCAGAATTAATCTATAGACTAAGTCCATTCCAATTTAATCCTTGGTTTTATCCATCTATTTTGACTGAAGCTACGCAAGATAAATATGAACAATTTTTTCAAGATAATCCACTCTTTAAAGAAGTTTTTTATAGTGAGTTATATATTCCAAAGTGTATGCTAAAGCTATGTTACTTGCCAATATAGCTATAATTCATTCAAATCAATTCAAATAAAAAATGACAAGAGAAATAAAATTACACAGTGTTTCATTTGCCAGTAGTTTATTTATTCATTTTTTTTCAGAATTGTTTATAGATTCAAAATTTAAAACTAAAAGAAAAGGTAAAACACTTTAAAGGCTAACAATTAAATGATATCTTTCTCGAGAGTCCATGAATTATGCTCTGGTCCAAAACCAAGCCATTTTACAAATGCTCTGCCATTGCGCCTACGAATGATTTTTTCGACTAAATAAACATTTGGTTGTTTAACTAATTGAAGCTCTTCGGCATATACAGAACCTTTGATTTCATGATTTTGATAGTCCTCTAGCAGATATGTTATTGGCTCAGTATTATACTGCACTTTTCTAACTCTAAAGATTTCAGTTGTCCAATTAGGTGTATACCCCTTATCAAACACCATTCTATATTTACTTAATCTAACATAATCGCCAACTTTAAACTTTGCTTGTCGTATATGTTTCTGCTGACGATGACTACAGCCATACAATGTGCTTGTAGATGGTTCTATTGTTGACGATTCCACACGCTCATAATTGTAAACAGTATCACGTAAATGCTGTTCATTCTCCAAATCCACTTCATTTGGTTTCATACGTATAGTTCTATGCCTATTCATTTTTTATGTGAGTATAAGATTAAAAAAAAAAAAATGCATCAAAAAACAAAACTCTGAACTAAAAACTATATGTATCAAATTACTATGAATCATTGTAGCTGTCAATTACTTGCTGAAGAATTTTTAGCCATCGATAATTTCCCTGCATGCTGAACTCCATGTACAGACGTCGTTTAATTGTACGAATCAATCGTTCTACTATACTAGCTTTCATTAAGCTAAATGTTGAATAGTGATTGATTTTATATTTTTCAAGTAATCTTTTCATAAAACTGTTGTAAAATTCTTTGCCATCGTCTGTTTGCAGATTCATGATTTTCATATCTTGATGCCACCGCAAAACTTTTCGAATGATTTTCTCCATTGCACAAGCTGTCTCCAGACCAGTCTTATTCATCAACGGTTCAGCATAAGCCATTTTTGTGAATACATCAATTACAATTAAAATATACCTATAGCCACGATTTTCACGTTTATATGGCTGCATTTCAATCAAATCAGCTTGCAGTGTGTCTGCAATTCCATACATCGTATACTTGCGACGTTGGAAATTTTTCGGTGCATCGCGATGAATTTCTCGAACAACTTGTAGCTTACTCATAACTCTCTCTACTCTAACACGATACTAATATAAATGCTACAGTTAATGTGTCTGTATGTGGATTTATATTTTTCGTGATACTATGCTGTCAAATGGTGAATATGTAAACTCATTGTCATATATAATTAGACAATATGCTGCAGTATTTTCGGGGATATTTTGTCTTGCTGTAATCTCGACTCTTATATCAACCGAACTATCGATAAGAGACTCATCCGCACGTGATGTGTCAAATACAAACAATGGTGAGAGCTGGAAATGTGAACAACTAACACCAAATGGATTCACCCCCTCAACACCGTTGTAATAGGACGATTGAATGCTTGTATAACTATTGAATAGTTCAGCATATAGACCATTCTCTATGTCGAGATTGTTCATATTATACGGATAAATCTGTGAATTCATATGCAAGCGTACTCCAGACACATGACAATGGTCAAATGTTGATGCGTCTCTAACGCGTACACCAATTCGATTGGTTTGCAATCCAACCACTACATATCTTGGTTTATGTATATGCGATACAGTTTTCACAGCCCATATGTGACTCATTGTTTGAGGTAGCGTTGCATATTCCATCATATCCATTGAGCGATGCTGTATTGGTATTTTTCGATTTTTAGCTAAATAGTTCATCATATTTAATTTCATGCGATCAGATAATGTGATGTGAGGCATCTTCCATTCAAGCTTATTCACAGCAAAGGTAACTGTTGAGGCCGTCGCTGCCGCGCCACCACCTAGGGTGCAATCAAGACTTTGTCGCGCACGATTCAAAATTAGCTCATGTTTACAGTTCAAAATAATTTTTCTATAATCATCACAAAAACCAAACCAAACGCTTAATGGTATTACAATATCATATGTTTTCACATTTGCAATGGGTATACTCCGAGGTGATGTTCTTTCAAATGTTTTACAATAAATTGCATATCCATTGAGATGTGTTGAACGTGCTGCAATTAACAGCTTCATTGTTGATGCCCGACCAACATTTCTCACACGATCAATTTCAACACCATTCAGCTCGTAACGTACATCACTGAACAGAAACGATGCATAATTGTTTACAAATTTGACTTCTTCATCTTCATCACCATGAGCACCGGCAGTTGTCGCAGTTAGTTGCATATAGATATACGATTCACATGGCAACAAATAAGAGTCTTTGCTTTGAATAGCAATTCGCACCTCATCCGATTCACCAAATGTTGTAGTATATGGTGCATATGGATAAAACTCTTTGCGTATGATGGTATCATCGTGAACAGCTAATGTGTCAATACTAAGCATGTTATTCGCAGCCATTTTTTTTCTTTTTTTAGCGTTTTTTTTTTTTTTTTTTTTTAAGCGTTTTTTTAGCGTTTTTTAACTCGAAGTCCAAGTCTTTTCAAGAATTTCACGTTTTTTACACTAAGTCTTTTTTTGTGCGCACCACCTTTTGACACCCGTTTACTTTTCCGTTTAACACGTAGTCTTTTTTTGTGTGTGCCACGCTTTGAGGTCTTTACCTGAATACTTCTCTTTTTTTGTCTGCCAACACTTTTATAGTCCGATGTCGCTCCAAGGGAGCTATTACAGTTGTTATAAATTAACATTATGCTTTTTTTTTAAAAATCGCTCACTTTTTTTATATGAATTCGACAACTTATTTGCTCACCACGAAAATCAATAAGACCTCCGTTCTGGTCGACAATAGAAATTTGAATGTTTTGCAATCGTCTCTCCGTGATTGGTAAATAAATGATATGTGCTGGTACTTCGATGAATTTATAACCAGGACCCACTTTACAATGAGAAAATTGATGGATTGTATGACAATGTTTACCGTTTATATACGACCCAGACACAATATCACACTCAACTCGAATTACATCAACTTGTGTAATCTTTACAATCGTATTGCTCCAGTATCCAACGTTTCGCACAAATTTTGATAAAGTCGCTTTCTGGAATCCGATTACATTTAAAACCGAACCATCAACCCACTCGACTGTTGTATTAAATGCAATTCGTACTTTTGACGCTCCCACGCTGATTTCATATGTGAAAATGATTTGAACAGCAGCAAGTTCAGACTTTATATACTTGAGTATATCCTCAACCTCATATGAACCCGTAGGCAATGCGATTGTTTTCTCTTTTGACACTGAAAAATTAGTCTCTTTCCCCTTGGAATCTTTTTTCTTCTCATTCACTGAATATTTGAACTTGAAATCACTATTCTGACCCTCTATGATGTTTGGTATTGAATTGTATGAAGTAAAGTCCAACAGTCCACAGCAATAGTCGCTATTTGGATCGAGTACAATTTCTGGAAAAAAATCAGCTTGCAATACTGACGACGTACCTGTAAAAGCAACTGTGAGCGATGACATATCGAGTGATGAACTGATGTGTTTACAGTGGTGAAATGGTCTTTTATATATTTTTTTCTATTCTGTTTTGCCAAAAATCGTATAGGAACCGCAAACATAAATGTCCGCAAATAGTAGTTCCATATTTCTGATACCTTTGAGCATTATAGTAGAGGTCGATATTATCACCTAAATAGCAAACAACTTCAAACGGAGGTGCTAATTTCCCAAAAGAATCAAAATAATAAGCTGTATCAAAATGTTTGGCTACAGCTGTCCAATGTGTTCCATCTGTTTGTGAACTGCCATGATTTAAAATCCAACACTCTTGTACTGCAGGTCCCGTTTTTTTCAATAATGTGTCACGCATAAAAACACCATGAAAGTGAGGAATTCCAAGCGCTGCAACCAAATCTAAAATATCATAGTTGCTTAATGGTGCAATATTTTGTTTTATTTTTTTTTTGAATCGATGTCGACGTTTCATTGTCGCTGTTGATGATGTGGTTTTAGGTAAAATCCAGATCCTCTAGCGTTTTTATCAGGTTTATAAATTAATTTTAAACCGCGACCGATTTTCTTCTCAACACCCATATCATTTTGACCAGATGCTTGCAGTCGATGATTTTTCGTCTCGAGTTGCTTTCTCGCAATATCAATATCTTTCAAAGCTTTGACAACGCCCACAGTCGATGCTGTAATGGAACCAATGGCACTCAATCCGCTTAATATAGGTAGAATTGTCTGAAGACTTGCTCCAAATTTTGGTAATTTTAAAACTCTAGGAATTTTTACGGTTTTACCACGCTTTGCAGCTTTAACACTTTTAATGACAGCTTTTATGGTACCTTTAAATGGTGTTGATTCCAGTTTGGACTTTTTAATGCTCTCTCTTCCAACACGAACCAACTTACTGAATTCAATTGAATTTTGTTTTGAGGTTTTATTCACACGACTTTTCATTTTTCTTGACATATTGCCGGCTCTCAATCCTAATCCAATTTTAGTCAGACCTACTTTAGCCCCCATAAGACCAGCTACCAATAGCGCTGCTACACGTTCGTCTAGTTTAGCGTCACCTGAATACACACGTCTAAATGCTTGTTGAATCAAAATTTTATCTGCTTTGCGACGACCTTTTGAATTTTCACATCTTTTATATGCTAAATCATGATGTTTACAAGCAACGTCCAATTTATTTTTACCCGGATCACCACGTGCTAAACGTTCTTCTAATTTAGTACCAGGTCCAGCATACTGGTATGTAGGTATGTGAATCTCAGGCAACTTATTTATAATGCTGTCGATTAAACCATATGCCTTCTTCTTTTTACTATCAATTTTCACCATTTCACAAGAGTAAAAAACAAAAAAACACACACAACCTTTTTTCTTTGAATCTCAACTGCAATTGAAGAGCATCGTATATAAATTCTTACTTTTATATGCTCTTTGATTCAGTTGTAAACAAGATGCGTTTCGTTAAACAATCCCTTGAGATTCCAGTTCGGAATAATGACAATCATACATGTGTTGGTGAGTGTGCACCAAAAAGACATTGCGACCTCTTGCCAAACAATGTGCGTTGTATCATTGCGGGACCGTCTGGGTGTGGTAAAACAAACGTTCTCTTGAGTTTGATTGAAAGTGAAAATGGTTTGAAATTCGAAAATATATACATTTATTGTAAAACATTGGAGCAAGATAAATACAAGTATTTGGAGAAAATATTGCGGTCAATAAAGGGAATTGGATTTTACACATTCAGCTCATCGGAACATGTGCTGGACCCCAGTCAGATGAAAAAGAATTCACTCGTTGTTTTCGATGATGTGATCAATGACAGTGGAATTAATAGAGACATTGTTCGCAATATATTCACGTTGGGTCGACATCGATCCATTGACGTTGCATATTTGGTTCAAAGCTATACCAAACTAAATAAGCATTTGATTCGTGACAATTGTAATTTCATAATATTGTTTCGACAAGATGATACAAATCTAAAACATGTATACAACGATATGGGTGTTAATGCTGACATGAAATTTGATGAATTTCGAAGCTTTTGCTTGGATTGCTGGAGAGAGAGATATGGCTTTGCATGCATTTCACTCGAACATGTCAGAGATTCAGGTCGCTATCGAAAAAACTTTGAACAATATCTTCAATTTTAGCAGCAGCAGAGGCAGTGTATAAAAAGATGTGAATAGTTTATATCAACTTTCAGTATTTAATCAGCTTTGGATGAATGTGTATGTTTTTAAAAATTGATAAAATGGAATCATTATCAAAGCAACAAATTTTATCAGAGCTAGATGCAACACGAAAAGTTATAAAGGCCAAATTCAGACAAGCATACGGGAATCGTATGAAACGTGAACGGAAATTGCGTGAGACAGTGAAACCCATCGCATCAGAAATTAGTACTATAAAGTCAATCAAGGGGTCTAAAAGTGACAAAACAGGTCTATCAAAATATCCATTATTAACAGCGTTAAAAAAATTGAATGATGAGAGATTGAAGAGAGATGATATCACATCAGCTAATACGCTTGCAACACCTAGTATTTTTGATAATAATTCCATTGCTCATACATTAGATGCTCGAAATGTCTCGTTTCAAACACCAAGGGGAAATACATCAATTGCTAAAAACGTACCGTTTCAAACAGCAAGGGAAAATCTACCATCAACTAGCAAACAATCATTGGAGCTTGACAATGTGCGACAAAAACTCGATTTCTCCCAGCATACATTACCCGAAGCTGTGGTTACCTCAGATGAATCAAGTGATTATGATCCTATAAATGATGATACAATAATAAAAAACACATCACCAGGACCTGCATCACGAACTCGTAGTCAGTACAAGAGCAAACTACCAGTTCGAACTCGCTCTCAAACAAAAGAACAGCAGAAAAAAGGTGGAAAAGGAGTAAAAAAATCATTTAATGGTTTCAACTTTATTCCATATAACGTGAACAATCGTATCGTTTATGAGTACTTTAACGATCCAAATGAGCTCTGTGACAGATTGCAATTATTAGTCTCATCAAAAATGGCTGGGAATACTAATCATATGCAAGAGATAAACTCAATCATCGAGGAACTACATGAGCTTGGCTGTATTCATTGATGAAAAAAAATAGTATTAGATTATATGAGTTCAAAATGTTCAAATATAAAGGAAATAAATTTTTTTTGTCAAATCGAAAAACAATTTTATTGAACCTTCTTATTAGTTAGTAGTACAATAAATTGAAATCATTTTTCTTATTTTATATCATCGCGTATTTTCATGAGCAAAACTCCTAATGTATTTTCACCCAACGCCATATGCTTTGAACATGTACACTGACCCCAAAATAAATCATGCCACTTATTTTGCTCGATGATTTCACTCTGTCCAGTTTTTTTGAGCAAGGTTTGCATGGTTCCGTGTTGAAATTTTATTCTCAGAATTTCTTCCATTATTTTCACTTTTTTACGTTCCCAATCAGACCGCAATTTAATTCGACGTCCAATAGATTTTGCTATTGATGGTGTACATGCCTGTCGTATTTTTTCTTTTTCGAAGCTGTTGATACATTTGGCCGCTTGAAATGCATGCTCAGCAGTAGAATACTTTACACCATCATACTCAATTTCATGCGGATAAAAATTTGATAGAAAATAGTATTCATTACGAAAAGAAGTAATCTTCATCTTGTAGCAGCGCTCTTCACGTTAGCTCAGAATGAAAGTTGAATCAAGACTCACAAAAATTTAAAAAACCATATGTAAACTGCACTTTTTTCAATCCTACTATTTCTATCACTTTAGCTGTGGTGGGGAGTATACCTACACATATATATTAGTAATAATCAAAACACCAAGTCAAGAACACTGCATTTTATTTTTAAATTCTTATTAAAGAAAAAAAAAATGTGTGACAACATTGAAGACGTTGAAATGAAGGATATTAGCGAAAATACTTGCACCAATTATGTCTACGTGGATATCCTAGGATTCAAAACTTATCGCAATCGATTTATTTGCAAAGAATTTTGTCTGGTTGATGGATCCTATATGTTTCATGCATTGATTAAGTCACCATATAATATCGAGAAGATGCCAACACTTTATCGACGTAAAGCAGACTGGATGATAAATAAATACCATCGTTTGACATTTGAGTGCGGTGATATGCATCGTATTGAACTTCAAGAAAAAATGTTTCCAAAGTTGCAAAATAAAATAGTTTTGGTTAACAGTCTAGAAAAAGTCATTTGGTTAAAGTACATGTTTCGTAATTGTGGTGAAATCATTTGCATCAATGTTGAAGATCTGAATTTCGATTTAAGTCTTAGAAAGAGTGAATCATATGACATTTGTGACTATCATAATAAGATTTTTGGATGGAAAGAGGGGCCATGTGCCAAATCAACCGCATTAATGTTACAAGATTTAGCAAATAAGAATGAATTGAAATAAAAAATAAAACAAGTTGTTTTTCTTTTTAACCAAGAAAAAAAAATCCATTGTCTTTTTATTTTATTTTTTTTTTATTTTTACATACAAATAAATCTATACATACTAAACTGGAGTCTCAAGATTATAATGTCCATAAGCTAACGTGTTGATATTACATGGCAATATGTGACGCTTGTCGTCAAACGGGCTTAATGCTATTTTACTCTGCCTAACCGTATAAACTTTATGTAGCTTTGAACGAAAACTATTTTGATTTTTAACAATGACGCTTTGGTTTGTTAAGCAATTTAAATAGTCATCAAATGTTATTTCTTTTTTTAAAACGTATTTTTTAACGCCCTTTGCCTTTTTTATCTTATCTATATTACCAGTGCGAAGAGAATACATTTTGCTTCTTAATCCAACAAAAGCAGTTAAAATTTCAGAATTGAGCTCATCTTTGAACAGGCCTGGAATCTTTTTGTTCACTCGAGGCATTTGAAACCGGTTTACCTCTGGATAATCGCTGGTATCATACCTCTCCAAGTTCTGCTTCATGTCAGCATAAAAGTCGTCAGTTTTTATGTTTAAGATATAACTATCTGTGTCTGTGTAGGCTAGGCTTATATTTTCTCCATACTTTCTTTTTAAAAAGTTGTAATAAAACTCATACATGACAACTTTTGAAATATCCAGTATAGCCATTCCTATTGAAATGGGTTTGTCCATAAGAATGCTAGTTCTGTGCAATTCAATAGCAGCCAAACTCTCACCAAAAATAGTGCTTCTTTTGAAATTTGGTTTGCTAATGGAATTACGAATTCCATATCGTCCATCCCATTCAGTTTTTAGGCTTATGTCAACTCGATCTCTGACGTTTTCCATACATTTACCTATAAAATTAAGTAAACATTGATAAGTCTATGAATTTAACTTCATTTTTTAACAAAACACTCACCAAAAATTGCATTATTCAGCAGTTTATAAATTTTTTTATCAAATTCATTGGTTGCCATAGCTCTGTAGTGTGTGTTGAGATCGATGTACGACTTCAACCAGGGTCTTTGTTCAAATTTCAAAACTCGATGTATTTTCTTTAGAATGAGTCCATGTTCAAGTGCAAGCTTTAGCATTCTGTAGTGAATGACATAATTTTGCTTTTTGGATAGGGTTAGTAGCAATTTTTTAACATTGTTTGTACAGCAGACGCTCGGAAATTAGAACGTTCACAAATTAGAACCGTCCAGAAATTAGAACCAGCTTCGTCGATACATTGTACGTTCTGAAATTAGAACCAAAAAGTTCTAATTTCCGAGCGGATTTTTTTTTCTTCTTTTCTTTCATTTATTCGCTCGAAAAAGAACACCACAATCCGTTTTGCATTCGATTTTTTAGTATTCTAGTTCATTTGTTTACATTTAAAAGACATGAAGAGTGAAGCGGCGAATTTACCGTTGCAACACAAGCAGTGTTCATGCATTGTTATTCTATTTGCTGTGCATAAATGGAAACTAAACTGAGTATCCATTGAAATCTCAGTCATATCGAATGTCGCTAGTATTCGAACAAGTGCTTCACGGAATTGGTTTCAATGCGCTATATTTTGATTTTTTCGTTTTTTTTTGTTTATTTTTAATATTATCATCAAAAAATGTCGGCAAATAATGACAAAAAACGTAAAAAAACAACGTTGACGTTAGAACAAAAAACAGATATTTTAGGAAAACTTGATAAAGGTGTGAAAGCGAATCGTTTAGCTATTGATTATGGTGTCTCCAAATCTTCTATATCGTACATCAAATCACAAAGAGAAGACATTGTGGCTGCAGTTTCGAATACATTCCAATTCGCCAAGAAAAAAACATTGCACAAGTCCGAGTATCCGGAGATGGAGAATCAATTATATGAATGGTTTTTGAAGCAACGCGACAGAAAATGTACAATCAGTGGTCCAATAATGAAAGCGAAGGCTAAACAACTGTTTGAATCGATGTACCCAGAAAAAACATCAAATAATTTCGTTGCAAGTGATGGCTGGTTTGGAAAATTCAAACGCAGATTCGGTATCCGTTTCTTGAAGATATGTGGTGAAATACTTTCAAGTGACATTGAGTTGATTACACCATACATACATCGATTTCGTGCCAAAATTGCCGAAATGGGGCTGACCAATGCACAAATTTATAATGCAGACGAAAGTGGATTGTTTTTCCGTTGTTTGCCTGACAAAACATATGTTGCCGCATGTGAGAAAAACGCACCCGGTCGGAAGATTCAGAAAGAGCGAATTTCAATCTTACTCGGAACGAATTGTGATGGCACACATAAATTGAGACCGTTAGTCATCGGCAAGGCAAAGAACCCAAGGTGCTTCCGAGATTTTCATAATCCACTTCACTATGACAACTCGAAAGCAGCATGGATGACATCGCGAATATTCCACAATTGGTTTCACAAAATATTTATCGAAGAAGTAAGCAGTGTTAAATCCTCAAAAGTAAAATAACTTTTTCGACCAATGTTCATTCTTTTTTATTCGTATAGGTTTGTCGTTTTTCGAAAGAGAATAATTTGCCACCGAAAGCTATCTTAGTCATTGACAATTGTTCTGCACATGCACCGATTGAAGAACTACACAGTGAAGATGGTAATATCGTTGCATTCTTGTTGCCACCAAATGTAACCGCTGCAATCCAACCAATGGATCAAAATCCAATAAAAATGACCAAATTAATATATCGGAATAAATTATTGAGTCATTTGGTTGCACAAGATGATGTTGATGTGCATGAATATCTAAAACAACACAAAATTTCGGATGCTATTGTATTGCTGAAACAAGCTTGGGATGAACTATCTCAAAGTGTCGTTGCAAAATCGTGGAACAAAATAATGAATTGGGATTCAAGTCAATTCGATGAGGAGGACGATTTACCGTTATCTGAATTGGTTCAGCAAGATTGCGATTACATGGAAATTCTCCAACAAACTCAAATGCTTTTATCGAAAATTGCTCCAAACAACAGTATAGCAGCAGGTGATATAGATGAATGGAATGATGACATATTCGAAGAAGATTCTGATGATACGGGTATTGAAACTGATGTCGATGATTCGGACAATGACGTCGAAATGAATGGTGAGATCAACGAGCCACGGATTTCATATTCATCAGCGATTGAAAGTGTTAACAATTTGCTCAAATGGTGCGGACAAACATGTCTACTCTCAACCAAACATATGTCTAATTTACTGGCTGTTCGCTCTGATATAGTTGTTTCTCATTTGAATAAAACGAAAAAACAAAGCTCAATAACTGATTTCATGACGGAAAAATAAGTCACCTGACAAATAACTCATTTGATTACTGATTCTATTATAAAATTCCATTCATATATCAATAAAAACCAAAGATATTTCAACTGATATGACAATATATGTGTTGATTTTCTCCATTTTGACATGAAAAATCGATTTTCAAAATACGCTCCGAAATTAGAACCTTTCGAAAATTAGAACCAGCCGAAAAACCAATTGGTTCTAATTTCCGAGCGTCTGCTGTACCTGGGACCGATTTACTTTCAGCACAAAACGGGTAGTCGTTGTGCTGATCGTGTAAATTAGTCGGATAATCCAGGTCAACTTCAAATATGTAGCCACTATCCCCATTATCATCAAGCTCCATTATTTGGTCAACAGAGAACTCGCTGTCATGCCATCGAAATCCTCGTAGTGGTAAAGGCTGCATCATCGAATATCCATATAAGTTGTTGCAATCGATATATATGAGATAATTCGATTCTTCCTCAGCGTTAAACGTTTCCATATACTTGTTATTGGCTTCAACGTGACGCTTTGAACACTGGCTTATTCCACCGCGGATTCCTGAAAAAAAAAAAATTTAATACAGATTAGTATGACATAAAAAATGTTTTGAAACATAGTCTTTTGAAATTTAAAAAAAAAATACCTTTTTCAATGAATAATAGCATATCGATATCCTTGAGTAATTCAATTTTGACCCCAGTATGACGCAACATTGCGTCAAACGATAGTCCTGGGGCTGTGAAGTAGTTGGCTGGATCCAATTTGTATATTCGATGGCATGTTTGTCGGAAATTCTCAAAGACGATTGCTAAGAGACAAACATCAACACGCAAGTAGAGGTCAGCGTACTCACCAAGAGACTTGATTTCAAATTGATTCCATACTTCGTGAGCAAAATTGTAGTCAGCGTCTGTGATTTCTTGTTGTGTGAGTTCGCTGAAGAATGCTTGTTTGGGCGGTAGGCTGGGTTCATTTAGCTTCTGCCATGAATCAACATAATCATAACAAAAAACTCCTTTACGTTCTAACAGTCTCAGCTTGTCTACACTAGTTTCATTGAACTCATTTCGGAGTAGAGTTTTGTCTTCGGATGGAATTAATGAGGCCAAATAGTCGAGTGATGAAGCCATAAACCGGAATGAATCAATAAATTTAAATCGGATTTGTTCCCTAAAATCATGTGAGCTATCGGTCACTGATTTTGTAAAAGAAATGTAGTTTTCCGAGTTTATTGGTATGATTTTTGTTTCACCGTCAAATGCTGTAGCAAGCTCTCGAACAAGAAAATGTGAATCGTAATGTGTCAAGTTGTGAAACACAACTGAGATTGTACGAGAGCATCGATATTGTATATTACAACTGTTATGAGCAGCTCCTCTAAATTTCCCAGTAAAGTGGCAATGGTCTCTAACAACTGGATCAAGTTCATCTTCATCGGAGTTGTGAATCAATTGTTTTTCACAAATGTGACATATTTCAGAATTTTGAAAATGTGTCTCTTCTTCATCAGTCATTTCTAATGGTACAATGGTGTCATAAATAGGAAGCAAACTCATTGCTATATTATAAAGCTCATTAGCAAACCAACTAATGCACTCAGGGCCACGTTTAGCTTTATAATATGATTTCGAATCATCGTATGCACATTTCAAGTAATATCCAACGCTATAGGCTTCATGTTCTTGATACGCGACTGTCGATTCACTCCTTGAAAAGGGTTCAGTTGGCCGCTTCAACAATGTCTCAACATCTGCATATATTATAAACGGTTGATGTACTTGGTTCTTTATGTTTTTGAATTCAATAGAATCATTCCCCTGCTCAGCTGATGGCATTTCAATCGTACATGTGTTTTGATTCATACAATCAAATTTATGAGCTTCAAGTTTGTCCAATCTTCTGAAGTGATTTAAGCAACGGTCACAAAATAAAAGTCTATCATGATTTCTTGAAACTTGGCTTGTAATCAACCGACTTAGGTTTTTTATCCAACAAAAATGAGTCTTTTGTTCATACACATTTTCATTTGTTGCTGCTTCTGCTGGTTCTGTTAGCAAAAGTAAATGTATGTGACATCTTTTTACTTCTTTTGTCAATCGAAGTGTTGAGATTTTGCATGAATCATTATCGTAAATGTATACGTTTACGGATATTGTTGGATTTAACAGTTCAAATTTATTTATATGGCAAACTTTCATCGGAAATTCTATTCCTTCAAAGTTTAATTCGTTTCGATATTGCCTATACTTTGAGACACGTTCTGCATGGCTCGCTGCTGGATATAATGCAGACAAAACTGCCCACATAAAACATAATTCATCATTATTTTTCACGTTCACTATGGCTTTTTTCCGTGATAAAATCGGTGGAAGATCTATATATGAAGAGGCGCGGAGCGGATCGTATCGGTTTACTTGTACAATGAGTTCGTTGATTGATGAGAGTGTAAATCCAGATCCTCTAGTCACAGTGTCTTCAATTTTCTTCACAACAACATCTAACACATTTTCCATAAAACTGCTGCGAAGATCTGTGGATATATCGACAGTGATGGTTTTAGTGTGCGTATAGAGCATTTGTTTCTCTTTTCTCTCAACCGCAGATTGACCATTTTCAACTGAACTCGGTTCTCCGAAATGGTTTTCGGTGCTATGAGCAGCATTATTCTCAGCATTGGATATGATAATCTTCTCAAATGTTGCGCTAAGACATGTGTTCACCTTAACTATTGGATGTGTATTTAACAAGTTACGTATTTCACTTTCATAATAATGATATGCATCCAATAAAAATTCTTTCACATCGATGTGTTCACGATTTATCACAGCAAATGTCCGCATTCTTCTATTGAATGCAGTATCACGATACTCAAAGTCCACTCGATTTTCCATTTTTTTTTTTTCGATTCAAAAAAGATGCGTTCCAAAGAAATAACAACATACACAAAGCACTGTTCAATATAAACTGAATATTTGTTGAACATTTTTGATTTTCTTATATGTTTTGAAATGTTCATTTCTTGTCATTGGAATGAGAGTGGGCTTAAAAAAAAAAATTTGAAATAATATATGCATATATATCTAGGCATAAAAATCCGAATGGGTTCTATTAAGAAGATTAAAATTTGTGTCTCATCTTTTACAGGTCATTTAATATGAAAATTCTATAGTGTTTTTTTTTCTCGTTAAAATGAGAATGGTGATGTGTTGCCACATTTTTTGTTGTTGTTTTTTTTTGGTTTGGTTGCATTCATGACACACCGCACATTGCTCAAATAGATAACATGTTTTCAATAGCATGTTATCGATACATGTTGAGCATAAGCAGTTCATCTATACCATGCATTAAGAAAATTGATCTCATGCTGTTGTTTATGTGATTTTTGTATCATGAAAAAGGAAAATTTATGTTTTAGGTACGCCTTTGTATTAAGAAAAAATGCAAATGAATTCAAATAAATGAAGAATTTTGTGTGATTCTATTTTTTGTGTAAATTGAAGAAAAAAAAAATGTTGATGATATTTAGTAAGTTTTTTAGAGTGGGGGGAGATCAAATGTTTGTGTATATAAACATGTTGATTTCCTATTGGAAAAACAGTTAACAAAAGTTTGTCAACAGTTTACTGTGTTAAAATGGCTCAACCAAGCGCGTTTGAAATTTTTAAACAATCAAGTGAATTAAAAACATATGCCAAATACGACGATTTGCCTATTGGTGATTATTTGATTGAAAAGTTTGAGGTTAAAGAGACAAAATATGGCAATCGAGTACGTGTTGATTTAAAGGACAAATTCGTGTTTCTACCGCAAAGGTTCACTACTGCACCAGAAGTAATCGCAGAGATGAATGCTGGGCGATATTATCTCTGTTTTCGGGGAAAACGAGGATTGCAGTAAGTATTTTTTGATTTTTTTGTTGCTGGTTTTGTTAAAATTAAATGTGTAAAATGTGTCAATGTTTTCTTTTTTTTTAAATACTTTAATCATTTTGTATTTTATTTTTTTTTTCAGATTACTCGTCGACGTCAAACCGGAGAGTGAGATAAATACGCCTGAAGGTTTGATATTTTGAAAATATCAACAAAAAATCAATCAACCTAAAAAAAAAAAATAATCGTCAAATTTTCAGTCATCGAGATTAGTGACAGGCCTCAGTGTCCAATTTGTTGCAATGACCCCATGAATAATCAACCTGTGCTGTTAAAAAAATGTGGACATGTTTTCTGTACCGGCTGCATTGGAACATGGTTAAACATCAGATCGACTTGTCCTAGATGCAGAAAACCGACGAGAAGGGTTGATATGATCAAAATTTACTTGTGAATTTCATTTAAATGTATTTTTTTTTATTTTTGATTCAATGATCTTGTGTTTTTTTGAGAAAATAATAAAATTTGGGGTGTAGTTTATTTTAGATTTTTTTTTTAAATAAATGTTTTTTGGGTGGATAGAAAAAAAATGTGTTTTTATTTTAGCTTTATATGACACTGTATTTTCAGACCCTTGCTTTTTTTTCTTTAGATCTTGTTCATGCGCATTTCATACTTCACCCCTCTCTTTTTAGCCAATGATGTGTAAAATAAACGGTATTATGAATGTAAGTCGAACTTTTGTGCACTGTTAAACATGAATGCATTGTGATGTATTCATATCGCTATTTGATTTTCTATAAAACATATTTTTTGAAACTATTGCAGTACTTTCCTTGCACTATGTATGTTGAAATGAAATAAAAACATTGAATTTGTTGCTGCATTATAGCACAGCATTTAATTCAGTTACATTTTAAAAGTCTGAAAAGCAACATGTCATTGAAGACAAGAATTGTGATTGGACTTTTAGTCCTTTGTGTATTTAAAGCTGAAGCACGTTTCAAATTATTTACAAAGTCACAACATATACCAAATAATCAACAAATGACCAATTTTCCATCAACCTCAGGTAGAATAACACCAAATCGACAAAATCCGTTCCATTCATCGTCTTCATCAGTGAATTCGATGACCACAGTAAATTTGAAATCACAGGATTCGTCATCATCATCAAACATATATCGATCGGTATCTTCACCAACATTGAATACAGCCAAGTCACCAGCAATAATGCGTGAAACAAATGTGTTACACAAAGAGGCTGCGACAGCGTTAAATATAGAAAGACTTGGTATAGAGCAACAGCAACATCAACGGAATAATTTTCTATATAAAAAAATGCCTAATACTGAGCAAATCAAATCCATTGGAACGTACATAAAAAATGTGGCAATCGGAGCAGCTGGTGTTGGTGGTGTGATTGTTGCAGCAAACACATTTTCAAACTCAAACAATAGTGAAAAAATGAAAGAAAGCATTGATGCATACATTGCAATGAAAATCAACACAACATCAACAACAACAACAACAACACGAGCTCCAGGTAATAGACTTGGTGTGGATAAATGACCTGAAACAAATATGACTGAAGCCACTCCAACTACAATAACATCAAAAGTTGAAAGTGTTAGTGATAGAAATAATGTCACTAATGTCTTTATATTAACAACATCGATGCCAACAACAACTACAGCATCAACTACAATATATGCTAAGATTTATACAACTAATACACATAGAATAGATAGGCATAAAACAACAACAGCAGCGGCATCAACGGTTCTATTGAGGGGTGGTGATGGTAAAGGTGTGTCTAATGTTTTTATATCAACGAGAACGTTGCCAATAACAACCACAGCATCGACTACAAAATATACTAGAATTCATACAACTAACACACGTAGAATGGATAGGCAAAAAACAACAGCTGCAGCATCAACGGTTTTATTGAGGGGTGGTGATGGAAAAGATGTGTCTAATTTTTTTATATCAACGAGAACATTGCCAACAACAACCAAAGCATCGACTACAAAATATGCCAGAATTCATACAACTAACACACGTAGAATGGTTAGACTAAGAACAACAAAAACGGTAACAACAGCTGCACCAACAGTTTCATTGAGGGCTGTTTATGAAACAACAGATTTGCCGAATCACATGAGGGATAGAAGTACAACGACAGCTGCATCTTTTAAAAAAAGAATAAATAATGTGGAGGGGATTCGTAATCGAATCGGGAATATAGAATCAGATGATGATGATGAGTGAAATCGTCACAGTCTTTGGCAAACTTCGACAAAAACTACATCATTTTTGAAATTTAAAATAAAATAATCAGAGTGTAAAAAAGAAAAAAAATCTACAAGAAAAATGTTTGGAAAAAAGTTTTGTGTGTTTGTGATGATAATTTGTGTGTTGAATGAAGGATGTCTATCCTTACCAACATTGAAAGATAATTCAAGTTTAAGTAATCAAAGAGAAAAAAGAAATGCTGCAAAAGTTATTTATTCATCAATGAGCAAACTGAAACCAAAAGCGCAGTTCAGTGAAGGTGGTATATTGACAGCCACGAGTGTAGCACAACGAGTTTCGCAGTCGTTTGGTGAAATATATAACTTAATTATGAATATACGACCGTTGCCAATCGAATCAAAGATATCGTCAAACAGAAGTGCCCCATTTCGTGTAGGTAAAGTGAGGAATACACGACAATTACAAAAACTTTTACCGTATGCTGGGAAAATGTTAGCGTGGACTGTGTCAATGGCTACTGCAGGTGTTGTTGTATCAGCTGCAGACAACATTATGAAGGATAAAATCGAGCAAAATAAAGAAGATCGTCTTGCACGTAAGGCTATTGACTGCGACTTGAACAAATTTGGATGTTTACAAGGCATCTGCTGGAGTAACTGCGGACCGCGGTTATCAACAGCAGATTGGTGCTTAACTACAAAAGATGTTGATACCAAGCAAATTGACATGGTTTCATGCAAGAGGGATAGCGATTGCAATCCCTGTTGGAAATGTGCTACTCCATGTATAATGGAAGGTAGCACTATCACTTCAAATGGTACAATCGTTGTCCATTAAATATTGTCTTTTTTCATTCTTTTTTCTATTTTTCACCTTTTTTCTATTTTTCTATTTTTCAAAACAATGTGTGTGTTTTTTTTTCATATCTTAAACGTTTTGAATAAATCATGATTGTACTTTGGTAAAAATATTTTTTTGGTTTGTTTCATTTCTGTTTCCTCAATATTCTATAGACAGCATAAAAGATTAAGACTACAACATTTAGGTAAGTATCATTCTGAACCTTTACTTTTAGGCTGTGTGTGAGGAGAAAATATTAAAGGTTTCTTTGCGTTCTCTGTGTGATTTTTTTTGTGTGGATATTTTACACATTTTTCTTTTAAGCCACTTTCCGAATTTTATAATTTACTAGCGGGGCCAAGCTCGCTTCGCTTCACTTTTAAAATATGAAAATTAATGATTTCACAAACAACACAGATTTTTGTATCATATATTGAGTTAAAATTCAAAAGCAGTTGGAATATTTTCGACAAAAGCAGATAAATTAATTGGCGCATTAATACTTTTCTTATAACTCTAGCTATAAATGAACATGAATATTTTGGTCGTTATTTAAATTATTGCAAGGCTCGTTGATACACAACATTTTTGGTCTGTCCATTTTCTATGTATATAATCAACGAACTTGGCTTACCAACACGTGAACATGCAACATATAGCATGTGAAAAAACTGGATACTCCAAATCAATGCCACATACTTCCAAAGATTGCCCTTGCGCCTTGTTAATGGTAATGGCAAAAGCAAGACGAACAGGAAATTGAAGACGTTTGAACTCAAATGGCAAATCAGATGGAATCATTGGAATTCGAGGAATCAAAACGTCTTCGCCTTTGTATTTTCTTTTCAAAATGGTTGCTTCGATGAGATTATTCATTAACTTTTTCACCGCAATCCTAGTACCATTGCAAAGTCGTGGCTGACTTATGTTACGAAGACATATTATCGGAGCTCCAACCTTCAATTGCAATAAATTTAATATCGCTTCCTTTATTCACATATTCGCAAATATATTTGATGGATTTAACGGAATTGCAATACTCAACGTTTATATGAGCTTTGAAGGTCTTCGACAATAATGGTGAATATGATACTATCCAACGATTATAAATTTCAATATCTTGATTTCTAATTTTCACTATTGCCGATCTACCATAATCTTCCGTTGATCGTCGTCGATATAACGGATAACCGTCATTACCAGTGATAGTATCCGAAATTAATGCTCTTGGATACCGTTTGGAGCATTTTCCATCAATCATGCAAGGTGAACGAAGATTTATTGCACCACATGGACCGTGAATCATATATTTTTAATAACAACATCATATAATTCCGGATCAATTGCTGAATCAGGAATCTCCGCTGATATAATGTCATCAATTTCCTCAGGCTTTATTCTTTCAATTAACCAAATCAAAATGTGGGCAAGGGGCAAACCTCTTTTTTGCTATTCAACAGAATACATCCAGCAACGTACTGCACCAAATACATTATGTTTGCACATGAAATCAATAAGTGTTTTAAATTTGTGTTTGAATACACGTGCAGTCAAATCATGTCTGTCGGCACTTGTTTGTCCACCTATGACATGTCCACATGTGAACGTAATAAACAAATCAGGCCGACCAAATGAGCGAACATACGTCATTGCATCCTGAGCATATTCATGCATATGACGTGGACTGCCAGTATATGAAGAAGGTAAAATAATCATTTTACCCAAGTCATTCACATTCCCATCAGTATTAATCCCATCGCGCAAATGTACGTATTCCTCAGAACGCAATTTTTTCTAATTCAAACGTTCGGTCTCAATCTTCGCGTACATATCAACCACATACTGATGAAAAAGTTACCGGCATTTCAATATATGATTATCTTCATTTTGACGTATCATAAGCCTGTATGCATAATAATTCATACAGCTGACTTTTTTATTTGTTTCCTCGCCTAGGAAAAATTCAAATATATAAATTAAATCATCGTAAAAACAGTATTTTGCGTAATTTTACTAACCATTCACCGGGTTAATCATTTTGATATTAAAATGGTACCCATCTTCTCCTTGCCAAAACAGTATCGGATATTGTAAAGCATCATAAGAACGGTGTGTTTCAGACACACGTTGGAGCTGTTCATTCCTACGATGGAGCACAATATCACGCGATTGAAATTCGTCCCCGACAATAACAATTGCAACATCATCGATTGTTGGTGAATTAAATCTTCTTGCATGTTGGCCAGCAGGTGTTTTATCGGCACGAATAACAATTTTATGATTATCTGATGGCATTCGATCAAGTGCTATCTTAAATAACTGAACCAATTCATTGTGCTCATGAAATAGATTTTGTAAATCGGCAACAATTTCCAAATTACAATTCAACCAAAATGCGTTTAGAATGGCGTTCACAATTGAGTTCGGTAAATGTTCAATCGCATTTTTACTAAATAGAAAAATGTGTTTTTTTTTACTAAAATAATGTTTAAAGTTTTAGATGAACCGAAACGTTTGCATTGCATTTCACACAATTGGATAGCGATCAATCTATGAAATGGTCACAATTTGAAGCGCCAAAAAATGAATTTAATTTCGGCATTGAATAAAAAGCACCCATCAACAATTGAGCGAAATGCATGTGATAAAACACATTCATCTAAAATTCATCATCAAATGCTACATTTGACATTTATTACACTGACACCACTCAGTTGTGTTCGAACGCTTCACGATATCAGTAGCAATCAAACATTGATAAGAAATCACCGAAAACAAACAAACAAAAATGACATCCTGCGGCACATGCCACAAAGTGATTGCAGATGAAGAGTTATATCTTCATCTCCATACTCACTACGAACATAAAAATTTGGAAGCAGTTCGTGAATTGATCAATTCACCATATGTAAGTGATTTGAAAATAGCAAAACTGAAAGAAAATCACACAGCTTTGCAAAAGTGCTTCCATGCCGCCAACGCAGAAACAAAATTACAATTCAACCAAAATGCGTTTGGAATGGCGTTCACAATTGAGTTCGGTAAATAGTCAATCGCATTTTTACTAAATAAAAAGATGTGTTTTTTTTTACTAAAATAATGTTTGAAGTTTTAGATGAACCGAAACGTTTGCATTGCATTTCACACAATTGGATAGCAACCAATCTACCAGAGCTGAAACGGAACAATTGAGACATGCAAACAATGCCAAAACACGTGCATATATAGTGAATCTATATGTTGTTTGTTGTTATAAATATTGTTATGAAAATAACACTTATATAGTGGATCTATATATTTTTTGTTGTGATCAACATATTAAATTTTGCATACAAAATGCAACAAAAGCAAAAAAAAAATCTCATGTTTTGTATCGTTTTTTATTCAATCAATGGTCACAATTTTTCCGACACATTTCCGTAAAAACTCCACAAAAAATCCAAGAAAAAAAGCAAAAGAAACACTTATTGCAAAAAAATCAAAAAAAAGTGGCTCACTATGGAGCATTAAAATTCCATTGGCCGGTTCAATGATCATCGGAATTGATACGTATCATGAGAAAAAATCGAAATCAGTTTCAGCATTTGTGGCATCGACAAATGACACAACAGAAGGAACATATCTGTCTATCACGTGTTTTGTACGTCCACTCTGAGATAAAAAAAAAATAAAACTATAACATTTCATACTCGCCCATTTGCGGCGTCGCTTGCGCTTATTAGAAAAAGCAACACTTCACATTTGACAAATGAAACAAATGAGATACGACTAACCCACAAATAAATTCGCCCATTTGCGGCATCGGTTGTCAGAAAATTGAAGCACAACACTTGTTCACTCAAACTAACCAAAAAATGAATTCGTCCATTAACCGCAAATTTTGAGGCAAAATACGTGTGTATTTTACATTTCATTGTGCGCACTGAAAAAAAATTTGAGAAAATACGAAAAAAAAATTCTGGGTTTTGGTGGACCCAAAAATTGCTCCCAGTTCTGGAAGTGGATCTTCAGGATGAGCCAGGGCAGTCTGAAACCGGATCTGGTGAATCCTGAAAATCCACCAAAACCCACTTCCAGAACTGGGAGCAGTTCTGGTGGATCCATGGATCCACCAAAACCCACTTCCAGTATTTTATTTTTTTTCATTCTCTCAACTACACATTTGAATGACGCAACTTTGAACAGCACGACCACAGCGCGTGTTATTCCCATACATAACAGTACAATACACAGAAACGTTGATATTTTCAATTCTCTCTCACCCCGTTCTCGCATGAACGTAGAACAGCTGATCAACGTCTCTGTGTA
>CM059998.1:8149786-8166786 GCA_030463065.1 Aphidoletes aphidimyza | reverse complement strand
CCAAAAAGTAAGTGATCTATACAATAATTGACAATAATACTCCTCATGTTATTTAAAACTTTTTTTCCTTGCAATTTCCAGTAAAATCTCGCAGGATCTCGACTCGAAGTTCAATGATAAAACCAAATGCATTGGTTGATCAGGCCAATGTAAACGATGGAACTGATGCAATAATTGAGCCCAAACAAAGTGAAGTAATTGTTTCAATGCCAGCAACTGGAAAGTTGGATGGCAGCCCGATTGTAAAAGCAAATCAACGGCCAAATCTCAGTGTTTCAGAATGTAATTTTAATTCGACTCGTTGCTTCGCCAGTATCTCTAATCCAGGAGTTTGTAGGAAAAACTAATTCCTTTTGTTTTGTTTTTTTTTTTTTTAACAGCTACAAAAATGCGGAAGAAGAAAAGCAGCCAAACAGTCGGACCAAAAAGTAAGTGATCTATACAATAATTGACAATAATACTCCTCATGTTATTTAAAACTTTTTTTCCTTGCAATTTCCAGTAAAATCTCGCAGGATCTCGACTCGAAGTTCAATGATAAAACCAAATGCATTGGTTGATCAGGCCAATGTAAACGATGGAACTGATGCAATAATTGAGCCCAAACAAAGTGAAGTAATTGTTTCAACGCCAGCAACTGGAAAGTTGGATGGCAGCCCGATTGTAAAAGCAAATCAACGGCCAAATCTCAGTGTTTCAGAATGTAATTTTAATTCGACTCGTTGCTTCGCCAGTATCTCTAATCCAGGAGTTTGTAGGAAAAACTAATTCCTTTTGTTTTGTTTTGTTTTTTTTAACAGCTACAAAAATGCGGAAGAAGAAAAGCAGCCAAACAGTCGGACCAAAAAGTAAGTGATCTATACAATAATTGACAATAATACTCCTCATGTTATTGAAACCTTTTTTTCCTTGCAATTTCCAGCAAAATCTCGCAGGATCTCGACTCGAAGTTCAATGATAAAACCAAATGCATTGGTTGATCAGGCCAATGTAAACGATGGAACTGATGCAATAATTGAGCCCAAACAAAGTGAAGTAATTGTTTCAACGCCAGCAACTGGAAAGTTGGATGGCAGCCCGATTGTAAAAGCAAATCAACGGCCAAATCTCAGTGTTTCAGAATGTAATTTTAATTCGACTCGTTGCTTCGCCAGTATCTCTAATCCAGGAGTTTGTAGGAAAAACTAATTCCTTTTGTTTTGTTTTGTTTTTTTTTAACAGCTACAAAAATGCGGAAGAAGAAAAGCAGCCAAACAGTCGGACCAAAAAGTAAGTGATCTATACAATAATTGACAATAATACTCCTCATGTTATTGAAACCTTTTTTTCCTTGCAATTTCCAGCAAAATCTCGCAGGATCTCGACTCGAAGTTCAATGATAAAACCAAATGCATTGGTTGATCAGGCCAATGTAAACGATGGAACTGATGCAATAATTGAGCCCAAACAAAGTGAAGTAATTGTTTCAACGCCAGCAACTGGAAAGTTGGATGGCAGCCCGATTGTAAAAGCAAATCAACGGCCAAATCTCAGTGTTTCAGAATGTAATTTTAATTCGACTCGTTGCTTCGCCAGTATCTCTAATCCAGGAGTTTGTAGGAAAAACTAATTCCTTTTGTTTTGTTTTTTTTTTAACAGCTACAAAAATGCGGAAGAAGAAAAGCAGCCAAACAGTCGGACCAAAAAGTAAGTGATCTATACAATAAATCACAATAATACTCCTCATGTTATTTAAAACTTTTTTTCCTTGCAATTTCCAGCAAAATCTCGCAGGATCTCGACTCGAAGTTCAATGATAAAACCAAATGCATTGGTTGATCAGGCCAATGTAAACGATGGAACTGATGCAATAATTGAGCCCAAACAAAGTGAAGTAATTGTTTCAACGCCAGCAACTGGAAAGTTGGATGACAGCTCCATTTTAAAAGCAAATCAACAGTCAAATCTTAGTGTTTCAACTGCCAAACCATTTCATATCGATGATATCTTGAAATGTTTTGAAATGCCGCCACGCAACGAAAGTAATTTTAAATCGACCCATGTTGCTTCGCCAATCTGTTCTGGCATGACATCGCCATCAAGAGGCCAATTGACGATGGCACCATTTTTCAACGAATACACAATTCCTACTGAAATCGAACAAATATCCATCGACGATTGGACAAATATGCTCTTGGAACTGGGACCAAGGCAGGCCAGAACTGATAGCAATCTGTACCACAAATCAAGATCCACCATGCTCTATTTGGAGGAATATGATGAATCTCTCAAGTTCAATCTATTCAATATAAATGAAATTCGGATCGAATATTTTGCCAACGATGTCTTCTGTTTCAAAAATACGGTATGTTTTAGAAGACTCATTATTCATTTGGTTTGAAACAAACAAGTTGCAATAACACTTCAAAATTTGAATATAGGATACCAAGGTTTTCACACAAATCGACAACAAACAATTAAACTGCCTTTCTTTGAGGCCATCAGGCAGGAACGCACATTTTGATTCAGTTTGCGGCCAAATTTTGCGTTGTGATAGTTCTACCATATTCATAAAGTTTACTGCTGATAAAGATACAACAGCAGATTTCAAAAAAGTATGCTCGGAATGGATGTTTGACGTGCGTTTTGTTCCTAATCGCACGAGTTTCCTCCTACAGCACAACGCATTGAATTGGATGGAGCGACACAATTTGTTCGATTGCCTAATAAATAATAAGTGTTACAATAGCACAATACTGGAACGCGAATGCCCCATCAACGAATATTATTTTCGGTAAGATTTATGATTGAATTTTGATTTCGGTTACAATATTGGACTCCTGGAATCGGTAGTTGTTGACTTGTATTTTTTTCAAAGCGTTGCGATGCCTTCAAAGAGAAATGTCAATAGTGTCGCAAAAATCATGATAAATTTATATAATTTCAGCGGAGAATCGGCCGAAAAATTAAATACGGAACAAAAAACAGCCGTTATTAATATTGTTGAACGTAGAAACGGTTCATCGCCATATCTGTTGTTTGGACCACCAGGAACCGGCAAAACACGTACATTGGTTGCGGCCATTGAAGAAATTTTACGGGACCCTCGAAAATTCAACCATGTGTTGGTGTGCACTAATTCGAATGCCGCCTGTGATGAGCTCACAGAACGATTGCTAGCAATTTTGGACAAGAAAGAACTTTTGCGACTGTACGCAGTCTCTCACGATAAGAAGAAAGTAAATCCGAGCTTCAAAGAATTCACCAACTGGGATGAAACCATGAGAGAATTCACAATTCCAGAATTGCGGCATTTATACAGCTTTCGTGTTGTAGTTTGCACCTTAGCCACGGCTGGAATTTTTGCAAGAGCGTATGAAAACCCAGGATACAATGTCGGTCACTTCTCTCACGTTATAATAGACGAGTCCGCTTGTACACACGAAACAATGACAATGGTTGCAATTGCTGGTAAAAGTTACATTTATTCTGTATTTTCATGGCCTGTTTTTTTTTAATTTGACTAAAATTACAAATTATATTATTGCAGGTGTTTGTACCGCACCAAATGAAGTTAAAAGTAGTATCATTTTGGCCGGAGATCCAAAACAATTGGACGCGGTCACAAAATCTCAACGTGCTGCAGCTCTTGGGTACAACACATCCTTTATGGAACATCTATTGAAGAAGCAGCTTTACAAAAGACACCCCGAAACACATTCATTCAATCAGAACTTCATAACACAACTAGTTGAAAACTATCGTAATCATCCAGCGATTTTGAAAATCCCAAATGAATTGTTCTATGAAAGCACATTGAACGCGTCTGCATTGGAAGGTGTGTTAAGATCTCGGTTAAGATATATATGTTGAATAATTAGTTATCTATTTAAATCATACCATCATTACACAGAAACAACAAATTGGTTTGTCGGATTCGGATGGCAGTCATTATTGCCTTCACCAGACTTTCCAGTCATATTCCATTCAGTGGAAGGGGTCTGCCGAAAGGCTGTCGCTGAAAATTTCAGGTAATGCGGAAATGCAGAAAAGTACATGAATGTAATGCAACTGCAATCAATTATTAAACACTGTACTACTTTTGTTTATTTAGTTCATGTAATTCACAAGAAGTGGATATGGTCATGAAGTACATCCAAATAATCCTAGATGTCAACAGTCAACAGTGCAAGCATCAAGTTATGCAATCACATATTGGTGTTGTCTCGCCATATAAATTGCAATGTGATGTGATTCGGAGCAAATGTCGAGAACAGTTCTTCAATCAAATCACAGTTGGAACGGCTGAAGTATTCCAAGGACAAGAAAAACCAATCATGATTGTTTCAACCGTTTGCGTTGACACAGTGACTAGTTTTGCGACAAATGATCGGGTAAGATTTTATGCTCTCATTCTTTTTATTCCACCGGGAAAATGTGATTTTGATGGATTGTTTAAAAATACATATTTCAGCGAATGAACGTGATGCTCACAAGAGCCAAGAGTTTGTTGATCATCATCGGTCATCACCCAACAATGGAAACCGATCGAAACTGGGCGGCGCAGATAATGAATTGCCGAAAAAATGGATCGCTCATTGACGGAGAGTTCCCGTTCATGAATTAAATATTTTCTAATTGAAATTCAAACATTTTATAAATGTTTTTTCATGAATTATAATAAAATATTAAAAAAACAGAAAAATTTAAGTCTTTCTCAGGCTTTCTATGTCATTCACGGGCTTTCATTGATTTGACTCCTGGACGAAAGTCGTCTTTTTACACCAAAGCAGTGTCGCAAAAGGCTTTTGATTGATATTATTGTTGATATTACAATTTCAATTGAGTATTGCATATGAATATTTAACATTTGTGATATTACTCTGAACATTTATGAAATAGATTTTTTTTAAAACAGTCTTGCAGTGTTCATAATTGTCTTTCCACTTTGGTTGTAAATATGGATGCAATTTGAAGTAAAGTATACAAAGTATCAAAGAGTATTTAGTATTGAGTATTCTTTCTGTCAAATGTCTGAAGTGACAGATATTTTGTACTCAGTTGTTATGTTTTTCAGTTAACAATAAACCTTAGTAGACTTACGATTGCTTTCGAAAAATTATCAAATTGGAAATGGAATCGAAAGTACCAAGTACAATCGAAACGCCGGTGCTTCGTCCAAATTTCAATGAATTTGCCGATTTTTCTGCGTTCATTCGAAGTATCGAGAAGAAAAAGATTAATTTTGCTCTAGTGAGTATGATCATTTGTGTTGTGTCGTTTTAATATATTTCACCCACTCACATGGTTTTGAAATGTTAATAAAACTAGTATGTATACATATGAATTGTGAGAAATTTGTGGAAATAGTAATGAATAATAAATTAGTATTCACTTCAAATAACTGTTTCTAGATCGTTCCGCCTCCAGAATTTTCGGCATTTACGCAAAAATTGCCAAAAAACTATGAATTGAACGTTTTCATGCAAACCGCAGAAAGGCTTGGTCAAGGTTTCACATTGTCATATAGTCCAAAAAAAAGTATGAAATTTCAAGAATTTGAAACCATGGCCAAAGATATGGAAACCAAAATGAATTCCAACAAACTTTCTGATATGGAGGATAAATTTTGGGCAACGCTACCATTGGGGAATGAAATACCATATTCAATTGACAATCCAACTAGCCTCTTCGGCGCTCAATGTGAAATATGGAATTTGAACCAATTCTCTTCGCGTGACTCGTTTATCCACGATCAGCACGACATGCCCGGGATAACCAAGCCTTATTTATATGCTGGTGCTCCACTGTCTCGTTTTGCCTGGCATCTGGAAGATGCTGATTTAAATTCGATAAATTACAATCACTATGGGGCAGTTAAAATGTGGTAAGTTATTGCTCTTTAAAGGGTTATAAATGGCCATTAATTTTGATTTTTGTTATGATTATTTACCGTTGAAATGTTTGTTATGTTGTTTTTTTCGGCTCGTTCATTCCTGTATATTCATAATCTGATGACTTTTCTAGGTATTTCATTCCAGAAAGTGAAAATAAAAAGCTCGAAATACTGGCCAATTCATTGGGGAAGGAATACAAATGCTCTTTCTTTATTAGACACAAAACTCTGATGATTCCACCATCTTTGCTTCAGAAACATGGAATCAAATTCGCTAGAGTGAGTGTATATTTTTATTTTTTCCAAAAATGCCCATTTAAAATCATGTCTGATAATTATTAATTCTAATTAATATTTAAAAAGGTAATTCAGCACCCTGGTCAATTTGTCATTTCACTGTCCGGTGGGTACCACCAAGGTTTTAACTGCGGTCTAAATTTGGCCGAAGCAATAAACTTTGGCTCGCCACGATGGCTAGAGTTTTTGCCAAATTTTTCCATATGCCAATGCAAAACAAAAGCTAATCGTATTAATAAGAATACACTGGAAGTGTTGCGCGAAATCGCAAGAAATCACGTTGAGAGGAAAGCGCTTTCCGACGTACAAAATGAAGAAGGGAAGGTAGGGTCAAATTTCAACAAAGATGTCATGAATAGTGCAGATCCAGGAGTCTAGATTAGTGATTCTAAATTAATGTTTCTGCACCTTCGATTACAGCTAAATCAATATAATTATTCTATTTTAGCTTGACTCCTGGATCCATAGAATTTTGTTTGTTCAATTGAATGTTTATAATTAATTTTACTTTAACATTTGCAGATTCCATGCGATCAATGTGATTCGACATTTGGTCTAAAAAACAACCTCCTAAAACACATCAGGCTTCACCACAGCGACATTCGACCAAATTATGTGTGTTCGATGTGTGAAAAAAGCTGCACGACAGCATCCAACCTAGTTGTGCATGCAAAGGATATTCATGGTGTTGCCATGAAATTGGACCAAGCCAAACATCTGAATCGGCCCATACCAAACGCCGAAAATGCAAGGCCTCAGCCCAAACAAAAAACCAATAGAGCACAGCTTAGCTGTACTATGTGTGAGACCACCTGCAAAGGCCGCGGCAATTTGAACCGGCATCTCTTGGCCCAGCACGGAATCGATGAAGTCAAGAAAAAGACAAAAACAGTATCAAAATCGATTGGTAAGTCAAATCGTCATATCCAAGAGTTTGTACGTAAAACTAATTCCTTTTGTTCTATCTTGTTTTTCATGGTTTTTCACAGCTAAAAAAATTCCAAAGAAGAAATCCAGGAGTTGAACTTCTCGACCGTCCGAATCACATTTATATTCAACTGAACTTATATATTGTCTTTGAAACGTAAGAGTGAAATAAAAATCAAAATAAAAGACAGTTTTGAGACTAATCTTATCTTGCTTTATTAAATTCGTTTTATGAATTGAAAGAACAAACAAACACTTTTATTTCTTGGAAGTTTTTTGCATTAATGTTGCATTTTAGATAAACTTTGCCGGTGCAGCTGGAAATTACCATTTCATTTCATTTTAAAAAGAAGGACTCTTCCGCAAATTTATTTCGATACCTCGTGTGCGTAAAAGTCCTAGGCTATTTAAGTTAAAATCTGTCATTTCATTCTCATTCAAATTGAAATCGAACAAATTGATTCGTTTTAGCTGTTTTCCAGTATGATTACAAATCAAATCTAATATTTGTTTTTTTTTATAATAAGAATAACATCCAAAAACAGCAGGAAAAACATTTAAAGACAAAGAAAAATCAGTCATCGTACTGCCAAATATATAAAGCAGGTATCGAAAATTCAAAAGATCGATTGATCCTAAACTTGATGGAAATATGCAAAGCCGAGACAGTTCTATTTTGGTAATATCCTTGAAGCGTTCATTGATGTGTGCAAAATAAATAAGATGTTTAAGATCAAGATGCTTAATAATGTGTAGGATGCAATCATCATTGAGTGTTTTATCCATTGCTTCAAAAAACATCGTATCTGAACTGTCTGATGTAATCCAAGACCAATTGATGTACCATGGATGTTGAAAATGTACGTTGTCAATCAATGAACCTCTAATCAATGCATGAAATGCCTCCTCGACTGTTTTAAATGTAGCTGAGCCATTCAATGGATGTTGTTTTGTAACAGCGTATTGGCTAACCGTAAATAGTTTCCATTTTTCGAGTCCATTGTTCAGTAGTTCCGCATGCAATTTAGATACATCGTCGGACTATTGAAAATATACCAAAAATATTTCCAAATGATCTCTCTATATCTGTCCATTTTTTTAGCATGGAAGTCTTACATTTCTGCAACCAAAGAATACAGTCCGCAACATAGTGTCCAACTTATAGTCCATGATTGCTGCGATTGCTTAGTGTTTGAAAACTTCTTTTTAAAATATTTTTGAATCCAATGATTTGTTTTATAGCATTTATGCCGACGATAAAAAATGCTGGAAAAACCAAATAAACTTTCAAATGAATTGAAAAAACGTAGTTTTATGCGCTAAAACATTTTGTAGATGCACAAGCAAATGCGGGAAACTAACTAAATAAGCTTTAGTTGACGGTTGTGTCTCATACGAAATTCACCAACACCACGAATGATACCGGCAAATACACTTGTCACCACTTGTCACACTAATACAGTTGCAAACGCATGCTATGCGAAAATGTGTCATGGATAGCACAAAAATGTTCCATGGATAGTACAAACTTGTGCACTAGCCAAAATAGAATGCTCAAAGCACACACAATTGATATCAATGTAGGCAGAGTAATAATTCTGAATATTTGTGTTGTGCTATGAATAGATCTGTCAAAGAAACAGCGCGAAAATCAGCATCAATTTTCAGCTTGAATCCAGGAGTCAGCGAATTGAATCAAATTAAATAAAAAACCGTAAAAAACACATTTGCCTTATATAATCATGAATTTTATTTGATTTAGTTAATGAACCATTTAAAATTTGCGATCACATTGTACCGGAAAAATACATCTCTAGTCATTTTTATTATATGAAATGATATTGAAGTCATTCAACAAAATCGACCGATATGTGAAATGACTCCTGGATGCATCAGTTTAAGATAAATTGTTGTTTCTTAAGATGGCTATAGCAATCGAATTATTTCAAGAGCGTTTGCGTAGTAAACTAATTACTTTTTGAGTTTTTTCTTGAATGTTGCGGATCGTAACACAAGTTTGTGTGATGGTCGTGTACCAGTTTCAAATTCAATTTCTGTAAATGTAAATGTGAAATTCAATGAACAAAAAATTCGGATTTCAGGATATAACTATTAGATACAAAGGTACAAATACAAACCTTCTGTCGACAATCTGTTAAGTTCAATCTTAAGGTCACGGCAAACGACATTTCTCTCCTTACATCTGGATGATTTTTGATGTAGTCTTTTTGAGTTTTTTCTTGAAAGTTGTGGATCGTATTTCACACGTTTTTGAGATGATTGTGTCCCAGTTTCAAATTCATTTACTGGAAATGTAAAATTCAATGAACGATTAATTCGGATTTCAGGATACAGTGATTGGATACAAAGATACAAATACAAACCTTCTGTTGACAATCTTTTATGTTTAATCTTAAGATCACGCCAAACGACATTGCTCTCCTTACATCTGGATGATTTTTGATATAGTCTTTGAGCCTGGACTTCTTGACTTGTAATTTCTTTTGATTTGCGATATTTGGCAATTTCAATATACTTCTGCGCAAACAAGACTTTGAATGCTGCGATGTCTTTAAAGCATTCTGCAATTCGATATTTATTTATATCGAATGCAAAAAAATCTGCAACTTCAATACAGCGCCTCTGCATGTGTTTCTTCATCTTTATTAGCTCCTCCAATTTGTCATGACATTTTATTGTAAAAGACGACATTACACCAAGAAATGCATCACCCGATGCAGGAAGAGATTCGTTGGCACTTTTTATCTCTGCTCTAGTGAATTCCAAATATCCAGCTATTTCTTTGATCACCTCATCCACGTCGCCAACATTTACGTCTGCAGCTTTGTGGAGGTGAACCAATTCGTTACCAAAGTTCTTCAAATCAGGCCAATTTTCTTCAAGAGTTTCAACTAAGAAATGGAGAAGGGTTCGTCGGTTGTCTGTACTTTTTATGTCATTTAAATTCGCCAAGATTGGGAGCTCAAAAGCAGCTGCTCGACCGATGTTTGAGCCGGCGTTCATAAAATTTCCGATTGACAGAATCAAACGTAGGATTTTGTGGAATTTCTGGCACGTAAGAACCTCTTCACAAGCAGCTGTTGCAGCTTCCATGTCACATTCAAGATTTTGTACCATATCATCAAAATCAACCTTGAATTTCATGCAGTGTAAACGCGGCACAAGACGATTTATATCGCAAATACTTCCAAGGAATTCTTCAGCGTCAGTTAATGGAACACCATCGTTTCGCAACTTTTGAAGTTGGTTTATTTGATGTGATTGTGGCAAGCATTTGATGAGTCCACCAATAAAATTGGAATCTATCACGTTGTCACATCGCAAAATGTGTTGCTTCACTTGTTCATGCGATGAATTTTTGAGCAAGGCACGAAGTAAAATTAATAAATTTTGAGCACTTTTCACATCAATCACTCGGAAGTTGATATTAGATTTTGTGGCTAAACCAGGTTCAATCTTTTTAGTTGGTTTTGATGTAAAGTTCTCAGCCAATCCGACAAATATTTTTTCCGAAATTAGTTCATCGTCATGATACTTGACCCAAATACAATCATCTGTGAATTTTTGCGGCATGATGATCTTCCAATTAACTTTTTTCATGAACAACTTTGAACCATTTGCCTCATTCGATGGCCGCGGTGGAGGTGGCGGTGGCGGTGGCGGTGGTGGTGGTGGTGGCGGCGTCATTTGATCTCAATTATTTTCTCTTCATTTATATATTAAATAAAAAAAATGCAAAATAGGAATTTGTATTCCGTGTGGTGATCAAAAATGCTGGAAAAACCAAATAAACGTTCAAATGAATTGAAAAAAACGTAGTTTTATGCGCTAAAACATTTTGTAGATGCACAAGCAAATGCGGGAAACTAACTAAATAAGCTTTAGTTGACGGTTGTGTCTCATACGAAATTTACCAACACCACGAATGATACCGGCAAATACACTTGTCACCACTTGTCACACTAATACAGTTGCAAACGCATGCTATGCGAAAATGTGTCATGGATAGCACAAAAATGTTCCATGGATAGTACAAACTTGTGCACTAGCCAAAATAGAATGCTCAAAGCACACACAATTGATATCAATGTAGGCAGAGTAATAATTCTGAATATTTGTGTTGTGCTATGAATAGATCTGTCAAAGAAACAGCGCGAAAATCAGCATCAATTTTCAGCTTGAATCCAGGAGTCAGCGAATTGAATCAAATTAAATAAAAAACCGTAAAAAACACATTTGCCTTATATAATCATGAATTTTATTTGATTTAGTTAATGAACCATTTAAAATTTGCGATCACATTGTACCGGAAAAATACATCTCTAGTCATTTTTATTATATGAAATGATATTGAAGTCATTCAACAAAATCGACCGATATGTGAAATGACTCCTGGATGCATCAGTTTAAGATAAATTGTTGTTTCTTAAGATGGCTATAGCAATCGAATTATTTCAAGAGCGTTTGTGTAGTAATTTAATAATTAAAGAAGTGATACATTTTTTCAAATTTTTAACTTGCGACATAGTCTATTTCTTGGAAAATTTCACTTCAACACGCTTTTTAAATTGTTCGCAGATTTTTTGCCATTCAGATTGCTTGTGCGGTTTTGGTTCAGGTATTGCACGATCATGAATTGATTTGAGACCTCGGTTGGGGCTGGTGAATTTATTGCGGAATTCAGAATGCATGTCGTCCATTGAATACTTCTTTCTGTTCGCAACTTTCGATTGGTTGATTGATATTCCATAATCAGCAAGCATCGATTTGGCCCGTAGACGTTTCACGTTTTTTCTGGCAACAGGTCGCACAATGTCATTATTTTGTTGGTACTCCACAAGTGTAGAAAGAGTTTGTACTGAATTCATCATCGCAGATGATGAAGTTGGTAGCCAGCTAACATTGGAGCGTAAATCTCCTTTGGGGGCCAACAGCAGTTTTTTCTTTGGAGACGCTTTGAGGATGTCGAAATTGGTCAAACGATTAAGGCGCACAAAACAGTCATGAATGCAGTGTTTTTCGAATAATGCCTTCCGGAACATAACATTATCTGTTGAAAGAATATACGTGTGCTGAATTGGTATTTTGTTATTGGGTGGAATTTTATAAACGGTAATCGACAAAAGATTCATACCAATGCTCAAACGATGCAAATTGATCTGACATTTACGAATTTTGTGTTTCTTAAACATCCTCATCATTTCGGCCTGTGTTATTTTTGATTTTGGCTTCTTATTTGCCATCACTTTTTTTGTTTTCAGTCAGAGCTCACAAAATGTCTCGTAATTTATTGATATTGTAATCAATGCAATAATTTATTAAGTAGTTCAAACACGCACAATCCTTTTTGACGAACTTGTTCCGTTGACTCGAGGAACGTAAAAAGAACCGAAAATAACGAAGCAAGCATTGGTTTTTACATGCTCACAATGCCAACCAATGTCAACAAATACGCGCCAATTCACAGGGCACTTGATTCTTATAGTATGTGTATCTTGGTGTGTATGCAAACTAAAATGAACATTTTCATACACACTGACACAGTCACAGCGATGAACAGAAACAATACATATCAATAAATCATTTTGTATATCAAGTAATTGACAATGGAAAAGGATTGTTTGAAACAATTTTCATTTTTAATATAACCAATTAAGATTATTAATTTAGAAATAAAGAAACGGAAGTAATTAAAATGAGAAAGTGTTGCATTGAAGATTGCCTGAGTTGTGAATCGGATAATGAAAGGAGTTTGTTCGAGTATTGTTTCGATTCTGTTTTTTTTTTAAATAAAATTTTCTGTTCTTCTTTGTTAATAATAAATTTTCCGCCTTTTTAGGATTACCAATGCAAGAAAAGCATGGTTGAATATAATCAAAGGCCACCAAGCGTTAGATGAACGATACAAATTATATGTTTGTGATCTTCATTTCAACCAAAATGATATAAAAATGCACAGGAATAATGTTACTTTAAAGAAAACTGCTATACCAAATATTGGGTATGTCGCATATTATATGAAAAAACACTTTTATATCCTTCCGTATGTACCTTTTGGGGATTTTTTCAAGCTCGTCAATAAAATTTAAGAGTCTGAAATGACTCCTGGATTTTCCCCCTAAATTGTAGATTTATTGCGTTTCTAGCTAAGTTATTTGGTATTATGTATATTCAGTAATAATCGAATCTTTTTACAAACAAATTTTAGCTCATGTGATTCAAACGAAAGTAGTAATGGCTCTGCTGGAACTACATGCGAAACTGAATTAAGTGACAATCTCGCCTATCAGTTTCCGTTTAACTATGACTATGATGGTGAAGAACAACTTGATATGCAATGGAAAACTATATCTCTGCAAGAATACGAAGAACTTACGAATAAATCTATGCAAGTAGTAAAACTTCAAAATACCATTAATGAACTGGTCATAAAGATTAAATCAAAAGATTCAGATCTGACGAAACTACAACAAGCTCATCAAATGGGTCTAGCTAAATCAATAAATATGTCCCATTTATCAGCTGTAAGAATTCCTTTTGAGTTTTCTTAGCATTGGTTACAACCTGTTCATTTTGCTTTCTTTCAAATTTACGTTCATTGTCCTTCAATATTTTTCAGGAACAAAGAGAAGTGATCGAATGTATGGTAAATGGAATCCAAAAGTATCACACATACTCAGAAAATGTGAGAAAATTTAGTTTGCGGCAGTCATATTATTCAATGGCTGGATATAAATGTTTGCGTCTATTTTTCAACAAAAATCTACCATCAAAACGGACATTGCAAATGTGGTACGGTTCAGTGGATGGGTCATCAGGTATCTGTGGAAGCGCCTTGGACATTTTACGCGAGAAATCGCAATCATATATGGCCAAGAATGGTCATCGACTACATCTTACATTAATATGGGATGAAATGTCGATCAGAAAGCAACTGTGTTGGCGCAATGAAACAAAATCATTCGTTGGTTTCAGCACCGTGATAAATTCAACAGATAACGGTGAAGATAAAGATGAATCACAGCCAAAATTGGCCAAAGATGCTCTCGTTTTCTTGGTCGTTGGTCCAGACTTTAAATTGGCGGTCGCCTATGAGCTGTTGAATGGATTAGAGAGCGTCGATAGGGCAGCGTTGGTTTTGCATGTTATCAAATGTGTTGAAGAAACTGGATCAATAATAGTTTCACTTACTGGTGATGGTTTAGCTGGGAACATAACAGCCTATGAATCACTCGGTGTGAATTTTGATGAAGGGAAGACTTATTTCAAAAGTCCAACCAATCCAGAACAAAAAATATACATCATACTCGATCCTCCACATATGTTAAAACTAGTTCGAAAGCATTTTTCTTCAAATAAAATATACCACCAAAATGAATTAATTAACTGGGGACTCCTGGAAGCGATAGTTGAAAAGCAATCTGGGGATAATTTCAATCTATGCAATAAATTAACGAATTTGCATATCAAATGGCACCAAAAACCTATGAATGTTAAACTAGCAGCCCAAACCCTCAGTAAGAGTGTGGCCGACACAATAACACAATTGCGTATGGATGGATACGATGAATTCAAAGATAGCGAGCCTACGGAAAAGTTTGTGCGGTATTTCAATGACGGATTCGATATTTTGAATTTCGCAGAAAACAAAGAATCAGACGGGAAGTTCAAGCAAAAATTGTGCAAGGACACAGCAGATAATATTTTCAACTTTGTGGAACATTTCAAAGAATTCATATCACAATTAGAACTTCGAAATAATACTAAAAGTGTTCCCATACTGATATCGAGGTCAGAAAAGGGCTTCTTTGGCTTTTATGTCGATTTCATCAGTCTTCGGGGTATTTATGAAGATTTTGTGATCAACGGTCCGCTCAAATGTTTTTATCCATTCCAATTCAGCCAAGATCACTTGGAATCATTTTTTTCTCTGATCAGGTATGTTGCAGCTGGTTACAGCGTTCAATAGTTTGCAATTGAAATTCATAATTCTTCACATGTCTTAATATGGACACATTTTTTTTATTCCGATCAATTTTAGAAATAGCCTTGGACGTAATGATAACCCAAACGCAGGCGAATTTTCAAGCGCATTTAAAAAGCTTCTCGTTTGTCATCCACTGATGACTTCAGTTGATCACAATGTAATCACAAATGCAACGGGAATTCTAGTAGTGTCGTCACATAAAAAGAGTCAATCCTTACCACCAGTAGTCGAGAATCAAGCCCAAGATCTTGAGCTGGAGCTTGACTATGAAGTCATAATGCTAACAGAAATTGAAGCAGCGGATCCATACGATCGACATATGTACGCATATATTGCATTATGCGTTGAAGAAAAATTTATTAAAAACACAAAAAGCCATAAATACAAGTGCAATGAATGTGCTGCCATCTTATTATCTGAATATGATAAGATAGATGATGAACTTCTTGCAATGAAAGATAAAGAAGCTGGACAAATTCAACAGCCATCAGCAAGTACATTAAAAATTATTATTTTTGGTAATGCTGTCATGAATATGTATTCGAAAGAACATCACTCAAGAAATAGTGTCAATGTAATATGCAACACCATATTCAAAAACATAAGTATCGATGATCTATATAACGATTCTGATTTCTCACACCACAAGCATGACGAGTCAACAGCACTCTGCCATAAAGAAGAATTTATTAATCGGATAATAGAAACGTACATGACATTAAAATCTCACAAAATTTGCAAAAAAATAACAGACGAACAAAAAGGAGAGCTCATTCGGTTTAAAAATAAACGCAATTATATTGAATCTGGACAATAAACTTCGATGTTATAAATATGATATTGAATAAAAAAGTAATTATATAAAAGCGAAATGAGTGCGTAATTTTTGTATCATTTGCAGTTTGTTATAAATTTTCACGTGGTGGTATCAAAGCCGATCAAAATACACCTGAGCGCAAATCAATTGATAAAAATACTCAGGGTAACGTGAGTAAGTACAACTCATCCAGGAATCACATGATATGGATCTTTGATTTTTTTATTTAATGGGATATCGAAATATCATCCTGAAAGTTCATTACTTTAAATTTCTTGAGTTATTTTTATGCGGTGTATGTCGCTGCGCTCTACTGCGCATGAGGCCACAATAGATCCAGGAGTCACGTGAACTTTGAGTTCGATTCAACGGTTGATATACACAATATTTGATCCATTTAAATAATTATTTTGTTAACAAATGTATTAGTAAATTCAACTGAGCCTAGTAAATATTTCCGTTGTGTAATAAGTTAGATTAAGTAAGGACTTTGATAAAATCTTAGCCAGGAGTCAAATGAACACAGACAAAGAGGCACTATGGTGTTGTAATTATAGATTAATTTATTCCAGTTTATAATTGATTGAAATCAAAGAAAGAGATACATAGCAGATTAGTGTAGCTAGGCAACAGCGTGATATTCCGTGAAACAGTTTCGATCTTCTTTGATGTTTAAGCATAAATGGACGTTGCATTTTGAACAAAAAACAAATGACTTTTTATCACAACTCTCATTCTTACATCGAGTTTGTTTCTTTTTATCAATCATAGGGAAGTGCCCTATTTGGTCGAATCGCACAGAAGCAGATGGCTTTATTTCCCGTTGTTTCTTTGGACCTACTTCATTTTCTTTCGTTGATTTTGAACGCTTGAGTGATATTGGCTTGGTTGAACGAACATTGATCACATTGACTTGAGCAGTCACAATCATGGGGTCCTCTTGGGTGGATTTTGATTGTTCAAAACACGGATCTTTCATCTCATTGGCCGTTGCATCCACTTCAATATGGTCCTTCTGTTGTGGTATTGATGATAATTCGATCAAATTTTGTTTCTTCGATTGATCATTATTCTTG
>CM059998.1:8128366-8149686 GCA_030463065.1 Aphidoletes aphidimyza | reverse complement strand
TAGGGTGTTTTCGGGGTCAAAAAATTGAAAAATAGTTAGTGTAGAATGGTAGAGTGGAAGATGCTGATTCCAAATATATATTTTTTTTTGAAATTGGACATGTATTGCCTCTGCCCGAGTTGAAAACACGATAAATCTTCAAATAAATACAAATACACTTCAATTTGACATAAAAAGCAATGGTATCTAAAATTCAAAACTTGTCACAACAATTTCACGGGATCCATCGATAAACAATCATCATAATTATCAAAATATCATGGGAAATTTTTGGAATTAGCACATTTTAACACCATCTTGCCCCTTCGAACACACCACGATGAACCATTTTACCATTGATTTATATTTTCGCTGTTGATAAAAATATTTAAAAAAAAAAAACAATTAAATAGGCACGTATTGTGTAACACAAATTCATTTTATTCACTAACACACTCGTCAGTAGACATTTGGAACTCCATCCGCGGTGAAAATGCAATTAATTTACCAAAAAAAATGCTTAAATTGATAACAAAAAATAAATCCACTGAAGTAAAAATCAAAGGCTCCTATTTCAACTTATTGAAATTGTCCCACAAAAATACCAAGTGACTGGTCGCAGTGGACCATCTTGGACTCCACTTTTGACACAACCAAAGCCAAAATAACACAAGAGCTTCATTGATTTCTACGAGTTTTATCTTTAAAACTTAACAAAAATATGGGAATTTAGTTCGGCAAAACACAATACGGAACCAGAACCATAACACTTTCACTTTCACGGATGATGTTCGTTACACAGAATAAACGGAAAAACTCTTATTCATTTAATTTGAATGCACTACCACAAAACAGTAGCTGAAACGGATGTCAAATTTCCATTTGACTACAAACGATTAACACGAGCTTTTAAATCGGCCAATCTATTGGCTGCATTCCGTCGATTCAACTGAGCCAATGGAGGACGCAATGATGCAATGGACTTCGGAGTTGGGGCAGCTGTTGGTTTTCCAATTTGCGAATTTGATTTGACCGATTTTTTGCCTGTTTTGACTGTTTTTACGGCAAGTGCAAGATCTTTTATATAACCCAATGCATTCTTCATCAATTCACTGGACGTTACGTGGATATGATATAGCATAATTAGATTTAAATTAGCACCGATGTATGGCCGAAAAAATTTGGTAAGCGCTGTGCTGCAAACTGGCATTTGGTATTTTGAAATCGCAAGTAGCACTTTGTTTAGCTCGAGCAACGAGTTATTAATAAAGATCGTTTCTTTTTTGTTTTCTTTCTCTTTAATACTCTCGAACCCAGCCAAATCAGCAAATAAGAAACTAGAACCATTCAGCATAATTTTGGTTATGGCGTGAGAGCGCGATGACGTGTCATTTTGATTGGTTGGCTTCTGGGTGCGACGTTGAAGAGCGCCTTGAAGCAGCACATCAAACTGGTCCAGAGACTCTATGGCCATCGTCAATGCTTTGTTTCCATTGCCAGATGTTATGTCGGCTTTATTGAAATCAAGACAGTCAAAAATTTTGTTCTCATAAATTTCCACCATTTGAACTGAGAATTTGTGCGATGATTTCAATAGGAATTCGACACATCTCTTCAAAATTCCATTGTCATTGCCGTGACCGTACATTGTGCAGCTCTTTCCACTACCTATAAAAAAAGGAATTGATTTTGTAAGTGATTGTCTCACTTTGCTCGTGAGTTTATTCAAACTCGATTCAAACACATACCAGTTATGCCATGTGTGAAAACGCACACATTCTGACCATCCAAGAAAGACGTGAGCAACGGAACCAATTCCGAATATTTGGGCGTCGAATCTGCATTTTGATGAATGGAGTCAAAATAAAAACGTGTTTGACTGCCATCTGAAGCTGAAATGGTCGACAATGAAATCAGGTGTCTTTAATTGCTTCAATTTAATTAAAGTTTACCTTTGTACTGAACCAAATTGTCCTGCACCACGATTCCATCTTTACCCATCTTCTCGATGTGTGAGTGTGAGTCAAATAAGCAGAGGCTTATTTTGATCGGGCGAAACTTAACGACCGATTTTTGGAGGGCTATTAGTTCGGACTGCAACCTTTTTATTTGGATGTCTGTTTACAATTGAAGACGCATTCAAATTAATTGTCTGAACAACAGCAATACATTGCACAACAGCCTACCTTTTGCAGCACATTTCAAACAACCGTCCTCTGACGTCGATGCACTAGACTTTGCAGCCACAGTCACAACTGATCCCGATTCTATTGAATTATACAAATAAATGTGTAATCTCATCCAGAAGCGCAAGAGGAACGGAAACAAAATGAAAAAAATATGTGAACAATACCTTGATATTGAGTGATGTCTCCTTTTGACAACGAATTTAATGGAACACCACCATCGTTTGCTACATTTTGACTCGACTTAGCCAAAACATCGCTTGACTTTTTTCCACAAGATTTAAAGTGGCGGGCGAAATTGTAAATTGAAAACGAATAATAACTGGATGTTGATGTTGAGCTCGACCCGATGCTCTTCGGCTTCTTACATTTGGGGCAAATAATTCGACAGTTCGATTCATTTTCATCGTACAAAATGTCGTCTGCCGTCAGCTCACGAGTCACCTTTGAAAAAATAAATTCAAAATTTCAGTTGTAATGGATCGGCCCATGTTGATCAATAATGAGTAAAAGTGAGCCAAACAAACGTACCTCTTGTGTTAATTTCAAAATCTTTTCGACTGTAGTTGACCGGCTATCGGCAGCAAAACGGTTCACGCATGAAATGATTTGCATTAATATGACTTGCAGTCCACTCGGAAAGCAAATGATTTCACGTAAAAATGGGTATTTTTCATATTGTTTGTCGAACAATGTAGACGAACATTTTCGTTTTAAAAACTCCTCTTCCAAATCCTTTATGCCTTTTTTTGATTTGAGTGCTGCAATACTGCTCTTTGTTGTGTAGCCCAACGCCGATAAAATGATCTTTGGAACTAAGACTTCCTCGCTTTTGGACCCCAAATTGGCTTCAATCTCCAACCAAAAATCCGGAATGTGTCTGAAAATGGCCAAAATTAATCACAATACCACAGAGAAATAAGGAATTGAACTTACAGCTCAGACATTTTGACGACAACTAACAAATGCCAAAATACAACGAAGCAGAGCAACACCATTTTGAAACGTTAAATAGGACTCTGCGATCTATCGTTCTGCGGCACACTGAAAATATAAGTGAAGAACCTCAAATTGGTTTTTCATTTGTCAACAAAGACATCGACAGAATATGAAACAAACAACAAGTAAAAATGTCTTTTGTGAGATGAGAGTGTTGACAAATGCACTTTTCAACATATTCCAATATTCAAATTGGCACCAATTTTGTATTCCACATTTTTAAAACAATTGAAAAACCACTGGAAACAAAACAATTTACTTACAGCCGCAGAATAATAGCAATCCAAACACAACAATCAAAATGTCAACGCAAATGAAACACTATAAATGGCGGATCACTTGTGCCGGCGATGCTATGTGTGTTTGTTTCGTTTACTTTATTGAGAAAGAGTGAGAAAGCAGCAACTCTCTCGGTCAGTGAGCTACACTTTGCATACACATACACTTCACGCTTCTCTGTTACTGTTGTTTATTTGATGTTCATCTAATGCGTCATTTAGTACTAATTGTGAAAGGAGCAAGCAAAGTGGATGCGTTTCGAGATTGTACGATGTAAATAATATGCGATGAATATTTATTTAAATTACAGATTATTTTGAATTTTACATTACATGAAGAAAAATTTGAGCAGTCAAATTTTCATATATTTTGAATAGATTGTTTTTAACCTTTTTGAAAGATCAAATGTTTTTTATTCTGATATTTCTGCCAGTTTTGAATGGAATAAATATTGTCAAAATTGTATACATTTCCTGGCTATCTCATATCTTTAAATACATCATTATCTTCTTGTTTAGATGTTTCCATGTTTAAATGTTTGATTTAATATTTTACAAAGCTAATTGACCAATGGAAGCATGAAACAATATAAATATATATATATTTAAATTATATTCTATAAACATTGCTCGTCATTTAATTAAAACGTTTTCAAAACGCGAATTTCTTATAAAAACTGTTTGACAACAATTGAAAGGAAGGGCTTATCAAATTGCCTCTATCAAATGATCAATTAGAAAAGTTTCAATAATGTCTTTTTATCATACCAACAAGATAATTTGGATAGTAATATTTTCTTTCGTAGCACTTCGGTTTTATTAGTATTTCAATGATGATTTTTAGACGAGGATGCGATAAGGCTTCTGCGAAATGAATCTTCATTTCTACACCTCTGATTTTTGTTTTTGGTTTTACACAATGAAATCATTCTTTCCGAGATGTCATTGACGCAAATCAATGTATTTGATATTTTTTCTTTTGCCTGAATGTACTTGGGTTCTTTAGTCCATTCCGCAGCATCGATTTCCAGAAAATCTATTGAGATGTCCAATATTTCGAACAGGAATAAAGATCTTTCACCAATCAAATCAAAGATATTCATTGAAAGCCAATCTGTATTTGTGCTTCCCACGGAAAACTGTATGTGGTTGGATTTTTCATCATTAGTGATACGGCGAACTGGCATTGGTTCATCTCTCATTCCAGTCAGCTGAAACGCTATGTGATTCTTTTCAGATGGTAACACTTTATCGGAAAATAAAGAAAGAACCGATAGCTCCTCACTCATGTAGTATAAGTGTCGGTTGAAAGCTGTGATAGCTGCATGAGCTGTTCCTTCATCGAATTGTGCGTATTTTTGAAGTTCTTGTAAAAAATACAAATCATTATATGCTGAATCAAACAAAATACTACTCCGGTTCCAAAACCGAATGTAAACCAATGCAGAGAAGGCAGCAAATCGTTCGAGATTTTTCTTTATTTCCTGCCTCTCTGGCTGCTCCCAGTCCAGTTCTTCACGGAAAAGGTAGCATTCAATACCTTGAATCAGAGTAGCCATGAAACGGGCGTTACTTGGGTCGATCAACGCTCGAAATGCAACCTGATTTCTCTTAGTTCTGGTTCGATTATCGGAAAGAAATTTCAAGCAGACGTTGTTTGATTCTTTATAATCGTCCCTAATAAATTTGTTTCTAGCATGAAGCCTCAGCTCTGACAAGGCATTTTCCTTATACTCTTGAAATGATTGCCACATTCCATCGTCAAAACCTTCTGCAAATGAGTTTTCATCAAGCGGCTCGTATGGAAAGTTACTGGCACGTAGTGTCTTCCATTTCTCTTTCAAAATCGGGAAAAAAATATTATTTGGCGTTGAGCTCTTAAACAAATAATGGTACACATCTTTAATCACAATCTCATATATATGATGCCTGCAATTCGTTCGCAAAAGGTCCTTCTCGATAGTTTCTTCGAAAATTGTGCATGTTCCACTATATTGGCCAATGTTTGTTGCTGCGTTGTCGCACAAAAGAGCAGAGATTTGAATTGGACCAATTTGAAAGTCCTCGCATGTTCTCTGGATAGCATCCGATTGCGATTGGCCTGATTTATTGTCCATTTTCTCAACTGCTAGCAGATTGTCTCTCCCTTTTGAATGCCATACGATTGCAAGACGATCCTCTTTCGGTGCATGCTTTTCATTCAGCGCCCTCATACTCTGGTGATCAAAACAGATGGTTCCAGGCGATTTATCATTCTCAATAGCGACTCTATGAGTATTTTCTTTGGATTCCATCACTTTTTTATATCTTTGGAATAGGTGTGCTGGTGATAAATAATATCTGTTTTCAGCGTCAACAAGTTTGAGTGCCAGTCTTAAAATTTCCGATAATGTTCGAAAAGACACGCCTGTATTAAACATTTTGAAAAGTATCTCGTCTGGAATCGATTTTCTCTCTTCTGGCCCAACATAATCATCATCACTGGGTGGATCAACATCGGGTTCATTTGAAATAATTGCTGGTTCGATTGATGCGCTATCAAATGCAACTTCGCTTGTGCCTGAAAAACTCGGTTCGAAACCTACACACAAGAAAAAGACTGGTTTAAATTACTTCTCCTTTTGCTTTTCTTGTTGCGATTTTGAAACTTTTGTTGATATTAAAAAAGTCTAGCAAAAAAATCGAAATCGTTGAATTTTCAAAGAAAGCACTCCTTTTTTCGATATAATGTCTTTTTTGGTCAAAACATACCCAAAAAGTCATCTTGGTCATCTACTTCCATTGGGCTGATACAATTTCTTTCATTGGGTTGCCTCAAAATTTCGGTGACATCGAATATTCTATTTAGATTTTCAAGAAATGTGTTCTCTATTCGAATGTTTTCATCTGTTTTTTGTTTTGTTTGGAATTTCAACACTCGCTTGAGTAAAGTAACCTCTCTTTTGATTCTGCTGCTGATACCATATGCACTCATTGAACTTCTGTTTTGCGATTCATAAAAGTGCTTTATCTTCAAAGCTACAGTTTTCTCTTTCACCGAATCGCTCTGGTTAGTTTTCCAAAATTGAGAGTATAAACGAAGAACACTCCGTGTGGTTGGAAGACCATGTTCGGGAAAATCAGTTATTGCACCACCACCCAGAATGTGTTCTAAGCCTGTCCTTTTATTCGTCATTGTATTTTACGTATTCAATCGGATTATCGACCAATATTTAATGACACAATGATGTTGATTTCATGACATACTGAATTGAATTTCTTCTCGAAATTTTTAATATTGACATAATTTCATTAGAATAGACCGAAAATTCACGCTTCGAAGACAGCCAAAACAAGAAAAAAGATATGTTGGCAAATAGACGGAAAATAGTAAAAAAACAAACAAAAATCAATGGAGGAAGCTCCATTGAAGTTCAAACATTATAATCGATCACAATTCATTTTAGTTGAATTTGAAACATGTTATACTGCTTCAATTTAAGCTTTTTGCACATGATCTAAATATAAGTGCAAAATGACAACCTCTATCTATTCTTATTTTGAGCAATCGAAATTTTGTTCCGAGAAGAGAATTTACAAAAGGAACTTACTATTACTCGTTTATATTAGACATTTTCTGATATTCAAATAAAATTCAATAAAATATGCCAGAAAAATTGTCGCATGAAACAAAATACGTTTTTTATAAAAATATAAAAAACGCTTGTATTAAAAAAAAAGTCGACTTATTTTTGATAATTCATATCAGGTCAAAGTTTTAGACAGTATAAAAATCAAACAATTCTGCGTTAAATTATGTCAAATCTTCTTGAATTTGTTCAAACCTGAAAAAGATTGAGAAATTACGGAAATGTCCGAAAATGCATTGTAATCAATGTCTTGAATTCGCATTCAATAACTCATATTCTTGTTGAGTGCAATTGCCCAATCTCACACCTTTCTCCAAATATTGTTAACCAATTTTTTTACCGAGCAGTGTTATCCAAGAGACTCTATTACTATTCCAAATATGAAATTTTCATTCATGATGAGCAAATGAGCAGAGTAAGAAAAATAAGCAGAAAACATTTCTGCTCATGTTGTTTTATTTTGATTTTTTACATTAATGCAAACCTATCGAACGTCTTCCAATGATAGCAATTTAGAATTAGACACACCAGAATGCCACCAAAGCGTTGTTGAAAATCGAGCTTGAACAATAAGCATTTGTGCATTTGTGCATCAGTAAAATAGTTTTTCGATATTCAAGTAACTACTTACTTTAATTACGAGTTACTCGCATCCCTTACGTTATCTAAATTTTGAACAAATTGTTGAGAAATTTAATATATGTTTCCTCTGAAAAATGGGTCGAGAAAAAATAGCTGGAGTTGAATAGCAATCGTTGCAGCTCATATAATTTCAATTAACACTCAAGTTCTGTTTGAAAACAATTACACTTGTTACACCCCTCCACAAACCCAAGTTTTATTTCACGTGTAACTTCAATGAGAAAAAAATTTACAATTTTTTCAAATTTGTAGCCTGATTCAAGGAGACCAACTTTGTAGAACAAATTCTCTAATTCGACCCTTCTGAGCTAAAAACGGCAATCAACCTGCAAAAAATAATAGATATTTCAAACTCAAAACAGGTCTACAGACCCAAATAGACGTGAGAAATTTAGTGTTAATAGGACAGAATGGTAGCAATCAAATTTTTTTCATCTTTCCATATCCAATTAATTTGAAACCTTTTGGACTTTCAATTGAAACCAAAGACAAAGTTGGGCTACCAAATAAGTTTGGTGATAACCAGTGATTTCTCTATATGAGATGAGAAAACATTGATTGAACGAGAAAAGTGGCGCACTGAAAGATCCTGCCCACAAAATGACTGGTGATAAATTAGCAAGTAAAGATTGACGGAATTCGTCGGTTTCTGAAAATGCGATTGATTAAAAAAATGGTGTATTAATATCTGTTTGCCAGTTTGCTGTGACCTTCACCGATTCGCAGGATACGAGACAGCAAATGTTTCACGGTGTTTGTGCGAAATAAAGAGCAGAAAAAGCAGAATTTCGTGTTCTGCTCTTTCTGCTCATAGACCAACTGTGTTTGACATTTTCGAAGTCGATTAAAAAAAATTATATTCCTTTGGTTGGGCAAATCAAATCACTCAAATTCAGTCTCCTTATTGAAAGAACTACCACATTTCGAATATCTTTTTGAAATTGGACAATGGACATTTTTGTAATGGTTTCGTTCAAATTTAATCTCTTAAAAGCTTTATATATGTTCAAGGCAGTTTCCTCAATTTCCGTGTACAAAAAACGGCCGCATAGCGAGAGTCAGAAATCGAGAGAAGGTACAAAGTCACACAGAAACACACACACAAACATACCAAACCAAATTTTCAGGAAAAACCCCCCTTTCTGGGAAAACGTACACAACTTTTGAATGGGTAAACCGATTTCGATTGTTGAGCACTCGTTGGAAAGGTATTGAGGAGTACTATCGATTGGTCATTCACGACAGTGGTAAAAGTTACCCACCGGGTGAACACAAAACATCCTGTGACACAATAAAACAAATTGGCCATCTTCACTTTGCGAATTTGCCGTTTCTTGAGATATATTCTTCGATTTTCTAAGAATTTCAAGAATTTTCACAAATGAACACCTGATTTTCTAGCATAAAGATACATTTTGTGCATGTTCGAATATGTAAAACATCGAGTGGATTTGAATATCTTTCAAATGACGCAACCTGCTTGTATTTTCATAGAAAAATACGGGCAGGAGAGTTAAAAATGTGAAAATCAGTTTTTGTGTGAAAATGTACTGAAAACCCGACTCACGTGCACTAGAATGCACGCCGCTCCGGAACGGCTAGACCAATATGGCTCAAATTCAATAGGAAACATCAAGTAATAATTCTGAACAAATTTGCTTTTGTCACTTTAGGATTTGAGACTCGGTTCGAGAGTTATCGTGTTAACGTACATACAACGACAACGACAACGACGACGACGCCATTTTGCACCGGAGGTACCAGAACCGAGCATCCAAAATCAATATGGAGAACTGATACTCTGGTCAAAATTTGAGCCCGATCGGAGTTCATTTACTCAAGCAATGTGGAGTTGAATTTTTGAGCACATTTCATGTGCGGAAAAGTAATACAAAATTTGTGATATGAAATTTGTGCTGAAAAAAAAGTTATTTGAATTTTGTAAACAGTTTTTCAGTGCATTAGTGCGTTGGGTGCGTTGTAATATGTTTTTGACAGCCAATGAGAATGTAAATAAACACAATTTCAGCAACGCTCCGAACGTATAACAGTTTATGCCATCAATGAAGCATGTACTACTTTGGAGCAAAATTATACACACGTAATGTTTTTTTCGATCTGTTTCTCTATTGAAAAACACCCTGCACAGACAAAATTCTACGTTCAAATTTGGATGCGTACAAATACATGCACATTTGAACGTAGAATTTTGTGTGTGTGTGTATATTTTAAGAAACTTCAAAAGCCAAATCGCATATTCTTTTATAGACTTTTTGTCTGACTGGCAAATGCATTTTTTTGAATCTTGTATATTTTGAGCTCGGATAACAGTTATAATGAACCACTTTATCCAGATAAAGCACTTGGAACGGAAAATGGGTTTTTGAGCATTTCGATACCAAAAATTTTAGCAAATGAATTGACATTTTGCGAAAATTTTCAGTTTATTTACAACTTGAGTTGGAATTTCTTTGCGATTGATTCACTACACACAGTGAAAGTGGTATGGATATTTTGTTGTTTTAAAACATGAGGAATTTCATATTCAAAGTAAATGCTTCACCGTGTTTGTATACTGAGCAGAAAGAGCAGAAGGAGCAGAAAGAGCAGAAAGAGCAGAAAGAGCAGAAAGAGCAGACAGAGCAGAAATATGTTTACTGCTATAGCAACAATCTCCATGAAACAATTCATCTGGTTTTTTAAATAAATTTTTAAAAAATTACGGGTTTGAACTTCTTTTGCATGCAACCACATTTTAATTTTCCGCACACATTTGGGTACATGTTTCATCCGTTGTCCATCGTGCGTTTTCTGCAAATAACTTTCGTTTCGATAACTCTCGTACAGAGTCTCAAATCCAAAATAATCAAAGCAAATTTATTCAGTATTATCACCAGATAATTTTTTCAATTTAATTTGAGCCATATTGGAATAATCGTTCCGGAGCGGCATGCATTCAAGTGCACACACTTGAGTTGGGTCTCCAATACATTTTATGTAAAAACCGATTTTCACATTTTTGACTCTCCTGAGGAAGAGAGAATCTAGGGGCATTTATCTCTTGCGAATTTTCAATGCACATTGTTTGAAAGAAGCAACGAATTTGAGAATTCCATGGAAATTCGCGAATGCCTGATAGCAAATTTCGCATTCGCGCATTATTTACGAATGCGAATTCGTCCAAGTGACAATTCAATGAATGATGACAAATCAGTATTTTCAAATGGTGTTTTATCTGTTTCAACAATTCTGTCTTTTAATTTATTTGGAAAATCTTGACTATTCAATTTAATGAACATGTTTTCTGTCATATTGAAGTGGCGCGACTGAGCGAAGTGTGACGTCACTGTACGGTGTCTGTGAATGCCTACGAATGTGTCCGTTTGTTTTACACAGCACGCGCATAAATTCGCACAAATTCGTATACAAAATTTGGAATCTTACGAATTCATACGAATCATACATTTTTGCATACCCTAGGAAAGAATCTCTCTCTTCCTTTTTAACTATGAATATATCAAAGCAGTTTTGACGCAGGTAGTTGACACCATCAAATTTACTCTTATATATTCATACCCGAGTTGGCATTTTAGGCGCTTCAAAGCGCCTACAAGCGCTCATCTAGGCGCTTGATACAAAATCATTATATTAACATGGGACGAAAGCCTAGGCGCTCATTAAAAACAAAACGAGAGTATAGAAGTTCTAGTGAATTGCGAGCGCCTAGGCTCTTTGTTGTGTAATAACGCATTGTATTTGGATGAGCGCCTAAATTAGCGTCCTATATTAATACACTGATTTTATACGGAGCGCCTAGATGAGCGCCTGTACGCGCTTTCAAGCGCCTAAAATGCAAACTCGAGTAGTCAAGTGAAAAGTTTTCAAACACGGGAAATTAAAATGCTTTAACAATACTTAGGCTTTTTGCATGATTTTTTAAACGGAAATGGAATCTCGTTAAGATTAAATGTGAGGGAAATTCATTTTTTCACTGAAATTACAAAAATTCAAATCAATGCAATGCGATGTAAAATATAAGAAAAGGTTTCTGAAAATAATAATTTCACTTTTTCGCGTTTCGAACAACAGGCTCCTGTCCGCATTTTTCTACGAAAATTCAAACAATTTGCGTATCTTTATGCTAGAAAATCAAGTGTTCATTTGTGAACTCTTAAAAGTTATCCTGGGATAAAATACATTTTTTGATATCTAGAGAGCAAAAATATATATTTTAACAAACTTCAAAAGCCAAATCTCATATTTTTCATAGACAAAAAAACTTGAAAGTGAATTTTTGTTGTATCATGTCTAGTTTAGGCTCGGATAACAGTTAGCCTGAACAACTTTGTCCGGATAAAGCACTTGGAACGGGCATTATTGAAAATACTGGTTACTTTGGATGAGAATTTAATTTGGCTCTCTCTAATTTGCTGTAAAAATTAAATTAAATACTATTACAAGTATTTGATCCCCGAAATTAGGGTGCGTGCCAAAAAATGAATTTTTCGCTGTTTTTAGTGTGAATTTTGAATATTTATGCCAATATCTCGAAAAAACGAATTTTGTGGAATATATGCGATATGGCTTATTTTAGACCAGGGTTAGGGCCAATAAACCTGAAAATATGGATTAAAGGTTTCGGGCCATTTTCGAGCAAACGGCCAAAAAGTGGTCGTTTTTCAGTTTTTGGCCAAGAATGGCCTCCCAACTACAAATTTTTAAATTTAAATGGTTGCCATTTAAAAGATTATCTCAATACCTTTCCAACGATATGCGTATGTCTGAGAAATGTCAGGTGGTTCGGCCACAGTGGCTTTGGCCGTGGTGGTCACTTTTTGGCCTTCAGAGGCCGGCCACGGCCAAAATGGCGGCCAAATCAAAAACTTCCAGAACAAAATTTGCTTAGTTTTTCATGTACTACAATCCATGAAAGTTTGAAAAAAATCGGACATACATACTCAAAAAATATTATAAATTGATAGATGGAGGCGCCACGAATAAAATTCAAATGGCCATAACTTTTCAACGTATGGTCCGATAGTTCAAAAATATTGAATCTGAAAATTAGCTGAAATTTTCCCACCACGATATCTCCACTTGTGGGTAAAATTTCGAGTGTGTATACTTTTTTTGCGCTAATTTTCAAAGACCTTTCAGATGGTATATGACACAAATCGCTCGGTCTCATTGATACAACGTTCGAAACTTGCTGTATGTATACTGAGTAGACTTTTCGCACTAGAGGTGCTTTCGTCACTCGTGTGGACTGCCGTCCACTGTGATTTAGTGGAATCACCCTATATTTTTATTTCCAATTCACTATAATTGATGTATAGAACATTAAATAACAGAAATCTGTAACCTTAGAGTCAAGCGGATAACGGTTATTCGATATTATATCCCAGGATAACTTTTGATCCTGATGCCGCGACAGCAAAAATATATATTTTAACAAACTTCAAAGCCAAATCGCATATTTTTTATAGTCTGACTGGCAAATGCGTTTTTTTGTATATTATAGACTCGGATAACAGTTATCCTGAACAACTTTATCTGGATAAAGCACTTGAAACGGGCATAGCCCCAATAATGTTGGTCCCAAGTGCTCGGATTTAACTTAAATCCCGGATTTAATTTTTTCACTTTGGGAGACATCAATATTTTTTCATTTCCATTTTGTTTTTTGAATTTTCCATTGATTTTTCTTAACAATTTGCCATTAAGTCGTTTTCATACAAAATGAAAAATCGGGTACAAATTTGTACTCGCCTATTATTCCCACTACCCTGGGTCATGTGGGAAAACGAATGATTCCAATCGATAGCCCTTCACAAATGACTCTGTGAACATGAAGGTTTCCGGGGGTAAATGCCCTCTATAAACCCCCAAAAGGGTTAGAAGAAAAAGCTATATACACCCCTTTTAGGGGAAAAGGGGCAATGAAGGGGGTAAAACCAATGATGTAAATCGATAGAGCGGGGAATGCTGTTTCAATAACACCCGTATACCCTCCCCCTTAAGTGCCCTCCAAAGCTCTCAAATCGATGTTGGAAGGAAACACCCCCGATTTTTTTACTAGAATACCCACATTTTGAGGGAAAAGGAGGGCTTGGGGCAAAAAATCAACGACGCCATTCGATTGTCCTCGAAAAGTTTCCCTTAGGATGTGAAAGTTTCAGAAGTCCACATAAACTCCCTAGCCCTGAAAAAAATGTCTAAAAAAATACCCCTCCCCCCACTCGCGCATGTATGCTATCTAGTGTAAAGCCGTTTTGAAATCTTCGAGGGGTAACGATCGCTCAGGGGAGGGGAGGGGGGGTAATTGGACCCCTCGGACCACTGGTGAGAACCTATGCCATCTTCACTTTGCGATTTAAGACCCCTTTCTTGAAATATATTCATAAGCATAATTATATGTCATATATTTTAGCATAAAGATACATTTTGTGTATTGTTGAATATCTTTCAAAAGTGGATTTGAATATCTTTCAAATGACGCAAATTGTATGCACTTTTGTAGAAAAGTGTGAAAATCAGTTTTTACGTAAAATGTATTGGAGACCCAACTCAAGCGTGTGCACTTGAATGCATGCCGCTCCGGAACGATTATTCCAATATGGCTCAAATTAAATTGATAACATCTGGTGATAAAACTGAATAAATTTGCTTTGATTATTTAGGGATTTGAGACTCTTTTCGAGAGTTATCGTGCTAACATACAGAGAATGCATGATGGACAAAAAAGATAAAATGAACAAAAGTCAGCCAATCTTGGCCAAATTTCAATTAGCTGAAAGCCTAATTAATTTGAAGAAAAAATAGCAAGTGAATTTCACACAGAGCGTACCCACTAAATGCGGTCCTTTAGATCCCCCATAATAAACAAAAATTAAAACACTTTTTGTTTTGAAGAAGCCTAATTTTGTAACCTTATTTGACCCATTTTGAAAACGCAGAGATCTGAATGTATTTGAGGTCGTACTGACACAGAGAAATTGTCTACACGTTGTACGCAAAATTGTCAACTCAAACAGATTAAAATGAATTACAATTAAACGAAACCATTAAAAAATGCCCAATTTCATAAAGATTTTCGAAATGTGGTAGTTCTTTCAATAAGAAGCCACTTTTTTGAATGATTAGATTCAATGGCGGTTCTGTTTAATGAACGTTTTCTGTTTTGACTAAATTGGAATGATACAGTGCTCAACCAAAGGGTAATAGAATATATTTATATTTTAAAATCGACCTCCAAAATGTGTTTGTCAAGTGTCTTGGTGTTTGTGCTATGAGCAGAAAGAGCAGAACACGAACTTCTGCTTTTTCTGCTCTTTATATTCATTACTATTTGATTCGCAATAATGCCAAAATCCTTTGGCTCTGTGCCGAAAATACATTTACATCAATCGCGGTAGCAAAAGATTCAACTTTGAATATTGTTTCATCGTCAAACAAAATGTTATCTTTTTATATCCTTTGATAAATTATTATTATTTTTTCATATACATATATTTGAATTCATCAAGTATTTTTCGTAAATAATAATTGGCAATTTTACAACATTTCTTTGTTATTATTCTGTAATAGAATAATGTATATTTGTATGTTAGACGTCAATGTATTTGCTATGAGATCTGGGTCCGGTACACATTTTTTGTGAGGCTCAAGCAAGTTGAGAAATTAGTCTCATCCTATTGAATAAATCAAATTTCCCGTACATGATATGACTAGGAAAAGTCACATATTATTTTGGTATTACTTCCTGAATAAATGATTTGTGATCGAGTACATATTACGACCATAGTTTCAGCTAGCCAATGGGAAAACTTTGTCACTTTTATTGCTCATATCAATGGAATTGTCTAAATAATTTTTTTACAAACGAAATAAATTGAAATACATTCGTAATCCTGACTTTTCTGATGAATCAATAAATACATTTCACGTTGAGAAAAATTCAATGATTTTGTATACAGGGCTGCTGAATTGTGGGCAACCGTCACTCCAAATCGCCCAATTACAGACAAGCTCAGGAGACTTTACTCCAATATGGTAACACCGTAATGATATCATTGTTATATAACAACGCTAGAGGCTGTGAATATTCCATTCAATAACAAAGAGCTTGAAACCATTGCTTAGCGCCCAATGAGATCCTGAAATGCTAGTAGAACCAAACAAACGGGAAAACTGGCTGATGAAAATATGATAAACGAAGAGACACTGAGACCTCACACTATGATGCGGCTATGAATTGATTGCAAAGGGTTATTGCCATCCTGTTTTAATCGATTTCAAAATATTATTTTGCTTGAATCATTTGCAGAAATTCAATGAAACTCTTGATTTAAAGAACAATATCAATACGTTTCTTCTCAGCTACTTTGTTTTGGACAGATCTAATAACCCTGGACTTTGAGTTGGGCTCGGACTATGAGATGGAATACGCCTGATTGTGATAATTTGCTCGCAAACGTTCAACCGTAAAATTTCGGTAGATAACCAATCAAGACAGTAGGAAATCCCATTCGACAGATTTTAGACAAATTTTCGCATTGATGGACGCATGCACCCGAAACTGAGCATAAAAATTAAAAGCTATCATAAAAAACATAAGTCAAAAGATAATAATTTACCTAAAATATTCATCTGATATACCAGTCAATGAAACGTTGAAAGGACCTTCATTCCATTGAATAGAGCCAATTAAATCAGTAAAATTTTCAATCGTTTTCATTGATGAGAATTTGCAAAAAAAAGAAAGAAAGAAAGAAAGAAAGAAAGAAAGAAAGAGAGAGAGGAGGGAGAGATTTGATGGAAAATGCTGAGTTAGATACAGTACAATCGCGGTCAATGCCAGCCTCATAAGCGTTGAAACGGGGAAACAAATTACATATAAAATGATACAGTTTCACAATGCTAAGTGATGAATCCAAATTCACTTTTAATTTTAAAAATTCAATGACATTTGTTTTCGACAAGAAGGTTTTTTTTTGCTCTTATGCCAATGTGGAATTGGCATCTGGGTTGAATGAATCGTAGTCATCGTCCTTGTTTTGACTGCAATCCAATGCAGAAATGTCAATAAACGTAATAGTGAACCCATGGCTTTTTTTCAGGTGAGTCAGAAGTGATTTTTCTGCTGCGAAAGATCGGTTGCATCTAAAGCACTGCTTGCGTCCGGACATTGCTGGAATATTGGTGGAAAACCAAACATTTAGAATCGATATAAGGACGATTTGAACTGTGGAGTTCAAATGTAGTTCAAAGTATTTTGGATCACTTACTTGAGAATGGTCGTTTTTGTAACAAGGATATAAATTTGAGAAATTTGCTCAAAATACAAAAGAGATAGAATGACACCGAAATGAGTGTACTAAATATATTATATTGTAATGCAAAAACTTTGATTGAAAGAGTAATCGAATTGCGCAAGTGTGAGCGTGACAAGTGAAAATAAAAACTAATAGCACACACATACACATGGTGACACAATAAATGAAGAACAGAAATGAATTGGGTGCGTCTCTCTAATTTTTTTCACACGAAATTTACGCAAATTACACAGGCTCCTTGTATGTGTGCGTTCGTATTGTTGAGTAATGAGATAGCTAGGCAATGTATGCAATTTTGACAATATTTATTCCATTCAAAACTGGCAGAAATATCAGAATAAAAAACATTTGATCTTTCAAAAAGGTTAAAAACAATCTATTCAAAATATATGAAAATTTGACTGCTCAAATTTTTCTTCATGTAATGTAAAATTCAAAATAATCTGTAATTTAAATAAATATTCATCGCATATTATTTACATCGTACAATCTCGAAACGCATCCACTTTGCTTGCTCCTTTCACAATTAGTACTAAATGACGCATTAGATGAACATCAAATAAACAACAGTAACAGAGAAGCGTGAAGTGTATGTGTATGCAAAGTGTAGCTCACTGACCGAGAGAGTTGCTGCTTTCTCACTCTTTCTCAATAAAGTAAACGAAACAAACACACATAGCATCGCCGGCACAAGTGATCCGCCATTTATAGTGTTTCATTTGCGTTGACATTTTGATTGTTGTGTTTGGATTGCTATTATTCTGCGGCTGTAAGTAAATTGTTTTGTTTCCAGTGGTTTTTCAATTGTTTTAAAAATGTGGAATACAAAATTGGTGCCAATTTGAATATTGGAATATGTTGAAAAGTGCATTTGTCAACACTCTCATCTCACAAAAGACATTTTACTTGTTGTTTGTTTCATATTCTGTCGATGTCTTTGTTGACAAATGAAAAACCAATTTGAGGTTCTTCACTTATATTTTCAGTGTGCCGCAGAACGATAGATCGCAGAGTCCTATTTAACGTTTCAAAATGGTGTTGCTCTGCTTCGTTGTATTTTGGCATTTGTTAGTTGTCGTCAAAATGTCTGAGCTGTAAGTTCAATTCCTTATTTCTCTGTGGTATTGTGATGAATTTTGGCCATTTTCAGACACATTCCGGATTTTTGGTTGGAGATTGAAGCCAATTTGGGGTCCAAAAGCGAGGAAGTCTTAGTTCCAAAGATCATTTTATCGGCGTTGGGCTACACAACAAAGAGCAGTATTGCAGCACTCAAATCAAAAAAAGGCATAAAGGATTTGGAAGAGGAGTTTTTAAAACGAAAATGTTCGTCTACATTGTTCGACAAACAATATGAAAAATACCCATTTTTACGTGAAATCATTTGCTTTCCGAGTGGACTGCAAGTCATATTAATGCAAATCATTTCATGCGTGAACCGTTTTGCTGCCGATAGCCGGTCAACTACAGTCGAAAAGATTTTGAAATTAACACAAGAGGTACGTTTGTTTGGCTCACTTTTACTCATTATTGATCAACATGGGCCGATCCATTACAACTGAAATTTTGAATTTATTTTTTCAAAGGTGACTCGTGAGCTGACGGCAGACGACATTTTGTACGATGAAAATGAATCGAACTGTCGAATTATTTGCCCCAAATGTAAGAAGCCGAAGAGCATCGGGTCGAGCTCAACATCAACATCCAGTGATTATTCGTTTTCAACTAACAATTTCACCCAGCACCTTAAATCTTGTGGAGCAAATTCGAGCGATGTTTTGGCTAAGTCGAGTCAAAATGTAGCAAACGATGGCGGTGTTCCATTAAATTCGTTGTCAAAAGGAGACATCACTCAATATCAAGGTATTGTTCACATATTTTTTCATTTTGTTTTCGTTCCTCTTGCGCTTCTGGATGAGATTACACATTTATTTGTATAATTCAATAGAATCGGGATCAGTTGTGATTGTGGCTGCAAAGTCTAGTGCATCGACGTCAGAGGACGGTTGTTTGAAATGTGCTGCAAAAGGTAGGCTGTTGTGCAATGTATTGCTGTTGTTCAGACAATTAATTTGAATGCGTCTTCAATTGTAAACAGACATCCAAATAAAAAGGTTGCAGTCCGAACTAATAGCCCTCCAAAAATCGGTCGTTAAGTTTCGCCCGATCAAAATAAGCCTCTGCTTATTTGACTCACACTCACACATCGAGAAGATGGGTAAAGATGGAATCGTGGTGCAGGACAATTTGGTTCAGTACAAAGGTAAACTTTAATTAAATTGAAGCAATTAAAGACACCTGATTTCATTGTCGACCATTTCAGCTTCAGATGGCAGTCAAACACGTTTTTATTTTGACTCCATTCATCAAAATGCAGATTCGACGCCCAAATATTCGGAATTGGTTCCGTTGCTCACGTCTTTCTTGGATGGTCAGAATGTGTGCGTTTTCACACATGGCATAACTGGTATGTGTTTGAATCGAGTTTGAATAAACTCACGAGCAAAGTGAGACAATCACTTACAAAATCAATTCCTTTTTTTATAGGTAGTGGAAAGAGCTGCACAATGTACGGTCACGGCAATGACAATGGAATTTTGAAGAGATGTGTCGAATTCCTATTGAAATCATCGCACAAATTCTCAGTTCAAATGGTGGAAATTTATGAGAACAAAATTTTTGACTGTCTTGATTTCAATAAAGCCGACATAACATCTGGCAATGGAAACAAAGCATTGACGATGGCCATAGAGTCTCTGGACCAGTTTGATGTGCTGCTTCAAGGCGCTCTTCAACGTCGCACCCAGAAGCCAACCAATCAAAATGACACGTCATCGCGCTCTCACGCCATAACCAAAATTATGCTGAATGGTTCTAGTTTCTTATTTGCTGATTTGGCTGGGTTCGAGAGTATTAAAGAGAAAGAAAACAAAAAAGAAACGATCTTTATTAATAACTCGTTGCTCGAGCTAAACAAAGTGCTACTTGCGATTTCAAAAAACCAAATGCCAGTTTGCAGCACAGCGCTTACCAAATTTTTTCGGCCATACATCGGTGCTAATTTAAATCTAATTATGCTATATCATATCCACGTAACGTCCAGTGAATTGATGAAGAATGCATTGGGTTATATAAAAGATCTTGCACTTGCCGTAAAAACAGTCAAAACAGGCAAAAAATCGGTCAAATCAAATTCGCAAATTGGAAAACCAACAGCTGCCTCAACTCCGAAGTCCATTGCATCATTGCGTCCTCCATTGGCTCAGTTGAATCGACGGAATGCAGCCAATAGATTGGCCGATTTAAAAGCTCGTGTTAATCGTTTGTAGTCAAATGGAAATTTGACATCCGTTTCAGCTACTGTTTTGTGGTAGTGCATTCAAATTAAATGAATAAGAGTTTTTCCGTTTATTCTGTGTAACGAACATCATCCGTGAAAGTGAAAGTGTTATGGTTCTGGTTCCGTATTGTGTTTTGCCGAACTAAATTCCCATATTTTTGTTAAGTTTTAAAGATAAAACTCGTAGAAATCAATGAAGCTCTTGTGTTATTTTGGCTTTGGTTGTGTCAAAAGTGGAGTCCAAGATGGTCCACTGCGACCAGTCACTTGGTATTTTTGTGGGACAATTTCAATAAGTTGAAATAGGAGCCTTTGATTTTTACTTCAGTGGATTTATTTTTTGTTATCAATTTAAGCATTTTTTTTGGTAAATTAATTGCATTTTCACCGCGGATGGAGTTCCAAATGTCTACTGACGAGTGTGTTAGTGAATAAAATGAATTTGTGTTACACAATACGTGCCTATTTAATTGTTTTTTTTTTTTTAAATATTTTTATCAACAGCGAAAATATAAATCAATGGTAAAATGGTTCATCGTGGTGTGTTCGAAGGGGCAAGATGGTGTTGAAATGTGCTAATTCCAAAAATTTCCCATGATATTTTGATAATTATGATGATTGTTTATCGATGGATCCCGTGAAATTGTTGTGACAAGTTTTGAATTTTAGATACCATTGCTTTTTATGTCAAATTGAAGTGTATTTGTATTTATTTGAAGATTTATCGTGTTTTCAACTCGGGCAGAGGCAATACATGTCCAATTTCAAAAAAAAATATATATTTGGAATCAGCATCTTCCACTCTACCATTCTACACTAACTATTTTTCAATTTTTTGACCCCGAAAACACCCTAATGTGCATGGTATAAACATAAAGTATGAAAATGCTCGAAAGAAAGAAATATGAATCCATAGTACTTTATATGCAGAT
>CM059998.1:8118366-8120866 GCA_030463065.1 Aphidoletes aphidimyza | reverse complement strand
AAATATTTTTCGATTTTTTGTGTGCAAACTACCGGCTTTCCGAGACTTTCATAGTAAACTCCCATGTAGCGTATAGAAATCGGCTTGAAAACGTGAAAAAATATTTTTCGATTTTTTGTGTGCAAACTACCGGCTTTCCGAGACTTTCATAGTAAACTCCCATGTAGCGTATAGAAATCGGCTTGAAAACGTGAAAAAATATTTTTCGATTTTTTGTGTGCAAACTACCGGCTTTCCGAGACTTTCATAGTAAACTCCCATGTAGCGTATAGAAATCGGCTTGAAAACGTGAAAAAATATTTTTCGATTTTTTGTGTGCAAACTACCGGCTTTCCGAGACTTTCATAGTAAACTCCCATGTAGCGTATAGAAATCGGCTTGAAAACGTGAAAAAATATTTTTCGATTTTTTGTGTGCAAACTACCGGCTTTCCGAGACTTTCATAGTAAACTCCCATGTAGCGTATAGAAATCGGCTTGAAAACGTGAAAAAATATTTTTCGATTTTTTGTGTGCAAACTACCGGCTTTCCGAGACTTTCATAGTAAACTCCCATGTAGCGTATAGAAATCGGCTTGAAAACGTGAAAAAATATTTTTCGATTTTTTGTGTGCAAACTACCGGCTTTCCGAGACTTTCATAGTAAACTCCCATGTAGCGTATAGAAATCGGCTTGAAAACGTGAAAAAATATTTTTCGATTTTTTGTGTGCAAACTACCGGCTTTCCGAGACTTTCATAGTAAACTCCCATGTAGCGTATAGAAATCGGCTTGAAAACGTGAAAAAATATTTTTCGATTTTTTGTGTGCAAACTACCGGCTTTCCGAGACTTTCATAGTAAACTCCCATGTAGCGTATAGAAATCGGCTTGAAAACGTGAAAAAATATTTTTCGATTTTTTGTGTGCAAACTACCGGCTTTCCGAGACTTTCATAGTAAACTCCCATGTAGCGTATAGAAATCGGCTTGAAAACGTGAAAAAATATTTTTCGATTTTTTGTGTGCAAACTACCGGCTTTCCGAGACTTTCATAGTAAACTCCCATGTAGCGTATAGAAATCGGCTTGAAAACGTGAAAAAATATTTTTCGATTTTTTGTGTGCAAACTACCGGCTTTCCGAGACTTTCATAGTAAACTCCCATGTAGCGTATAGAAATCGGCTTGAAAACGTGAAAAAATATTTTTCGATTTTTTGTGTGCAAACTACCGGCTTTCCGAGACTTTCATAGTAAACTCCCATGTAGCGTATAGAAATCGGCTTGAAAACGTGAAAAAATATTTTTCGATTTTTTGTGTGCAAACTACCGGCTTTCCGAGACTTTCATAGTAAACTCCCATGTAGCGTATAGAAATCGGCTTGAAAACGTGAAAAAATATTTTTCGATTTTTTGTGTGCAAACTACCGGCTTTCCGAGACTTTCATAGTAAACTCCCATGTAGCGTATAGAAATCGGCTTGAAAACGTGAAAAAATATTTTTCGATTTTTTGTGTGCAAACTACCGGCTTTCCGAGACTTTCATAGTAAACTCCCATGTAGCGTATAGAAATCGGCTTGAAAACGTGAAAAAATATTTTTCGATTTTTTGTGTGCAAACTACCGGCTTTCCGAGACTTTCATAGTAAACTCCCATGTAGCGTATAGAAATCGGCTTGAAAACGTGAAAAAATATTTTTCGATTTTTTGTGTGCAAACTACCGGCTTTCCGAGACTTTCATAGTAAACTCCCATGTAGCGTATAGAAATCGGCTTGAAAACGTGAAAAAATATTTTTCGATTTTTTGTGTGCAAACTACCGGCTTTCCGAGACTTTCATAGTAAACTCCCATGTAGCGTATAGAAATCGGCTTGAAAACGTGAAAAAATATTTTTCGATTTTTTGTGTGCAAACTACCGGCTTTCCGAGACTTTCATAGTAAACTCCCATGTAGCGTATAGAAATCGGCTTGAAAACGTGAAAAAATATTTTTCGATTTTTTGTGTGCAAACTACCGGCTTTCCGAGACTTTCATAGTAAACTCCCATGTAGCGTATAGAAATCGGCTTGAAAACGTGAAAAAATATTTTTCGATTTTTTGTGTGCAAACTACCGGCTTTCCGAGACTTTCATAGTAAACTCCCATGTAGCGTATAGAAATCGGCTTGAAAACGTGAAAAAATATTTTTCGATTTTTTGTGTGCAAACTACCGGCTTTCCGAGACTTTCATAGTAAACTCCCATGTAGCGTATAGAAATCGGCTTGAAAACGTGAAAAAATATTTTTCGATTTTTTGTGTGCAAACTACCGGCTTTCCGAGACTTTCATAGTAAACTCCCATGTAGCGTATAGAAATCGGCTTGAAAACGTGAAAAAATATTTTTCGATTTTTTGTGTGCAAACTACCGGCTTTCCGAGACTTTCATAGTAAACTCCCATGTAGCGTATAGAAATCGGCTTGAAAACGTGAAAAAATATTTTTCGATTTTTTGTGTGCAAACTACCGGCTTTCCGAGACTTTC
>CM059998.1:8097453-8118266 GCA_030463065.1 Aphidoletes aphidimyza | reverse complement strand
GCAGAAATTTTATAGTATTATTTAATAAAATTTTCTCTTTAATAAAAATGATAAGATTGTTTCACAGAATGAAAACACATGGTCCGCTGTGTCCGGTGTTCAGTATAAGAAGAAAGATTTATTTTACATTGATTAGTCATTTGACAGTTCGATTATTGGAAATATACATAAGACCAAATGTCAATGTCATAAGTGACAGATTGGTTACATTCAATATTTCAACATTCCCACTTAACCAATTGGGACATTTTTCTTATTAAATTACAAATCATTTTACTTCTTTAGATCAATGTGATCATCCTAAATATGAGTTAATATGTCTGTTTGAGTGAACGAGCCAAATGTGAAATAAATAATGAATTAATGAATTTAAATTGAATTTATCAAGCCCATTCCATCAAAACAGAAATAGTGTTTTTCTATTGGCACAGCTTTTGTGAGACTGTCTGCGACCATATATTCAGTGCTAATTTTCGATATTTTTATCTTATTTTTTTCAACTAAATCACGGATAAAATAAAATTTAATTTCAATGTGTTTTGTTTTATCACTATAATTGCCATTGTCGCACAAATCTTTAGCACCTTTATTATCGCAAAAAATCTCAATTGGTAGCTGAATTTTGCCAAGTATTTCACCGATTAATTGCATTAAAAACATTGTTTCTTGTCCAGCTGCAGCTAATGCCATATATTCAGCTTCAGCAGTACTTAATGCAGTCGTCGGCTGTTTTTTACTTTTCCATGATATTGCTCCATCTTGCCACAAACACACGTAGCCAGTACAGGATTTTCGATCACAAAAATTTGAAGCCCAATCCGAATCCGAGTAACATTGAATATCTGTGTTGGAAGAGTTTTTGGAATAAACTATTTTAGTATTCAATGTACCTTTTAAATAACGCAAAATGCGTTTGACTGCCTTCCAATGTGCGATACCAGGATTTTGGTTAAATTGGCTCACAATCGCAATACTATTGCAAATGTCTGGTCTCGTACATTGAGCTAGATACAGCACACTTCCCACTGCTTCCTGGTAAGGAACATCACACATTCGTTTAATTTCTTCATCAGTGGTTGGCATCATTTCTTTTGTGAGTTTTTGATTCGGATCAAAAGGTAATTTCACTGGATCGCAATCAAACATCTTAAATTTTCGCAAAATGGCCTCTGTGTATTTGCGTTGACTCAATGAAATCGTACCATTTTTATCATCATATTCAATACGAATTCCTAGAATATTTGAAGCGATGCCCAAGTCTTTCATTTTAAAGTGCTTTGTAAGCGTCGATTTTAATTGATCTTTCCAAATATTGTGATTGAAAAATATTAAAAGATCGTCGACATAAACAGCAACAATCACCATTAAATTGCCATTTCGACGCACGTAAATGCATGCATCTTTTATACAACGTGTAAAACCAGCGTTTTGAAGCACATCATTTAACTTAATGTTCCATTGCCGGCTGGCTTGCTTCAAACCATACAACGATTTTTTTAACAAACATACACGTTCAGTATCATCATTGTACGCTTCAGGTTGTTTCATGTAGACTCGTTCTTTAATGTCACCATGCAAAAAGGCAGTGACTACGTCCATTTGCTCTATTTTTAGACTGTATTTGGATGCAATAGCCACAAGTAAGCGTATCGATGAGTACCTTACAACAGGTGAAAAAGTTTCGACGAAATCGACACCCTCACGCTGACTGCACCCTTTTGCTACGAGTCTCGCTTTGTACCTGACAATTTTTCCATTGACATCACTTTTGCGTTTGAACACCCATTTATTGTTTATTGCTCTGCAACCAGCAGGCAAATCAACGAGTGTCCAAGTTCCGTTGTCAATTAGAGATCGATATTCTTCCTCCATCGCAGCTTTCCAATTTTCACATTCACTTCCACTAAGCGCATCATGCACCGTGACTGGTTCATGATTTAAAGCAATGCTTTCATACATGCAAAAAGCAAAATGTGTCGATTGAAATCGCTCTGGTGGTTTTGTTTCTCTTTGTGATCGTCTCAATATCCACAGATCACTATCATCATCAATATCAACGGTTTCGTCTGATACAAAAGTGCTATCACCATCCGATGCATCTGCGAAAATTTCGGACGAACCTGAAATATCGCTCTGAACATTTGTGTCATTGACTAATGGTGAATTTTCATTGGATAACGAATTATTGTTGCTTAACGGTGAACTTTGAGTAGGCAGCAAATTATTATCAACGACAGTTGTCTCTTCTTCCTGTTCACTCTCTGAACTGCTTTCAGTTTCATTAAAATCTGGAATAAACTTAAAGTTTTCGGATTTTTGTTCTAATTCAAAAAATTTGTTACCAGTTTCAATGAATTTGACATCACGGCAAACAACAATTTCATTCGTTTTCAAATTCATCAATCGGTACCCCTTTTGATTTTCACAGTAGCCAACAAATGTCAGCTTCCTCGATTTGGAATCAAATTTACGCCTTTTTTCATCGGGAATCATTGCCATCGCCAACGATCCGAACACTTTAAAGTGGCTCACATCAGGCTTCTTTCCAGTCCAAATCTCAATTGGCGATTTATCGCCCAACACTGGCGTTACTATGTGATTTTTTACATACGCCGCAGTGTTTAATGCCTCAGCCCAATATTTTTTTGGCATTTTACTCTCCATAAGCATACAACGTGCTTTTTCGCTGATAGTTCTGATCGTGCGTTCGGCTAGCCCATTCTGTTGTGGTGTGTATGTAATCGACGTTTGATGCTGAATTCCATGATTATCAAAAAATGCTTTAAATTTATTATTGATAAATTCAGTCCCATTATCGGAACGAAAAATTTTAATTTTCAAACCAGTTTGGTTTTCAACCAATTTTTTAAACACACAGAATTTATCAAAAGTCTCATTTTTGTGCTTCAACATATAAACAAACGTACGACGACTGTAATCATCAACAATTACCAAACAAAATTTGCTACCACCGACTGACACACATTCCATTTTACCGGCCAAATCTGCATGCACAATCTCCAGTAACTGTGTAGCTCTCGTGTTACTCTTTTTAAATGGTTTACGTGACTGTTTTCCCTTACAGCACACAACACATGTATTACTGTCTTCAATTTCATTAAAAGAAATACCTGTCACACCATTCCGCATCTTTTTTAAATCAATCAAATTTAAATGGCCAAGACGTCTATGCCACAAATTCATTGAATTTGATTCAATCGATGCAAGTGCACTTTCTCTCCATATATCCAAACGATATAGTCCATTTTGTATAGATCCAGTCGCTAGCTGATGACCATCGTGGCTTTCAATCACACAACCTTTTGAAGAAAATGTGATAACTTTTTGTTTAGAGCAAGTTTCGCTTACCGAAATCAAATTTGTTGTCAGTTTTGGTACACACAGTACGTCAAACAGTTGTACAACCGATGGCTTTCCTTCGACTCTAACATTCATTTCAACCATGCCACTACATTTCACTTCCATCAGCTGACCATTAGCAGCGCGGATCGCCGATAAATCAGCCTCACCATTTCTCTTACTGATCCACTCAACGTGCCTCGTCATATGACGTGTGGCTCCAGAATCCAAATACCAGTCATTCGCATCAAAATTGCTGCTCAAAAATACAGCACTAAAAGCAGCTGGTGTATTTTTCTCAATTTTACCATCTTTACCTGTCGTCTGAGTGCTCCCTGCCTTGGGATTGGATTTACACTGAAAAGATTTGTGGCCTCTTTGCCGACACGAAAAACAGATAATATTATTTCTTCTTTTAAAATTACCTTTGTTTTTGGCAAACAGCGCATTTTCAGTTGCACCAGAAACTGTGCTAGTTGACTCTTGCAACAGCTTCACCTTCACACAATCACTTGATAGTTTTGTGTTACTGTTTTCCATCGCCATGATCATTGGCAGGTAATCATCACTAAGTCCAGATAAAAGAAAAATTGCAAGCCACTCATCAGGTATTTCAAACCCAGCCTCGGATAATTTTTGTGATGTTGAAATTATCTCAGTCACGTACGCATCCATCGAATCACAATTGTCCAATTTTGTATTAACAATTCTTCTCATCAAAGTCACTTTCCGAACTGTACCTTTGTCTTCAAAAGTCGATTGTAAATTTTTCCAAACTTCTTGTACAGTTTTCGCCGATTTAACATGAACAAAATTCATTTTATCTAGGCTCAATACAATTGCAGCCTTTGCTTTAGCATTCTTTTTCTCATCATCTTCATCTCCAGTTATGCATTTCGATAATCCTTCAAGCTCCAAATAATTTTCAATAGAAAATTTCCAAGAGGAATAATTTTCTCTGCCTTTGAGCTTTTCAATCGACGAAAGGATAGATGTTGTCATATCGAAATTATCTATTGACGATGTAAAAGCTGATGAATTTGTCTGGGATATTTTGTTCGATGTTTTATGAAGTTTCGGTGAATGCATATGTTTTCGAGGTTAGATTGCCACATGGGATTTTTAAGTTCGAAAATTAAAATCCGAAAAAATCAGTAAAATCTATTACGCTTCTTATGAACAGTGAAAACAATTAAATTAATTAAAGGGACTGGGCCCATAACCTGCAGAAATTTTATAGTATTATTTAATAAAATTTTCTCTTTAATAAAAATGATAAGATTGTTTCACAGAATGAAAACACATGGTCCGCTGTGTCCGGTGTTCAGTATAAGAAGAAAGATTTATTTTACATTGATTAGTCATTTGACAGTTCGATTATTGGAAATATACATAAGACCAAATGTCAATGTCATAAGTGACAGATTGGTTACATTCAATATTTCAACAGAAAGTCTCGGAAAGCCGGTAGTTTGCACACAAAAAATCGAAAAATATTTTTTCACGTTTTCAAGCCGATTTCTATACGCTACATGGGAGTTTACTATGAAAGTCTCGGAAAGCCGGTAGTTTGCACACAAAAAATCGAAAAATATTTTTTCACGTTTTCAAGCCGATTTCTATACGCTACATGGGAGTTTACTATGAAAGTCTCGGAAAGCCGGTAGTTTGCACACAAAAAATCGAAAAATATTTTTTCTTGTTTTCAAGCCGATTTCTATACGCTACATGGGAGTTTACTATGAAAGTCTCGGAAAGCCGGTAGTTTGCACACAAAAAATCGAAAAATATTTTTTCACGTTTTCAAGCCGATTTCTATACGCTACATGGGAGTTTACTATGAAAGTCTCGGAAAGCCGGTAGTTTGCACACAAAAAATCGAAAAATATTTTTTCACGTTTTCAAGCCGTTTTCTATACGCTACATGGGAGTTTACTATGAAAGTCTCGGAAAGCCGGTAGTTTGCACACAAAAAATCGAAAAATATTTTTTCACGTTTTCAAGCCGATTTCTATACGCTACATGGGAGTTTACTATGAAAGTCTCGGAAAGCCGGTAGTTTGCACACAAAGAATCGAAAAATATTTTTTCACGTTTTCAAGCCGATTTCTATACGCTACATGGGAGTTTACTATGAAAGTCTCGGAAAGCCGGTAGTTTGCACACAAAAAATCGAAAAATATTTTTTCACGTTTTCAAGCCGATTTCTATACGCTACATGGGAGTTTACTATGAAAGTCTCGGAAAGCCGGTAGTTTGCACACAAAAAATCGAAAAATATTTTTTCACGTTTTCAAGCCGTTTTCAATACGCTACATGGGAGTTTACTATGAAAGTCTCGGAAAGCCGGTAGTTTGCACACAAAAAATCGAAAAATATTTTTTCACGTTTTCAAGCCGATTTCTATACGCTACATGGGAGTTTACTATGAAAGTCTCGGAAAGCCGGTAGTTTGCACACAAAAAATCGAAAAATATTTTTTCACGTTTTCAAGCCGTTTTCAATACGCTACATGGGAGTTTACTATGAAAGTCTCGGAAAGCCGGTAGTTTGCACACAAAAAATCGAAAAATATTTTTTCACGTTTTCAAGCCGTTTTCAATACGCTACATGGGAGTTTACTATGAAAGTCTCGGAAAGCCGGTAGTTTGCACACAAAAAATCGAAAAATATTTTTTCACGTTTTCAAGCCGTTTTCAATACGCTACATGGGAGTTTACTATGAAAGTCTCGGAAAGCCGGTAGTTTGCACACAAAAAATCGAAAAATATTTTTTCACGTTTTCAAGCCGATTTCTATACGCTACATGGGAGTTTACTATGAAAGTCTCGGAAAGCCGGTAGTTTGCACACAAAAAATCGAAAAATATTTTTTCACGTTTTCAAGCCGATTTCTATACGCTACATGGGAGTTTACTATGAAAGTCTCGGAAAGCCGGTAGTTTGCACACAAAAAATCGAAAAATATTTTTTCACGTTTTCAAGCCGATTTCTATACGCTACATGGGAGTTTACTATGAAAGTCTCGGAAAGCCGGTAGTTTGCACACAAAAAATCGAAAAATATTTTTTCACGTTTTCAAGCCGATTTCTATACGCTACATGGGAGTTTACTATGAAAGTCTCGGAAAGCCGGTAGTTTGCACACAAAAAATCGAAAAATATTTTTTCACGTTTTCAAGCCGATTTCTATACGCTACATGGGAGTTTACTATGAAAGTCTCGGAAAGCCGGTAGTTTGCACACAAAAAATCGAAAAATATTTTTTCACGTTTTCAAGCCGATTTCTATACGCTACATGGGAGTTTACTATGAAAGTCTCGGAAAGCCGGTAGTTTGCACACAAAAAATCGAAAAATATTTTTTCACGTTTTCAAGCCGATTTCTATACGCTACATGGGAGTTTACTATGAAAGTCTCGGAAAGCCGGTAGTTTGCACACAAAAAATCGAAAAATATTTTTTCACGTTTTCAAGCCGATTTCTATACGCTACATGGGAGTTTACTATGAAAGTCTCGGAAAGCCGGTAGTTTGCACACAAAAAATCGAAAAATATTTTTTCACGTTTTCAAGCCGATTTCTATACGCTACATGGGAGTTTACTATGAAAGTCTCGGAAAGCCGGTAGTTTGCACACAAAAAATCGAAAAATATTTTTTCACGTTTTCAAGCCGATTTCTATACGCTACATGGGAGTTTACTATGAAAGTCTCGGAAAGCCGGTAGTTTGCACACAAAAAATCGAAAAATATTTTTTCACGTTTTCAAGCCGATTTCTATACGCTACATGGGAGTTTACTATGAAAGTCTCGGAAAGCCGGTAGTTTGCACACAAAAAATCGAAAAATATTTTTTCACGTTTTCAAGCCGATTTCTATACGCTACATGGGAGTTTACTATGAAAGTCTCGGAAAGCCGGTAGTTTGCACACAAAAAATCGAAAAATATTTTTTCACGTTTTCAAGCCGATTTCTATACGCTACATGGGAGTTTACTATGAAAGTCTCGGAAAGCCGGTAGTTTGCACACAAAAAATCGAAAAATATTTTTTCACGTTTTCAAGCCGATTTCTATACGCTACATGGGAGTTTACTATGAAAGTCTCGGAAAGCCGGTAGTTTGCACACAAAAAATCGAAAAATATTTTTTCACGTTTTCAAGCCGATTTCTATACGCTACATGGGAGTTTACTATGAAAGTCTCGGAAAGCCGGTAGTTTGCACACAAAAAATCGAAAAATATTTTTTCACGTTTTCAAGCCGATTTCTATACGCTACATGGGAGTTTACTATGAAAGTCTCGGAAAGCCGGTAGTTTGCACACAAAAAATCGAAAAATATTTTTTCACGTTTTCAAGCCGATTTCTATACGCTACATGGGAGTTTACTATGAAAGTCTCGGAAAGCCGGTAGTTTGCACACAAAAAATCGAAAAATATTTTTTCACGTTTTCAAGCCGATTTCTATACGCTACATGGGAGTTTACTATGAAAGTCTCGGAAAGCCGGTAGTTTGCACACAAAAAATCGAAAAATATTTTTTCACGTTTTCAAGCCGATTTCTATACGCTACATGGGAGTTTACTATGAAAGTCTCGGAAAGCCGGTAGCTAGGGGGATTTAACTATTTGCGAATGCCAATTTATTCGCAGAAAAGCCTGCATTCGGTATATAATTCGCAACAAACTATACAAAAGAGCGTTTATTCGTACAAAATACACAGCATTCGCACATAACACCGCCATTCGCACGTCTGCCTATGCACCATTGCACAGAGCATTCGCAAGCATTCGCAGGCATCCGTGAACATTCGCGAATGGTTAATTCAAGCAACGACATGTGTCAGTAGCAATGACAGCGAGCACACAATGTCACACGAAAATTTGTTTAAAAAAATAACGCGTGCCTTAGGAGAGAAATTTCCCGCTAATATTGACAAAATCATTGCCACTAGTGGATTTGATTCAGAAAGTGCGTTTTTAAATTTGAATAAAGAAACAATTTTAGAGATTGAAAATTACGCTAATGAAAATAAACACATTTTAATCGGCACTCCGTATGCGAGTTCAGTTCAATCACGATTCACATTCAAACCCGGACACAAATCATTTTTGCTCGCCATTCCGAAAGCACTGGCTGATTACAATAAGAGAAAGCAAACCAAAAACAAATTGAAGAACGAAAAAAATACAGTTGAAAATAGTGAAAAGAAAGACGCAATTGAAAAGAGCAATTCTGCCGACGAAAAACTAAAAAAGGAATTGATTGACAAAGTTAAAAATTTCGCTAAGAAATGCTCATTTGTGCTTAAATTCAACACAACACACATACTTGAATTCCAAAAACACGACACAAAATTCAGATGCCGAGTCGTTTGTCCAATGTGCACCAGTCAAATTAAATGTGAATACGGAACGTACTGGTTAATAAGCAATTTCCAGCAACATCTAAAAAATCATTTCAACGCTCCGCACGGAAAAGAAACTATTTACGTAAATAGTGATCAACCAATATCGTTCTCGGAAAATCAGTTAGATTTATATGCAGCACTAGACGAATAAAATTACGTTTCAATATAAATAAATGTTCAACCGCGTATACAAGTCAGTTTGAGTGTGGTTGGTGTATCGATTTTGTTATAAACACTTTTTTGTTTATAAAAGTGCTGCCAAAAAAACAAATACACATAATCGTGCCGCCAATTTGACAATTTCTTCGTTCAGTTCAGAGCAATAAACAGAACAAAATGTATTTCGTCGTTCGCCTCATTCAGTTGGAAAAAAATGTCGTTCTACCATCAACGTGGATACATGGGATCGAGGATCATTTCGAAAAGTTCATCAACAATAGTTTAAATTGTTCACAAAAATTCCTGTGCTATTACACCACCAATGCAGCTGCTTTCGAATTGGGCCGCCCAAAACATGAATTTGATCCTGATTTTGATGCTGAAATGGTGACCAATATGAATCCGGATGGTTCATTTGATGGTTGTTTTTACGGTCAATTGCAACATTTCAATCGTAAGTAAAACCAAATGTTCGAATAAACTAGAATGCTATTGTTTTATGATATATGTTTTGTTCCATAGTCGAATATGATGAAGCTAAAAAATTTTTGAACAAGCATCGCAATATTGGACGTCCGATTTACAATCGTCGCCGGTTACGTGAACTCCCCATACCATTACATGAGGATCAGGAGCATGATGAATTGGATTCGTTCGAATTTGACAGCAGTAATTCAGATGCATCCGTGCAAAATGATTCAGCTAGAACCGAACACGAACAAAGCAATGATGAATTGGGCCGTGCAAGTGTTAATGAAGATTCCCATCAAAATGTTGATCAAGTGGATCCTTTGTCAGCAAATGATGGAAATGCCAGTGAAGAGCCCATCGACATAAATTTGCATTGGTCTAGCAATGATGAAGAAGACATGAATGATCCTTTGGAAGATGTCAAATCTGAAGTTGTTCGCTTGCATGAAATACACGCTACCAACAGCTCTGAAATTGACCAACTACTAGAGGAAGAAGAAGAAGTTGTTTTTGACGATGATGTGATTATGTCGATTGGCAAGACTGGTGTTCCAAAGCCGTGGGCAGCAACTTATGACAAACTTATTAAGCGAGAAAATGATCCAATGTCAGGTGACATCGCGTTTAACAAAACGGTGAGTGCGCTCTCCAAGAGATTTCAATTTCCCAATAAAAAATAGTATTTATTTATTTTATTCGAGTATAGAAAGGAGGAAGAGTTTATAAGATTGGCCAATTATACATCGAAGTTCCAGAAAAAGCAGTTGATCGCATTATTGAATGGAATCAAGGACAATTGCGTAATGAATTGTCATATGATCGAAAAATATGTCGATCACTTTTGCTGTCATTGGTAGCCAAAGAACAGTTACTTGCGTCAAATGTGCATGAAGATGTGATGGAATTCATTAAAGGTATTTTATCAATGATTTTTTTTGCATAATTGTTTTTTAACAACGAATCATTTTTGTCAATAGCATGTTTCGAAGTTCGCTGTGGAACAGATGAAGAGCGCATTCGTGCTATCTACAAATACAAAGACGAGTTTTCTCAACCGCATAAATAAAAGAACTACCGTCCACAAACATCAAACATTACTTTTTTTCAAGCTAATTTTTCATTAAACCAATCGCAATGCAATTAAATAATCATTTCACGATCATCGAGAGTATAGAACCCTGTGATGCATAACAAGACCTGAACTTAGGTTAAATTAATATAGATTTTAGATAAATACGCTTCTTATTTTTGCTTTTGAATTTATTTTTAAATATCTGAATGAGAGACAATGAATCTCGAAGTTTATATTTAAGTTTTGAAACATGATTGAATATGAAATTCAACTGAATTTATCCTTACCTAACATTTAAAAAAAAATATATAGACAATTTGGATAAACAAAAGAACAGTACAAATTAACCGACTGACATCACATTTCCTTTTTGTGAAACAATTGAATGGTACGTGTGATCCTTTCTCTGTGTCAAGTCCTACATATGATTTAAAATAGAATTTCCAAATATGGACACATGTAATGCGTAACAGTCAATCTCACAAAATAATATGAATCTTAGGTTAAAAAAAAATCTTGAATCCGCAATGCTCTATATATTTTGAATTTTCAAATTTGAAATTTGATTTAAATACTTATTCCTAGAAAAAAGGGTTAAGAAATAGAACAATTTATCGTCTTTTTTTACTTTCCAATTTTATTTCATGAATTATTTTTGAACTCCATATTAATTTTAAGATAACCATTTAAATGAAACCAAACGCACGCAATAGAATGTAGTTTTATCGGTATACCTTGCTGTTACACGTTCAATAAAAATGAAATAATTTTCCATTAATTTTGTAAAACTTATTCGAAATTTTGCAACTCGTTTTGAATTGAAATCCAATGTTTTTGTGAAATACATAGTTTCTCTTTGTTGATGGCTTCATACGACAGACTGGCAATATAATAATTATTCTTAATAAAAGTGCAGATAGTTTTTTCAAATGGAACTAAAATACCATTGGCATTCATTCGATACCATAACGCCATAGCTTCAATCTCTCGCGTATTTTCCTTACGCTCAATCGATGCGAAATCCCACTCATATAGTTGCTCTTTATGTGTTTTGCCACCCGAATATTTAAAGGATAAAATGTTGCCAAGAATAAATTTAGTTTTCTTCTCATTGTCTTCAAGCACATTTTCAAAGATACACCAGTCGCCGATCTTTATTTCATCCACTTTATATATGGCATGTTTTGGCATGGAGACATCAATGAACTCTAATTGGCGTTGAGATATTTTTCTTTTTGTACCACGTACACGAGCTAAACGGTCAGCGCTCAATTTCTTTTTTGAATTAGTTAACGTCCACATAAGTGAAGATTTTCGCACGGTCATTGTCCCACTTTTTCCATTTACATTTACAAACGAACAATTTTCATCCAATGGTTTGTCCTTATTTGAATAATCTCTCATATTTTGATACTCTATTGTGTCGTTTTCATTAGAAGCTACTCTTAAATCAATATCAATATCATTTTCATTTGGACTGTTCGAACTTAAATTAATTGTCACATCTTTGAGTTTACAGTGTTTGATATCTTCAGATTTTAAATTTATTCCGAATTTTTTGACATCAGCTATAGCCACGTTTGAAGCATTAGACAAGCAACTTTCAATTTCATCATCGGACGGCATTTCAAACGTATTCTTTACCCACTTTTTAGCTGGATTTCTGGGAAAACACACATCAACATCAGCTAGTTTCAAATACATAATCTCATTCATGAGCTCAACACGACCCACCAAATGAATTAATTCGAGGATTGTAAAATTAATTTTGGTGTAATTAATAGTTCCCATCGATCGCATTTTTCTGAATGTTTCCTCACAAGGCTGACTGTTGAAAATTGTGGGTAGAAAACATTCACTTAAATTCTCATCTCTAAACTTTCTTATTAGTATGACTAAATTTTGGGCATTTAGCTCAATGCATGCATAACAATTTGCAGTTATGAAATTGTTCTCAGTGCTTAAATCGCTCTCAATCGCTTGTGTCAGGGATAATCGCCATGCGCGCATGAAATATGTCGATCGCCAAATGCGAAAGAGCCTTTCTAATGGGGACAAATTGTCTTCGTATAAACTGGATGTTATTTGTTCACACATTCGTATATACTCTATGGTTCCTTCAGAGTGGATTACATAGTGGCCCAGAGCTTCTCGAACTCTTGGTTGCATAACTTTTCTCAATGAATCGAAATTTTGACGATCATTTGGACAAATGTCTGAATATACCAATCCATGGATATCTTTTGATACCGAATTCAAGAGAATTTTCAAATGTGAGACAGATGCAACTTTGTTTCCGATCAGCAAAATAGCCAAACAATTTAAAAGACGATTGCGCAATTTAGTACCGATATGAACGATATCTTGCATAAAACAAACATCAACAGCAATGTCACCAAGCCATTCATTGTTACTCCTCAACGTATTAAATTTAAAATTATGTCTCATGCTGGACAAAAGTCGTCCATCCCCATCTGATGAAAATCCAGCTACTTTAATGCCGTATCTGTGGATAAAACGAATGTTCACAAAATAGTTTCAAATTAATGAAATCAACTATTTGCATGTCTCAAATTATTTAAATTCACCTTCCCAATTCTTCAATAGTATGCTTCCATCGCCGCAAAACGTTTTGAGATTTGAACTTATTATCGGTGCCGAACAGTTGCAAAATAAATGGTGGTGCATTGCCTACAAGCGGTTGTGCCATAACCATATAAACATAAGCCGATGTACCTTTTTGCATGTTTGAACGAATTTCATCTGCGTTTCGAGCTAAATATGTAAAGGGAATTGGCATTCCGGTCTTTGGATCATTCGGTAACACCAATCCAACCATTTGATTTGTTTTTGGATCGAACTCAATTGTTTCTACATTTCCGGACGCATCCTCCGACAACCAAACATACTTTTTAAGCTTAAGCACTTCCAAGTAATTGCTTAGTTCTTTGCAGCGTAGCTCACCTTCAACTAGTGTGGGTTTATTTTGACTTATGTAAGACACTAAAACATTTGACAGCACAAAATTTAATCAATCTCTTATTTTCATTTCATCAATTGAAGACACTTACAAACTGTATTAGCAGATGGTATTGGCAAATTTGCACTGAGTGTCTCGTAACATGCTTTGCCACAAAGAAGATAAATATAAGTTGAAAAATCACGAATGGTTTCATTATATCTGAATCCGTGGGGATTTTTTCCAGAATTCGATATCGCCGTATCCATAAATGTTTTTAAAATGTACGAGAATTCGTTCACTTCACTCGGAATTCTGCAATTTGCTTCTCTCATTAATTTCACTTCTTTGGATAATTGCATAATGAATGATTTGTGGCCTGGCTTGAATTTGAAGTGTTTCATATGTTCATATGAAGTATTTTTTAAAATTGCTCGATTTTCGTTTGCTTCTTTTTCAATCAAATCAATGGTTTCACTGTCGATATTCAAAATAGATAGTTCCGAACAAAACCCAGTTTCTTGAAGAATAAGAGCAATATCAACAGGTATTTTCTCATTTATAAATTTTTCAATTTTGATGAATATATTTTGTGATGCCTATGAAGAAATAACAATTTGTTTACAGCTATAATGCGTGTTTAGTATTGAAAATAATTATTTATGTTTACCATTTTTCCAAATAGTTGAAATACTAACAGCAAAACAGATAATTTCAAAAACTTTAAATGACTTTTTTGGGTGTTATGATTTAATTGTCATTCTCCAGTGTTCGCCGAAACGTCAGCATTTGCATTCGCGTAAAAAAATGAAGGATTCGCAAACATTTGCACGCATTCGCAAGCATTCGCAAGCTTTTACTTTACCATTCGCAGCCATTCGCACACATTTGCAGCCATTCGTACGAGTCAAATCCCCCTAGAGAAATCGGCTTGAAAACGTGAAAAAATATTTTTCGATTTTTTGTGTGCAAACTACCGGCTTTCCGAGACTTTCATAGTAAACTCCCATGTAGCGTATAGAAATCGGCTTGAAAACGTGAAAAAATATTTTTCGATTTTTTGTGTGCAAACTACCGGCTTTCCGAGACTTTCATAGTAAACTCCCATGTAGCGTATAGAAATCGGCTTGAAAACGTGAAAAAATATTTTTCGATTTTTTGTGTGCAAACTACCGGCTTTCCGAGACTTTCATAGTAAACTCCCATGTAGCGTATAGAAATCGGCTTGAAAACGTGAAAAAATATTTTTCGATTTTTTGTGTGCAAACTACCGGCTTTCCGAGACTTTCATAGTAAACTCCCATGTAGCGTATAGAAATCGGCTTGAAAACGTGAAAAAATATTTTTCGATTTTTTGTGTGCAAACTACCGGCTTTCCGAGACTTTCATAGTAAACTCCCATGTAGCGTATAGAAATCGGCTTGAAAACGTGAAAAAATATTTTTCGATTTTTTGTGTGCAAACTACCGGCTTTCCGAGACTTTCATAGTAAACTCCCATGTAGCGTATAGAAATCGGCTTGAAAACAAGAAAAAATATTTTTCGATTTTTTGTGTGCAAACTACCGGCTTTCCGAGACTTTCATAGTAAACTCCCATGTAGCGTATAGAAATCGGCTTGAAAACGTGAAAAAATATTTTTCGATTTTTTGTGTGCAAACTACCGGCTTTCCGAGACTTTCATAGTAAACTCCCATGTAGCGTATAGAAATCGGCTTGAAAACGTGAAAAAATATTTTTCGATTTTTTGTGTGCAAACTACCGGCTTTCCGAGACTTTCATAGTAAACTCCCATGTAGCGTATAGAAATCGGCTTGAAAACGTGAAAAAATATTTTTCGATTTTTTGTGTGCAAACTACCGGCTTTCCGAGACTTTCATAGTAAACTCCCATGTAGCGTATAGAAATCGGCTTGAAAACGTGAAAAAATATTTTTCGATTTTTTGTGTGCAAACTACCGGCTTTCCGAGACTTTCATAGTAAACTCCCATGTAGCGTATAGAAATCGGCTTGAAAACGTGAAAAAATATTTTTCGATTTTTTGTGTGCAAACTACCGGCTTTCCGAGACTTTCATAGTAAACTCCCATGTAGCGTATAGAAATCGGCTTGAAAACGTGAAAAAATATTTTTCGATTTTTTGTGTGCAAACTACCGGCTTTCCGAGACTTTCATAGTAAACTCCCATGTAGCGTATAGAAATCGGCTTGAAAACGTGAAAAAATATTTTTCGATTTTTTGTGTGCAAACTACCGGCTTTCCGAGACTTTCATAGTAAACTCCCATGTAGCGTATAGAAATCGGCTTGAAAACGTGAAAAAATATTTTTCGATTTTTTGTGTGCAAACTACCGGCTTTCCGAGACTTTCATAGTAAACTCCCATGTAGCGTATAGAAATCGGCTTGAAAACGTGAAAAAATATTTTTCGATTTTTTGTGTGCAAACTACCGGCTTTCCGAGACTTTCATAGTAAACTCCCATGTAGCGTATAGAAATCGGCTTGAAAACGTGAAAAAATATTTTTCGATTTTTTGTGTGCAAACTACCGGCTTTCCGAGACTTTCATAGTAAACTCCCATGTAGCGTATAGAAATCGGCTTGAAAACGTGAAAAAATATTTTTCGATTTTTTGTGTGCAAACTACCGGCTTTCCGAGACTTTCATAGTAAACTCCCATGTAGCGTATAGAAATCGGCTTGAAAACGTGAAAAAATATTTTTCGATTTTTTGTGTGCAAACTACCGGCTTTCCGAGACTTTCATAGTAAACTCCCATGTAGCGTATAGAAATCGGCTTGAAAACGTGAAAAAATATTTTTCGATTTTTTGTGTGCAAACTACCGGCTTTCCGAGACTTTCATAGTAAACTCCCATGTAGCGTATAGAAATCGGCTTGAAAACGTGAAAAAATATTTTTCGATTTTTTGTGTGCAAACTACCGGCTTTCCGAGACTTTCATAGTAAACTCCCATGTAGCGTATAGAAATCGGCTTGAAAACGTGAAAAAATATTTTTCGATTTTTTGTGTGCAAACTACCGGCTTTCCGAGACTTTCATAGTAAACTCCCATGTAGCGTATAGAAATCGGCTTGAAAACGTGAAAAAATATTTTTCGATTTTTTGTGTGCAAACTACCGGCTTTCCGAGACTTTCATAGTAAACTCCCATGTAGCGTATAGAAATCGGCTTGAAAACGTGAAAAAATATTTTTCGATTTTTTGTGTGCAAACTACCGGCTTTCCGAGACTTTCATAGTAAACTCCCATGTAGCGTATAGAAATCGGCTTGAAAACGTGAAAAAATATTTTTCGATTTTTTGTGTGCAAACTACCGGCTTTCCGAGACTTTCATAGTAAACTCCCATGTAGCGTATAGAAATCGGCTTGAAAACGTGAAAAAATATTTTTCGATTTTTTGTGTGCAAACTACCGGCTTTCCGAGACTTTCATAGTAAACTCCCATGTAGCGTATAGAAATCGGCTTGAAAACGTGAAAAAATATTTTTCGATTTTTTGTGTGCAAACTACCGGCTTTCCGAGACTTTCATAGTAAACTCCCATGTAGCGTATAGAAATCGGCTTGAAAACGTGAAAAAATATTTTTCGATTTTTTGTGTGCAAACTACCGGCTTTCCGAGACTTTCATAGTAAACTCCCATGTAGCGTATAGAAATCGGCTTGAAAACGTGAAAAAATATTTTTCGATTTTTTGTGTGCAAACTACCGGCTTTCCGAGACTTTCATAGTAAACTCCCATGTAGCGTATAGAAATCGGCTTGAAAACGTGAAAAAATATTTTTCGATTTTTTGTGTGCAAACTACCGGCTTTCCGAGACTTTCATAGTAAACTCCCATGTAGCGTATAGAAATCGGCTTGAAAACGTGAAAAAATATTTTTCGATTTTTTGTGTGCAAACTACCGGCTTTCCGAGACTTTCATAGTAAACTCCCATGTAGCGTATAGAAATCGGCTTGAAAACGTGAAAAAATATTTTTCGATTTTTTGTGTGCAAACTACCGGCTTTCCGAGACTTTCATAGTAAACTCCCATGTAGCGTATAGAAATCGGCTTGAAAACGTGAAAAAATATTTTTCGATTTTTTGTGTGCAAACTACCGGCTTTCCGAGACTTTCATAGTAAACTCCCATGTAGCGTATAGAAATCGGCTTGAAAACGTGAAAAAATATTTTTCGATTTTTTGTGTGCAAACTACCGGCTTTCCGAGACTTTCATAGTAAACTCCCATGTAGCGTATAGAAATCGGCTTGAAAACGTGAAAAAATATTTTTCGATTTTTTGTGTGCAAACTACCGGCTTTCCGAGACTTTCATAGTAAACTCCCATGTAGCGTATAGAAATCGGCTTGAAAACGTGAAAAAATATTTTTCGATTTTTTGTGTGCAAACTACCGGCTTTCCGAGACTTTCATAGTAAACTCCCATGTAGCGTATAGAAATCGGCTTGAAAACGTGAAAAAATATTTTTCGATTTTTTGTGTGCAAACTACCGGCTTTCCGAGACTTTCATAGTAAACTCCCATGTAGCGTATAGAAATCGGCTTGAAAACGTGAAAAAATATTTTTCGATTTTTTGTGTGCAAACTACCGGCTTTCCGAGACTTTCATAGTAAACTCCCATGTAGCGTATAGAAATCGGCTTGAAAACGTGAAAAAATATTTTTCGATTTTTTGTGTGCAAACTACCGGCTTTCCGAGACTTTCATAGTAAACTCCCATGTAGCGTATAGAAATCGGCTTGAAAACGTGAAAAAATATTTTTCGATTTTTTGTGTGCAAACTACCGGCTTTCCGAGACTTTCATAGTAAACTCCCATGTAGCGTATAGAAATCGGCTTGAAAACGTGAAAAAATATTTTTCGATTTTTTGTGTGCAAACTACCGGCTTTCCGAGACTTTCATAGTAAACTCCCATGTAGCGTATAGAAATCGGCTTGAAAACGTGAAAAAATATTTTTCGATTTTTTGTGTGCAAACTACCGGCTTTCCGAGACTTTCATAGTAAACTCCCATGTAGCGTATAGAAATCGGCTTGAAAACGTGAAAAAATATTTTTCGATTTTTTGTGTGCAAACTACCGGCTTTCCGAGACTTTCATAGTAAACTCCCATGTAGCGTATAGAAATCGGCTTGAAAACGTGAAAAAATATTTTTCGATTTTTTGTGTGCAAACTACCGGCTTTCCGAGACTTTCATAGTAAACTCCCATGTAGCGTATAGAAATCGGCTTGAAAACGTGAAAAAATATTTTTCGATTTTTTGTGTGCAAACTACCGGCTTTCCGAGACTTTCATAGTAAACTCCCATGTAGCGTATAGAAATCGGCTTGAAAACGTGAAAAAATATTTTTCGATTTTTTGTGTGCAAACTACCGGCTTTCCGAGACTTTCATAGTAAACTCCCATGTAGCGTATAGAAATCGGCTTGAAAACGTGAAAAAATATTTTTCGATTTTTTGTGTGCAAACTACCGGCTTTCCGAGACTTTCATAGTAAACTCCCATGTAGCGTATAGAAATCGGCTTGAAAACGTGAAAAAATATTTTTCGATTTTTTGTGTGCAAACTACCGGCTTTCCGAGACTTTCATAGTAAACTCCCATGTAGCGTATAGAAATCGGCTTGAAAACGTGAAAAAATATTTTTCGATTTTTTGTGTGCAAACTACCGGCTTTCCGAGACTTTCATAGTAAACTCCCATGTAGCGTATAGAAATCGGCTTGAAAACGTGAAAAAATATTTTTCGATTTTTTGTGTGCAAACTACCGGCTTTCCGAGACTTTCATAGTAAACTCCCATGTAGCGTATAGAAATCGGCTTGAAAACGTGAAAAAATATTTTTCGATTTTTTGTGTGCAAACTACCGGCTTTCCGAGACTTTCATAGTAAACTCCCATGTAGCGTATAGAAATCGGCTTGAAAACGTGAAAAAATATTTTTCGATTTTTTGTGTGCAAACTACCGGCTTTCCGAGACTTTCATAGTAAACTCCCATGTAGCGTATAGAAATCGGCTTGAAAACGTGAAAAAATATTTTTCGATTTTTTGTGTGCAAACTACCGGCTTTCCGAGACTTTCATAGTAAACTCCCATGTAGCGTATAGAAATCGGCTTGAAAACGTGAAAAAATATTTTTCGATTTTTTGTGTGCAAACTACCGGCTTTCCGAGACTTTCATAGTAAACTCCCATGTAGCGTATAGAAATCGGCTTGAAAACGTGAAAAAATATTTTTCGATTTTTTGTGTGCAAACTACCGGCTTTCCGAGACTTTCATAGTAAACTCCCATGTAGCGTATAGAAATCGGCTTGAAAACGAGAAAAAATATTTTTCGATTTTTTGTGTGCAAACTACCGGCTTTCCGAGACTTTCATACTAGACTCCCATGTATGGTATAGAAAGCCGCTGAAAAATCAGAAAAAAAAATATTTTTTTCGATTCGATGAAGAAAAAAGTGCGTTTTCAGCCAGGCCCGGTAGTTGTTTCCGAGACTTTCATATAAAGTTGCCATGTAATGTGCTATACGGACCCGAAACATGTCAAAGATTGGTATTATGTAGAATGGTGTTGTGAGCTAAATACTCTAGTATTGAAGCATTTATAAAGCAGTTTGGGCTGCTTTGTACGGTTGCGATGCATGTGATCGATTATTTTCAATGGTTTATACCTAGTGATGCTACGAGGAATGTGAATTTAAGGGGCAAGAGAAATTCCAAAACCTCATATGTAGCAAAATCGACTATGCTTTATGCCGTACCTCTGATGTGTTGGAATGGAAGAATGTAACGCTTTTACAAAGCCAAATTGTGGGTATATGTGTGATTTGTAACGAATTGTGTATCGTATGGTTCAATGGAAATGCATGCAAATGGCAATTGGATAGATAGATGCATGGCAAAGTACATGGAACTGATACACACGGTTATTGTGTATATGATTTGGGTTTGTGTGTTGTCAAGCTAGTGCATAGAAGTGTGTAAATGCCTAGTTGATAAAATCATATATGAAATAATTCTGGTTGATCCTGCCAGTAGTTATATGCTTGTCTCAAAGATTAAGCCATGCATGTCTAAGTACATACTAAAATAAAGTTAAACCGCATAAGGCTCATTATATCAGTTATGGTTTTTTAGATCGTATTCACAGTTACTTGGATAACTGTGGTAATTCTAGAGCTAATACATGCACTTAAGGGAATTTTAACCGATTCCTGCTTTTATTAGATAAAAACCAATGGGGTTGACTTCGGTCTTCTCAAACAAATGGTTGAACTCTGGATAATTTGTTGATCGCATGGTCTTCGTACCGGCGACGGATCTTTCAAATGTCTGCCCTATCAACTATTGAAGGTAGTGTCTTGGACTACCTTGGT
>CM059998.1:8018853-8094853 GCA_030463065.1 Aphidoletes aphidimyza | reverse complement strand
GTACATTCTGATTACGGAAATTGAACGGTTTCATAAGGTAATTCTTTAAAGCAAATGCATCATCAGCTAATATAACAAACGGTGTTTGTACATTAGAGCCTGGTAAATCTCTTGGTATCGGAATATTTAGTGAATTTGATTCTATTGCTTCATAGAGTGAGCTTCGATTAAATACTCCTCCATCTGAGATTCTTCCTTTTGAGCCAACGTCAATATATATGAATTTATATTTAGCATCTGCCATAGCCATCAAGACGATGCTAAATGTGTGCTTATAATTGAAATTTAGAGAGCCTGAATTTTTTGGGCATCGCATTGAAATGTGTTTTCCATCTAAGGCTCCAATACAATTAGGAAAATGCCACAAAGAAAAAAAATCATCAGCAATCTGAGTCCACTCCTCGGCTGTGTTCGGGACCTTGACAATATTGAAGAAATAAATTGTCACAAGTTGTATAATAATTTGATATCATTTTTTTTTTCATTACATATACCTTTAAATATTCGTCACAAAGTGAATCATATATTGCCTTGCATGTAATTGGGATCATTCCAGATATTGTGTTATGAGGCACACGAAAAAGAAACATAAGTGATCTATATGAATCACCACTTGCCAAAAATCGAAGCGTTATCAACAGCCTGGTTTCGGCTGAAATGGACCTTCTCATATTGGTATCTCTTTTTGAAATTTTCAAACGTACTTTTTCGAGTAAGAAATTGAATTCTTCAAATGACATTCGAATAAATTGCCTGAAACTTTCTGAATCGTCTTTTTGCATTTCCTCGATCAATTTTTTTGTAATGTCTTCAGTCACACGATTGCGAATCCATTCACGAACCCACATTCTTTTGGAATTTTTTTTTGATTTATTTTTCCTTATCAACGTAGACAAAATTAATACAGCTGCAATTTTTTTCTTTTTAATTGTCATTTTTCTGATAGAATTTTTTTTAAAATCACAATACAGCAAAATATTCGCACAATTTGTTAATTTAGTTGGAAGTGTCAATATAAAGTTGAGATTTAGATGTTTTAGTTGAGGTTGAGGCTGAGGTCGAGGCTGAGGTTGAGGTATAGAAACTGAGAGCAGAGGCTTTGATAAAAGTGCATATCATTCAGTAAAGCATTTGAACATTTCAAAAAGTGAAGCAAACAAATAAAAAAAAATCGTTCACTATGGCCAAAACCGTCAAAAATAAAAAAACAGTCAGAAATCAAATAAATAAGGAAAAAAACAATTTCAACTTAAAAGATTGTTTCGTAAAACTGGAGAAAATGGATGATTCATTTATTCAGCGCTGGACAAATGGGCCTTCAACATGTAAATCATTTTCAATCAATATCGCTATAAAAAACGATCGACTGAAAATAAATGACACAGAAATCACACCGGATTCGTCATCTGTTTTCAATATTGGTCTTGGAATAAACCAAGGGAAATTGGTGATAAATCCGAAATGCAACATCAGCGAAAATATCGTTCAAACGAAATCCAGTACGGTGAAACACCAATCAAATAAGAACATCGTCAAAACATTGAATCAACTTCTGAATGACGCCTGGAAGCAGACGATACTTGAAAAAAAAACAATCGAACACAATTTTGAATGAAAACGATTTAGTAATAGCCAAAATGAGAGGCTATTCTCCTTGGCCGGCGAAGATAATTTCATTCACCAAAAATCGCAAAAGAGCACAAGTTTATTTTTTTGGTACTCATAACAACGGTTCTGTTGATGAAGCAGAAATTACTCTTTTTCAAAAGTCGAATAATGTAATCAGATTACAGCTGCTGCGACCTCTCTTAGAAGGTTTCAGAAAGGGCATTCTTGAAGTTGAGACAGAACTAAAAATTCCAAGAGAGCTATCAATTACCAATGAAGAAAGGACACTGGAATGCTGAATAAGATTGTATCATTTTTACTTGTGATGTGCGAATTTTTTCTTAATAAATTAATATAACTACGAGCTAATATAATAGTTTCATTATTTAGATTTCATCACGAAAATACTAAATTTACAGATACATATTTCTGTTCACTTCATCTTCTTTCAATTTTTAGCATTTGATTCAATTTATCGCGACAAAAAAAATCGAATGTTGGATATTTTTTTCAAGTGATTATTTTCATCAAAAATTGTTTATCCAACTGGTGTAAATATAAATATGAAACACAGAGAGAAAGAGAGAGAGAGAGACAGAGAGAGTATTTAAGATGAGGTTGAGGTTGAGGTTGAGGTTGAGGATGTGGTTGAGTTGAAATGCTTTGTGATTTCGTGAGCTCAGAGATTGTTTACTTAAACGAACCAAATCGAACCAAACCGTTTTGGCGCCGAGATTGACATTTCACTTGAACTGGTGCGACGTATTAGCACTTTGCGATTCAAACAAGTGTTAGAAGTATTTGCTATTTATTGAACCAATATTCAGTTGCTAAGTTCCCAATAATGGATCAGTACGTGGATTGGATAGTCCGGGATAATGGAATTTTGGTGTGCAAGGCCTGCAAAATCTTTAAAACGAAAAGGATGGATAATTTCAAGAGACACGTGGATCAAAAACATAAAAATGTTCGGGAATTGTGTGAATGTGGCATGAAGTTGTCGAAAGCAGCACTCAGTCGACACAAAAAAACTCCTGTCCATTGAAAAAACAAGTGAATTCATCTCCAGCAAATGTTTTTGAAGACAATGAATACATTGTCGATGCATTCAAAATCAAATTTGAAAAACAAACCGATGGAACGTTATCTTTCAAGCACAACATAATTGTAGCAGGTGGCGTCTTGTTTGACTTAACTCCAATAGGCTTCGTTATGAATGGTAAAATTAAATTAAAATGATTGATTTTGGATGACCAAATGTAAACAAAAACTCGGTTAAAATTAACGTTTCCATTTTTTAACATTCCAGGAAGTGAAGGAGAAGACCTCGATCATACAAATCTCTCGCATGAGTCCGATGCATGAATTAATCGAATAAACAAATCAACACCACACACCATTTTCATTTTCACAAAACCACAAATCAAAGCATTGAATGTACGTTGATTTGAATAAAATCGTTGAAGATGAATAAAAACGTTGAGTTTTCGAAGCGATATTTGAACTTTAGTTTTATTTTAATCGTGTAATTTAGTTTTGACTCCAGAATTATTGAACATTTTATAGAAAATTAGTCGTCAAGAGCAATGAAAAATGCAGTTTCGCTTGTGTAACCGTCTTTGATTTGTTGTGCAGTTAAATTTACTTCTGCCGGAGTGCTGTAATGTATCAGAGTTTTCATTATATCAGATTTAACTACTCTTCGAAGCGTTGTATCTGATATTTGACGCATTTCGGAAGCAATGAATTGACCAAATATGTCAAATTCGTCATTTGGTTGATCAATCACGGCCAATGCTTTTTGAATCAATCTGTTATCATCGTCTTCATTCGCTTTTGTTTTCTTATTGACTGGTTTGTTGACAGTAATTTGCCGTCGTCGTTTTGAGCTTGATGCTTCAGAATTTGAGTCGGAATCAGGACTGGGGACAATCGTTCGATTGGAATGTGAGTCTGAATCTGAAACAAGTCCCGAATCAGTACTGTAAGTTGACGAGTCATCGGATTCATTTGTGAGTGAGATCTACAGGTGATTCAACAAAAACAGTATTTGATTGTATATTCACAAAACAATGTACTAAAAAATCATTGCAATGTTACCAAATTGGAAGTAGTGGCAGTGACCAAACTATCAATTTTCAAAAATTTGAGGCTTGACATAAACTCCCATTTGGATTTGAATGCCTGTTCTGCCGACGATCCACTTTTTTGTACCCTTTCCTTTGCACACTCTCGATTGAACTGCGTTCTCAACGAGTGTAACTTTGCACCGACCTCTTGTGAAGATACATTCAATTTTGTTCCAATTTCGAGAATTAATTTCTGTTTAAGAGCTCTGTGAAGTCAAAACAACAAAAAATATGGAACTCATTTAAGATATTTAATATGAAGTCGAAGTTGTCTCTCTCACCGATTAGAATAATTTGGACGGGATGGATCCCAAAGATCTGGTTTTGATTCAAGTTCTTCGATTAATGCCTTGACTTCATCTTTCTGCCACGTTCTATATATTTTCCTATTGCTTTGTTTCGTTTTTTGTACCATTTGATTTTGTTCCATTTGATTCTGTTCCATTTTTTTGTTACCAACCAATTTTTTTAAGCCACGAATATAATGAAATAAAGCACTGTGGACTTTCGCGTCAGTTTGAAGTTGAGGTTGAGGTAGAGGTAGAGGTTGAGGATATAGTAGAGGAATCATGAGATTAAATATAATTTTTCAACATTTTTATATCAAACACTTTTCATGAGATGATGAAAAAAAAGGAATAAATTAATGAGACATTTATAACATAAAATAACGAAGCCACGAAAAATTTCAAGTCGTTGAACAATTTAAATTTTATTTTTCGCAGCTTCTAAAATTGGTTTCAGATCCAAGCAATTTGAAAACATATGTAAACACTATTCTGGAAACATTTGTTTACGTAAACATGAAAAATGTAAATGTTTCCAATGGTGGTCACACATGGAAACATTTCACTGTGTAAATATTTCCCGTTTTTGGAAACATGTTTACACAAAATGTGTCTCGTGTGACTGCGGCCTAAATGTGGCACCAAATGCTTTCTGCAGAATGATGCAAATTGCTTTTTCGGGTTTAGGACCAGAAAGATGTTTTATCTACATGGATGATGTAATAGTGATAGGAAAATCAGAGAACGATCATTTGGAGAATTTAAGAAGAGTTTTCACAGTTTGCAGAGATAGAAATTTAAAATTAAATCCAGACAAATGCAATTTTTTTAGACATGAGGTGACCTTTTTGGGTCATAGGTGTACAGATGGGGGAATTTTACCGGATGAATCGGCTCACTGACATCACATCCACCTTTTCGCCAGTATCCGTACCCGCCTAGAAAATTATTGGGGAGACGGATACGGGATCAAGTTATACCCGTACACATTTCAGTTTCAATAGATCCGTGACTATTCACAGATTCATACGGGTAGATTATTTTGTCACCCGTGCTGATGTCCAAGTCAATCCGTGAGTGAATGCGTATGAAATTACTTTGTACGGGTATTTTTAGATATCCGTTCCCACATTTTCACTACACTAGACAGCTTATTTTTTTGCACTTAAATTTTTTTACATTTATGTCCTCAAATTTGGAATGGTTTCAGTATCTGGATGGGATAAGAGATAGAGTGCCCAAAATTTCAGTACAATTGGGTGACCGCAAGGGTCCATTTCAGAACTCAAATCATGAAGTTATTGAACCAAAATCGCATGAATTTGCACTGGGGTGAAAGCATATTTTGAGTCATAGTCTATAGGCCCCTAGACTGGCCAAAATTGCACCGAAGTCATTGAATCAAACTCTACAACCCCTCATTTTTTTCCTTTTCATTAAAAAAAACGATTGGCAAAGTTTGGACGCAAAAAAATAAATTTAGGGATAGCGCAGACCGTCACAATGTCAACAGCTCTCGTTTCATGCAAATTTTTAAAATTTCACCGAAAATGCCATATTTGTCGAACGAAAATTGACGCCAATCTTATTTATTCTTAATTGTTTACATTTTAAAGTTCATATACAACATTAATCTGTTCATTTCAATCATTTTCATTATTTCGAATGTGAAATCCGATCAGAATCAAAAAATCGATTTTTTGAGTAAATTTTAAACACACTGCGACACAATTTTGAAACTAGAGGCCAAATGGAGCTCAACACCACCATTTGTCGAGATCAGTTCGTTTGTGATTTTTAGTAAGATTGACATTTTGTGCTTCCAGGGATGAAGAAAATTTCCACATTTTGCTATAACTTGCGTAAAAATCAAGTGAAAATTGCTCGCTAATCCAAATATGATGTGATTATCAAGATAAATCCATTTAATTCCAGTCAAAACGCGAAATTTCGCTGAAAATCGTCATTTTTCCTTTGAAGCGCTGTTGGATAACACGACTACTACATCGTAGATCTACTCATCTTAAAAATCTTAAAAATATATCAAATCCGACTAATTCGAACCTGAGGAATCCGAAACGACAATCCGAAATGAAAATACTCCGATGCGCTCTACTTGGCACACATTAGTACATCTTTGAAAATTTTCACTTCGCACTTGGTTTTTGGTGAGTGTAGAAAAATATTCATGAAATCTTAATTTTTGGACCAATCTTCTTCATCAAACACTCGAAACGTTCGTAGTAGATATGACTTGGATCCAATTTTTTTTTTCATTAATATGCACTTTGGAAACGATTTCTGCGTGAAATGGAGTGTCAAAATTGAAAATTGGTGACAAAACTTAAATTTTTGGATAGACACCTATCCATTCTTTTGTCAATAACTTTGGAACCACTTGCTCAATTTGATCAAATCATGCAACAAAATTGACTAGAATTAAAAGAACTTTCCAACGAGTATTCATTCAACATAATACACTACGTAGTTCAGGTGACTCGTGTTATCGAACAGCGCTTTATAGGAAAAATGACGATTTTCAGCGAAATTTCGCATTTCGACTGAAATTAAACAGATTTATCCTAGTTAAATCCATTTCATAGTATCATGTTTGGATTAAGCGAGCAATTTTCACTCTGATTTTATTAAAAATGGACAATTTTACTTGATTTTTACGCAAATTATAGCAAAATGTAGAAATTTTCTTCATCCCTGGAAGCACAAAATGTCAATCTTACTAAAAAAAACGCAAACGAACTGATCTCGACAAATGGGAGCTGGCATTGAGCTCCACATGGCCTTTAGTTTCATGCACGATTCGACATCTTCATGGGTGGAAAATTGTGTTGCTCAAAAAATCGATTTTCTGGTCGGATTTCACATTCGAAATAATAAAAATGATTGAAATGAACAGATTAACCCTCTAATGCATCAATTTTTCTCAGCGTTTTGAGGTATCTTTTAAGGATGATTTTGGTCTGAAACCACTTAAAAAAATAGTGAAAATCCTTAAAACTGCAATTTTATTTGGAAAATGCATTTGACAACGAAAAAGAACAATGAAATCCATTGTTCAAAAATGTCAGAATTTTAAGAATCCCTAATTTTTTTTGTCAAATTCGAAAATGTCTTACGACCATGCCTGCAACTCAACAACCACTCAAGATAGAATCATAAAATTTGCAGCAAATGAAAGCCTCAACATTTCCGAATGTTTTTTATGTCACGAAGTTTGCGTCCAAACTTTGCCAATCGTTTTTTTTAATGAAAAGGAAAAAAAATGAGGGGTTGTAGTGTTTGATTCAATGACTTCGGTGCAATTTTGGCCAGTCTATTGTCATACGTTGTGTTTTGGAAGTTGAAATAAATAGAACAATGGTAAAGTCTACTATTTTTGGCACTTGAAATATTCAACACGGTATTTTTTTTATTTCGAGTTTTTTTTAAATTTTTGATTACTGTTAAAGTTGTTCAATACTTTTGGAAGTGACAACAAAAGTGACTTGTGTCCCGGCTTGAATTTAACCTGCAAATTGTTTTTAACATGTTTTCATCGCAAGAATTGAAAAAAAATGTTTTTTAAGTTTATGTGAATTTCAATTGACTTATTGGTTTAATTGTTCTGTTTCACTGTTATATCTGTTTCAATAATTCTGTTTTTTAATTTATCTGGCAAATCTTCACCAAGGCACTATTCAATTTAATGAACACGTTTTCTGTCATATTGAAGTAACATGACTGTGTGAAGATTGACGTCACTGTACGTTGGCTGTGAATGCCTACGAATGTGTCCGTTTATTTTACACAGCAAGCGCATGAATTCGCACGAATTCGTATATAAAATTTGGACTTGTACGAGTTCACACGAATTTTTACGTACATAAATGCCCCTAGGTCATAGCTTCTGAAATTTTTCAATTAATCACTTCCTCAAACCACTTTCATAGCTCATGAGATATGGACTGATAAACCGTAAAAAAACATTACGACCATTCCATGCCAAATCGACCAAAATCTGGATTGACTAGTTTGAGTCCAACTAAGAAAAATCCGGCCTCGGTTTGTCAAAATTCTTAGGGGTTTTCGATATAGCGACTCATCTTTTGATGACCAACATGATGTTGGCAACATCTCTTTCAATTTGAAAGGTATGAAAATAGCATTAATCTCGTTTGAAAGGTAAAAAAAAAAATAAGAATTCTTACAATTTGAAATTCTTAAACAATGGATTTCATTGTTTTTTTTCGATGTCAAATGCATTTTCTAAGTAAACTATGAGGTTTTAAGGTACTATTTCCCAGAACACGATTGGAATTGTAAACGGTTATTAATTGTAGACGATTGAATATTTAACAAAAAAAAAATCCCACGATTAAATGTAATCGATATTCAATCGTACACGATTATAACATAACCGTGATCACATAATGCACAATTGTAATATTACACACCTGTCCCTTTATGTACGATCGCTGACAATAATATCTTTCTGTCTTTATTTTACTCTAATTTGCATTGAATTCAATGTTTCTGTCTCGCTTATACATTCAATATTGAGAAAACAACACGAAACACAGTACGAAGAGTAATCGAAATGTTTCATCAATACATTGAAACGCACGCTCGCTTGCAGCGAGAAACACTGGACACCGTGCGTTTGTGTGGTGACCGAAAATGAATAAACAATCAAATAATATATCCCTTTCAATGTATTAATGAGACATTTCTCTTACTCTTTGAACTGTGTATGGTGCGTTTTTCTCAATTTACAACGTATAAGCGAGACAGAAATATATAATTTAATGCAAATTAGAGTGAAATAAAGACAGAAAGAAATTTTTCACAGGGATAATATATTCAGTGACAATGAGTATTTTGGTTATACGGACTTTCAACAAGAATTCTGGGTGAATGAAGTCCCAAAGTCGAAAATTTGTGACAAAACTTCAATTTTTGGATAGTCACGTATCCACTCTTTCGTCAATAACTTGAAACGGATCGATCAATTCGCACATATTATGCACCAAAATTGATTAGAATCAAAAGACCTTTCCAAAGCTTATTATTCGATTCATTGAACAATATACGATGCGTAGTTTTGAAGATACATGCGAAAATGTGCGACTATTCGGGCCAAAAAATGATGAAAATCGATTTTGGTCGATTTTTCGACAACCCGAACCAACCTGGGCAAACCCTTTGGGTTTTGAGTAAGGCCATCAAGTACTAAAACACCATATATGTCGTTGCTCTGGATCAGACAAAAAGTTGAAATTTGTCGACCAGTGTTAAATGTGATCATGGACGATTTTTTGATAAATATTCAATCGTTTACGATCCAATTGTGGCCTGGGAAATAGCACCTTTAAGGATTTTCACTATTTTAAGTGGTTTGAGACCAAAACCAACCTAATTAGATACCTCAACCCGCTGAGAAATATTCATGCATTAGAGGGTTAACTCAAGGGTTCGTCGAGAGGACAAATTCATACAAAAATGACTTTTAAATTGAACTTCATGGACTGTCAGCGCCCCATATGGTTTTTTTTGTAACTCACTATTGTTTCTTATTGATATTTTTCAATATGGCGGCGACATGCTGTACAAAATGTATGGAGCAGTTTCGAATAAGAAGAAGCAGTATAGTGCACACTTGTGTCCTACCGACTCAAGGGTTATGATCTGGCATTGACAAAAAGATGGACAAATTAACACACAGTCCTCTGTATTTAGAAATCTACTAAGGTGTGGGGTTTTATGCGTGTTTCACTTATTTGACCACCGATAAGCCTCATAACTAATTCGATTAGATAGTGCTCATCAATTATCGATACCTTTACTACGGTATATAATTTGTGATATTTTTAAGCATAACTAAGCCATAATTTCATCACATTATCATCAGGTGTCAAAATTGGCCAATTCGTTCCTCTTGAATGTCACTGAATTAACATACAATACAACAACAATAAATATCCGTCACGCTACCCATCGGCGGTTTCAACAGAAAAATTAAAAATATGAAATTGGTACCGTTACAATAACTTTCATATATGAAAGTTATAATGATACTGTTGCGCCCCCTGCCGCAATGTAATAGTTGAAACAATGGAATGTGAACCTTTTTATTGATTGTTTGATTCGCAATTTATTAGAAAAATTGTGTTTTACATTAATTATTTTCAGTATTTTCATCACAACATTCAGTATGAATGCATTGAATTAACCAAGTGATTTGTGAAATCACAACATAGCGTCATCCAATCGGCCTCAAATTCTGCATAGACCATTTTTTCTACGAAATAAGTAGTTTATATGGGTTCGGAGCAGCGCGTCAAAAATCAATGGTTCCACCTATTTTTTGAATTCCATCTATTGTATGACCACAAATATGGAATGATTGTATTTATGAATCTCAGAACCAGTATAGTTTGACCCAGGAAAGTCATATGGGCCCGCGGAAGACATTAGTAGGCTTATTTGCGTTACTTTCCATATAAAAATTGAATGTTCAAGCAAAAATCCATGTTCATTTGAGATGAACGTACGTTGCAACAACTACTACAATATTGCTCAAATTGGCTGGAATCTTAGTGTTATGAATTCTAAACCATATGTAATGGTGGTCCATGAGTCAAACATCAGATTTGAGCGTCAATCGGTTAGCAATTTTGAGTAAATCTGGCAAATCTGACAAATATTGTGTGAATCTCGCAAATAAAATCACATATTTGCATCTCAAACCACTGCAAATCTCACGAATAATTGGCAAATATTGCAAATATGTTATATTTAAAAATATGATAAATTCCCATAGCTTATTTATGCTTAAAAATATCACAAATTACACAACGCTACAGCATTTTTACGCAAATCTTCTACCAATTATTTTCTGTTAGTGTGATGCCTCCTGGTTCCAAAAATGCAAAAATTTTGAATTTCTTAAGCGTTGGGGCCTAGCTACAGTCCAAAATGTGAAAAAAGTCATTTTTTGGGTATGACACCGACGTTATGGATCATAAGTCGAGCACCGTTTGAGATATTTTAAAAAGTAGACCCGCGTTTGAGAGGTATAGACGACCCAAATTATTTTTGTTCACTTTTTGAAATCGATGGATAGACGAGGGAGCTACGGACTCACAAAGGCGCTCTACCCATGATTTTTTTTCGATGTGACTCACCTTTATCAAGCTATATCTCAAGAACCACTACAGATTTGTTCAATTTTATACACTCGATTTTTTGGTACTAACTATACGAAGATTTTGAGCTATCAACCATTTCAATCAAATAATAAATGTAGAAATTTTCAGAAATTCAGTACAGATGAGCACTATCCCATTTAAATGACCATAAATCGGAAACTAGCAAAGATATTTCAAAAAGCAGAGACGCGTTTGAAAGGTATAGACCGCCCGCAAATTTTTCGTGTTCACGTTTCGAAATCGGTAAACAAGTGGAGGAGATATGGGCTCGCAAATCAGAAAAATAGTGTTTTTTCACAACTTTTCACAATTTTGTTCATTCAACTCCAAAAGTTCATCGAAAATGTCCCTTTTCTTTGTTCGTTTGTTCTTTTTTTGCCACAAAACAGTAGCCTATGGAAAGATACATCACCTATCCGAACATATCAAGGCCAAAAAACCGCTTTAGAGGGTTTTTCATAGCTCATAACCACATAGATGGCCTGAGAAATCACGTTTTTTTCACGAATCTAGGATTTTCAGTTGAAAAATCATGAATATTCGAGGATTTCTTATATCTGTTTCAACAAAAATGTAGAGTATGATATAACCAACCACTTTGATTAACATCTGAACGCAAAAAATATTTTCTAATCGGTTTTTGGGATCCAATCGTCATATTTGCAGTCCAAACTGGTCATTTGACGAGTATTTGGCCTATTAATGTTGATCGGGTTGAAGTTTATTATTATTTTTTTCGACAAATCAGTAGCCCATGACAAGTTGGAAAGGTATCGATAATTGATGAATACTATCTGATCGAATTAGTTATGAGACTTATCGGTGGTCAAATAAGTGAAAAACGCATAAAACCCGACAGCATAGTACATTTCTAAATACAGAGGACTGTGTGTTAATTTGTCCATCTTTTTGCCATAGCCCTTGAGTTAAGCTATCGGATGGCATCAGTGGTTTGAAATTGTTTTGTATACGTGCTTTCGAGATATTTGAGTTTGAGAATTGAAATGTCGATTTTAGTGTCAAAAATTTGTTTGTCTTTTAAATCTTCAAATGTAAAATAAAGTAGACTTCAATACCTATCAAACGAGATTAATGCTGTTTTCATACCTTTCAAATTGAAAGAGATGTTGGTCATCAAAAGATGGGTCGCTATATCGAAAACCCCTTTTTGACAAACCGAGGCCAGATTTTTCTTAGTTGGACTTAAACTAGTCAATCCAGATTTTGGTCGATTTGGCATGGAATGGTCGTACACTCACAGCATTTTTTTTTAATGTGCGAACATTGTTCGCAAAAAAATTGATTTTCAATTTTGTTCGTTCGTTCGTTCGCATGTTCGTTCGTTTGTTCGCAAAATATATTTAAAAAATGAAAATATGTGTATAAGGTGGTTCTCGTCTATGTTTCCATACAAAATGTTGGAAGGATACCCTCAGTTTTGTTTTTTGGGTCAAGACAAACATATTTACAAAATTTTAGATCGATACCAGGACTACAAACCGATTTTTCAGAATATTGCATAAATTTTCACAGTTTTGTGTCTCCAGACCGCATTTTTCGGTCAAAATTAGTTATCTGAGAGGAATTTGAAAAGTATTCACTCCCTCCCATAGCCATTAATTATGAAATTACACATTTTCAATAAAATTCGAATTTCTTGATTTTGCACAAGTACAATATATTGTTTTTTGATTCTTTGGCTATGTTAACTCGAAGAGGGAGTGAATACTGAATACCTTCCAAATTCCTTTCAGGAAACTTAGTTTGGCCAAGAAATGCGGTCTGGAGACACAAAACTGTGAACATTTTCCCAACATTCTGAAAAATCGGTTTAGAGTCCTCGTACTGATCTGAAATTTTGAACACATGTTTCTTTTGACCCAAAAAACAAAACTGGGGGTAGTCCCCCAGAAAAATCGACGAGGACCACCTTATACATATATTTTCATTTTTTAACATACGAACGAACGAACATTGTTCCCAAAAAAAATGCTACGAACGAACAAACGTTCGTAAAGAATAGTGTTCAATTTTTAGCCGAAATTGGAATCATTTGACAGTTCATGTATAAACACTATGTAGAAACAGTGGCAACACTAATGTATTTCTCATATATTTGTAAAATGATTCCAAAGTGTTCATTATTCTTTCGTGTTCGTTGACAGCTCTAGCCACATTGTAGTGAAAATGTATGAAGTTGGGAACGGATATCTAAGAATACCAAAGTACACATTTTCTATTATTTATCCGCAGTATCGTATGAAATTGGGAACGGATGTCCAAAAGTACCCGTAAAAGTACTCAATCTGTCTAGTGCTTCACTATCACACTTTCTATTCCTTATCCGCAAATAGAATGAAATTGGGAACGGATGTCTAAATATACCCGTACAAAGTAATTTCATACGCATTCACTCACGGATTGACTTGGACATCAGCACGGGTGACAAAATAATCTACCCGTATGAATCCGTGAATGGTCACGGATCTATTGAAACTAAAATGTGTACGGGTATAACTTGATCCCGCATCCGTCAGCCTTCGCAAATTATTATAGAAGATTTATTGAGAATTTTTCCAATATTGCAAAACCAATCAACGAGTTATCACGAAAAAATAAACCATTCATATGGACGGATGATTGTGAAAATTCCTTCCAAATTATTAAACAGAAAATAATTGAACCGACATTGTTACAATACCCATTATTTGACAGAGAATTCATCATCACGGTTGATGCTAGCCATCGTGGCTGTGCCGCCGTAATTAGCCAAAATATTGATGATCAAGACAAGCCAATTCATTTCATTTCACGAAGCTTCGAAAAAGGAGAGTTACATAAAGATATTGTAGAAAAAGAGTTGCTGGCAATACACTTTGCCGTAAAGACATTCGCACCATACGTTTGGGGCAAACATTTTCTGGTTCGGAGTGACCACAAACCGTTAGTTAGATTGTATAAAATGGTCAATCCAAGTTCTAAACTCACAAGAATTCGCTTAGATTTGGAGGAATTCAACTTCACTGTCGAACATATTCCAGGAAAAATGAACGTAACGGCGGACGCGCTATCACGTATTTCCATTAATGACCTAAAGAAAATTTATGAAAACACTGTCACTATGTTGCCAATGTCATCCCGAACACACGGGTCACGACTTCACATAGATGATTTCTGCAAAATTTTCGGTATTCAATCTCAAATTCTAACGATCAAAACTAGATCAATGACAAAAAAAGAAAGCGCAATACAAATTGATAATTTTGAAAAAAGTCAGAGGGAGATAATAAAGTATGTACCAGTTGTGGAAGAAATAAACGAAATTACATTGAAAAAAGTACCAAAATTGATCACAAATAATAAAATGAAATTATGCGCACATATGAAAAGTAAGAAAATATTTGAAATAAATGTGAATAACTTTGTCGTACATGGGAGAATCTGGGTTGACAGATTACTTCTTGAGCTTGAAAAATTGGCCTGCGCGAGTTTTATTCAAAAATTAAAATGGCCAATGAATGATTTATTACTAAAAAGGGTACAAATAGACGAATTTAAAAGAGCATGCCACAAAACTTTGAAGAAACTGACTATATCTCTCATAAAACCGGTACGAACAATATTGAACAATGAAGAAAAAATTGATATTTTAAAGAAATTTCATGATGACAAATTATTTGGGGGCCATTGTGGTCAACAAAAATTGCTACGAAAAATTAAGGCACAATACAATTGGCCTGGTGTGAAAAAAGATGTACGTAATTTCGTGAAAGATTGCAAAAAATGTCTATTAAATAAGGTTCGATCGTCGACAATCGAACCGCTATTTATGACACCAACTCCAAAACAACCATTGGACACAATTATCATAGACACGATCGGTCCACTACCAAAAACTAAAAATGACAACCAATATGCAGTAACTATGATATGTGATCTTTCCAAGTTTTTGGTTGTTGCATCCATACCAGACAAAAGCGCAAAAAGTGTAGCACGCGCCATATTTGAACAATTTATCTTAAAATTGGGACCCATGAAAGAAATCCGAACGGATCGCGGGTCGGAATATAAAAACGAGCTATTGCGAGAATTGTGTTCATTGTTACAAATAGAGCATAAAATTTCAACAAGTTATCACCACGAAAGTGTGGGCAGCGTAGAGCGTAATCACCGAACGTTTAATGAGTATGTGCGAGCATTTGTTACTGACATGACCGATTGGGACGAATATATCCAATATTTCTCATTTTGTTACAACACGACGCAAAATTCGGCATTTGATAATAAATACAGCCCATATGAAATCGTATACGGACGTAAGGTATTCTTGAATGAAATCCTGGGGGGAAATGTAATCGATCCAATCTATAATTTGGACAATGTAGTTAAAGAATGTAAGTTTAGATTGCAAACGGCAAGCACTGAGGCGGCCAAATTAATAGATAAAATTAAACAACGAAATAAAAATGAGTATGACAAGAAAATAAGGCCGATAAATTTAAGTATAGGAAATAATGTTTTGTTAAAAAAAAGAACCAACGGATAAGTTTAAGGGACTCTATACGGGTCCGTACGTGGTAAAAGATTTAGATGGAGCAAATGCCATTTTATATGAAGAGGATCCAGATAAGTCTTTTACAGTACACAAAAATAGGCTATATAAATGTTAAAACATAAATTTCATTCATTCTAATAGCATTAATTTCCATTTTGTTTTTTTTTTAACCTTTTTCCATTTAAATTCAAATCATTCTTGAATACTAGGCTTAAGAAAAACAAAAAAAAAAAAAAATTTTAAAAACCAAACAAAAACAAAATAAAAAAAAAAAAATGTAAAAATCCAATAAAAACCCGAGTGAAAAATACACTAATCAAAAAAAAATTGCTCCGTTCAAATACTTGGGGAAGGAAGTAGCTGATCATATCTCAAAATGAAACATTTGAACGAACCAATCTTTTTTCTAAAAGGCGGAGGTGTAGTGCAACGCAGCAAAAATATATAAAGTGCATGCGTTGACACAAAGTCGCAAGGTGTAAATTAGACATAAGAGAATTTAATAAAGCTTTATATTTAGTTCACTCAACAAAAGCGGTCGACTTTTATTCATTATACAGCGCAGTCAAAAAGAGGGGAAATGAGATGTGGAGCCGCCCGAGTTCCGTAGTAGTGGAACTCGTTCGGGCGCTCCATCACGATACACTACAATGTAAATGTGACAGAAAATAACTAAATACGTTGGTTTGTGTGTGAAATTTGCTGAAAATATTCATTTAAATAAGGAAAAACGAAGCTAAACTGGTGAAAATGTCGAAAAATGCATATTTGTCGGGTTCCCGACATCGCATCGAATTGGTTTTGGTGTCAAAATGTTTGTCTCGAAAAGTGTCACGAAAAAAAATATTATACCCGCAGGTTTCATCAAATGTTGAAAAAAATAACCAGTCTAATGGAATAATGAGGTTAAAGAACAATTATATGCACCGAAAATTAATCAATGTATAAGACTCGGAGGAAAGTATTACTGTGACATAGAACAGCCGATATTTTCTGCTGAATCGTACGATGAATGCGAATGAGAGATATACAAAAACACGTCAGTCGTTTCGTATTGTGTTTATGAAATGACAGTAAAAGAAGAATAATGGAAAACAATCGGTAACAACAAATGGCTATTCAGTCATATATATCATTGTCATTATAATAAAGAATTTATTATGTTCCCGAATACAGAACTGTGCACACGCATTCTCATTACGTCTGATATTATTTCATGGTAGCAAAGCGAAGTTGAGCGAAGTTAGAGTAAAGTATGAGTAAGGGATTGTAGGCAGTTACGGGACACAGGTAGTTGCGGGACAATCGATTTTTTCCATGTTGCAATACGATAATAGCCGATTTGGCCTGTATGAAACTTCTCATTTGACCTTGCGCAGTTTTTGGTAAAACACCGAAGTGAATAGTCGCACTGCTTGTGTTGGCTCCAGACATCGTGTGAAAAAAATCTCAAAAAAACTTTATAACGTTTTTTTTGAACAATTATTTTGTGTAGTGAATCAACTGAAAAAAATGAGTTGAATGCATATATGTGTAGCATTTGAAGTATATTTTGCGATGAAATAATGGATTAAGCCAATATATGAAAGAAAAATTTGTTTTACTGTCACTCAAAAAATGGCGTCATTAGACGGTTACGGGACACTCGTGTAGGCAGTTGCGGAACACCTGGTTTTTCCCACTCGAAGCATATGTTCGATCAAATGTCGCCATTTATGTCAAACTAAAGTGTTTATTATGACTTAACTTAAGTTTTTCTGTGTATTTAGCCATGTCAACCCTCACACAAGCAACATGTCAACCCCCATGTCAACCCACCATGTTGTAAAAAATTGCCATTTTCTTTCATTTTTTAAATTTATTTCTGCCACTGAAGGCTTTCTTATTGAATAAACATTGATATTTTCTTAATTTATAGGGGTTTTGCTTCATGTATGTATATTGTGTTGAGATTTTTCCAGGTGTCCCGTAACTACCAACATTTTTTTCTTTGGGAAAAAATCACATCGTCACAAAATTGTAAATCATTTTTTTTTTGGTTAATGGAATCAAGTTACTTTCTTCGCAGAAAAGTTACGTATGGTAATTACCTTTGAAACGGTATATATATGTCTGCATAATATTGACTATTGAAAAAATTACGAATGTTTTACAACACGTGTCCCGCAACTGCCTACAATCCCTTATCAAATTACGAATGAGTAGTGACAAATTTGTTTTTCCTTTTATGACTCTTGGTGATGATACTGTTGGTGCCCACGCAAGTGCAAACAAGTGATTCAAGTGATCTATTTGAAATCTTTGAAATGTCCAAAGGAGATTTTTTGGTGGACAAGCTGCGTGCCAGCGAGAATTATCATGAGTGGTGTTTCGCCATGAAATATTTCTTGACGATGAAAGGACTCAAAAAGTGCATTGTGACAAAACCGAACACCGAGGTGTGTGTGGAAACGGATGAAAACAATTTAGACAAGGCAACTTCGTTTATCGCCTTAAGCGTTGAAAGTTCGTTATATGTGCACATTAGAGAATGTAAATCAGCTTTGGAAAGAACATACTATCACGTTGGACTGTCACTGAGTCTCTGTGGAAATGAGACTTCATATTAAATAGAAACGGAGTGACATTCCTAAAATGTTATAACTTTGAAACATTGTTCTTTGGAAGAAATTTCAAAGCTTATACGAAGATCGGGGATTGCAAAGAAAAATCGATTTGCTAAGAAGCCTGATATCGTATCGTCTTGAACGCATTTTGCTTATTTCGCAGAACCAGCAACAATTTATGATTCGAATTAAAGCAGCGATGCGAGCGAGTGGAAAGCCGCCATGGATTCGAAGATGAAATCACACTAGCTGAACAATACCTGGACATTGACAACAATATTGAAAGGGTCAACGATCTGTGAAAGGTAAATGGGTGTTCAAGAAGAAGTGCGATGACAAAGGAAATGTCATTAGGCACAAAGCTCGGTATGTGGCAAAAGGCTACTCACAAGAGTATGGTATAGATTTTGCCGATACATTTGCACCAGTGGTGCGATACGATTCAATACGTTTTTTATTAGCACTTGCAGTAAAAAGAGGTTTCAAAATCCATCAGTTGGACGAGGTAATAGCTTTTCTACAAGGAGATTTGGAGGAGAATATCTACATGCAGCAGCCAGAAGGATATTCAGATGGTTCGAACATGGTTTGTAAACTGAATAAATCGATTTATGGCTTACGCCAAGCAAGCGGTCAGTGGAACATCAAATTAGATTCGGAATTAAATAAGTTCGGACTAATGCGCTGCAAATCTGATCCATGTATTTATGTTTCAAAAGACACAAATCTCATAATAGCTGTATATGTTGATGACTTGCTCATTATTTATGTACACTCTTTTCCAAATGAACTGATCTATTTGACATGTCCAAAACTGATAAATATGAACGAGGATTAATTGAAAATAACTTGACTTGTTCATGTATTTGTGAACGCATACAATGAAGTTTCTCCAGCTCAGTAGTGACAACAATGTTTCACAGCGTGTTGAATGTTGTCGCTGCTGAGCGACAATGATGCAAATCTCGAAGAGGACTGAATTGGTGCATGTCGCTTACAGACGACAACAATGTTGTCTTGATATACACACCGAAAAAATGAATAAAGTAATATGTCAAAGCCAGGAGGTTTTGTTGTATGTGTTCACAAAAACATTCAACGTTGTCGTGAATATTAACAGAGTTTTATTTTTAGATGCGGTGTTCATGTATTTTTGAACACATAAAACAAAAGTTCCTCAGTGACAGTGTTGTACCCCAAGAACGACAACAATATTATCATTCAGGATGATGTGCGCAGTGAATGACTAAAGTATGAGTTACCGGTGTTCATAAATACATGAAAACAGCAACTACAAATAAAACTTCGTTCATATTCACAACAACGCTGAATGTTTTCGTGAACGCATACAACAAAATACATTGACATATTACTTCATTCATTTTTCTGCTTCGTGTGTAACGGCAACATTGTTGTCGTCTGTAAGCGACATGCACCAATTCAGTCCTCTTCGAGATTTGCATCATTGTCGCTCAGCAGCGACAACATTCAACACGCTGTGAAACATTGTTGTCACTACTGAGCTGGAGACACTTCATTGTATGCGTTCACAAATACATGAACAAGTCAAGTTATTTTCAATTAATCCTCGTTCATATTTATCAGTTTTGGACATGTCAAATAGATCAGTTCATTTGGAAAAGAGTGTACATGCAGTGGAACTGACTCGCATAATAAAATTTTTGAGCGATAAGTTTCATATGAAAGATACGGGAGACTTGGATATGCGCTGAAAATGGATGGATGCTATTGCGACAAATCAACATTCACTTCAACGCCGCCAACTTGATGAGGAGTGGTGACAAAATGAGACTAAGGAAAGGATCAATTCCAACACACTTTCCTAGAAACTTTGGTTCCATTGAGCAAAGGTTTGCAAACATGTTTTGTTTGGTTTTTGACGGGCGACTTCAAAATTGTTTCTCTCTACTTCCAGCTCAAATGAAATTCCAGAATCAGGTTTGACAATAGAATCAGAAGGTGGTAGCCATCTATTCGGCACACAAGTGGGTAAATGTAAAAGGCTCACTGAAGCAACCTTACTTGGCATGCCAATTTTATTTAACTCGATTCAACTAAGTCGAATTCAAAATTTTGTCGAATTCAAAATTCGAACTCAAAGTAAGATTGGATTTTCATGAGTTTCAGAAATGATTTGAATTTTTTTTGTTTATCGTCTTTTATAGAGTTGATTTGGAAATTCAATTGTATGAGGCAAAAGACAAAATTGAGCGGTACGAAAAAAAAATTGCTGAGTTGACCGAAATGGTGAAAGCGCAAAAGATCCAGATTTTCAAAATTCGATTAAAATTTCATAGAAGACCTCAAAATCTTTCGAACAAGAGTCAAAACATTGAAATCGGTTGAAAATTGCGCCATTGCGTAATAAAAATGTACATCAATTTCCAAACATTTTGATTTTTCATCGAATGTCTATAATGTCGCGGTGGCACCTGGTGCTGACACTTTTTTGGACTTTTTTTTTATTCGAGATCTTTTTTTTTGACTCGAAAATGCGGAAATCGTCTGGTCCCTCAAGAAAAAACAAATTTTTTTCAACGAGGTCCCCTTTAATGTGTATAATGTATATTAGAGCATGAACAGTAGACTGGCCAAAATTTCATCGAAGTGATAGGATCAAACTCTCCAAACTCTCATTTTTTCCTTTTCATTAAAAAACCCGATTGGCAAAGTTTGAACGAAAAAAAAAATGTTTAGAAGTAGCGCAGAAGGTCAACGACTCACGTTTCATTTAAATGTTTCACCCAAAAATGCCATATTTGTCGATCAAAAACTCATGTCAAACTTATTTATTCCCAATTTTTTACTTTTTAAAGTTCAAATACAAGTTCAGGAGTTATTGGTACAGCGAAAATTCTTGTTTTGAAAAAAAAAAAAAATTGCGTTCAAACTTTGCCAATCGTTTTTTTTAATGAAAAGGAAAAAATGAGAGGCTGGAGAGTTTGATCCGATCACTTCGATGAAATTTTGGCCAGTCTAATGAACAGCCAAGAAAAAATATCAATATTTAAACAAAAGTAGCGCTATTAAATCCGGCTTCACGCCCTCTGCGACTCACCCCTGGGGACCTCTCCATACAAAAATTGGGGGGGTTATTTGGGGTTAAAAATGATACGATTCTCTTTTTTGTTCAAAACTAGTGGGGGTCGGGAATATTGGGGCACCAGAAAATGAAAGCATTGCCAATTTCACGAGCAAGCGCTGGTTCGCGTCGCTGCCAATGTGGATTCGGATGCAACGAGCATTGGAAGCTAAAATATCTGGCAAGCCAACAAGGACACCAACGGTAAAAAAACAAAGCGGTGCAACAACGAAACTATGTGCACTAACTACGCTATGCAAATCACATGACATAGCTTATTACGCGCCCTAGCGAGTTTGTATGGTCGCTTCACCGCTTTGAAAAAAAACACGCAAAAAACACCACAAAAGAGCACAAACAACGCCGCAAAAAAGTGAAAAAATGTGCATTCGTACCAATATGCTCTTTCGAGCGCATATTCGTGAAAAATGATTCAAAAGAAGTACGTCCCGAGTTTTCTTATTACGCTCTTTTAAAAGCGTCCACGCTCTTTTGTACGCTCTCTCATTTTTATTGTTCACATTCCAATAAAAAAGTCTACTGCGACTGTACATAAGAGCGTGGAAGAGAGTACTAAGAAACAACGAACAGAATCAACAAGAGTGTACGCTCTTCTATATTATATCTTTACCGACGCATGCACTGACAGACAAGTAGTTCTAGTGTAAGTGTGTGCGTCATTATTCGTTTTTCATGAAAGAGGAACAATACGTAATGTAAACAATAAAAAAGAGAGCGTATAAAAGAGCGTGGACGCTTTTAAAAGAGTAAAAGGAAAACTCGGGGTGGCATTTAAAATTCATCTTGAATCATCAGTAATGACGACACTTATATGGCCCTGTTAATGACATTTAACTTTACCAATAAATTAATATAAAAATGAATTAAAACATACTGATTCGCAGACACATATTTTCGTTGTGCTCATGATTATCCAAATCTGAACGTTTCTTGAACGTTCCGTAGCAGTTCGTACAAGCGTAGAGACGATGCTTTTTGTGATAATGATACAATAAAGCAGCAGTCTTTTTGAACTGCTGACCACAACATTTCCCATTTAACACATGAGTACAAACATTTGGGGTTCGAAGCATCTTTCTGCACTCCCCCTCTTTATGCTCCTCGTAATCGTCTTCATTTCCAAATTCAATGTCATGATCCCAACAGTATGTGGTCATCTCGATCAACTTCAAATTGACTTCTCGGTTTCTGTTGTTCATACAAAGGAATAAATAAATAATAAGAAGGGAACACTGTGTTGTTTTTCGGCAATCGACAAAAAAAAAAATTTTTGACTCACGTTTGGTATGATGTTCTTGCTGACCAAGAAATTGGTTGGTTATCTGCAAATGTTATTGCTGCTATATGATTTACACGTAGCTTACTGTTGTTTCCACTTGCCAACTGTGGTACTGTAAAATAGAGAGAATAATTGTAAATCAAAACCGCATTTAAATGCCTCATCTCTCTTGAAAATGTTCACCATCTCAAATCTCTGAATAACTATTTTTAACGATAAATATCAATCCTATCTTACTGTAGAATGTAATGTTTATACTTCGACTTCACTTTATTAACTGAACTGAGTATTAAGAAATTACATCAAATACAATTTCATGATTATTAATTCAAAGGCTACTTTCCAACATTTCCCTCCCTTAATCTTGAAACATTTCTTTTTTAAATTTTTCGAACTTTACATTATTTAGAGGTTTTGTAAATATGTCTGCGAGCATATCGTCTGAAGGACAGTATACACATTTCAAAATATTTTTACTGATTAAATCTTTAACAAAATAGTATCTGATATCAATATGTTTTGTACGGTTTGAATTATTGGAATTTAAAATTAATTTCTGACAACTTGAATTATCTTCATAAATAATAATTGGTTCAGTAATCATTTGCCCGATTTCAATTATTAAACGTTTCAACCAAATGCATTCTTTAGCTGCTTCACAAAGTGCAATCAGTTCAGCTTCTGTTGTTGATAAAGCTACACATGTTTGTTTGCGTGAACACCAGCTAACGATACCGCCACAATATTTGAAAATGAATCCACTGTTAGATTTTCTGTCAGTTCTACTTTCAGCCCAGTTCGCGTCAGCATATCCCACAAGTGATGTTTCATTTATGATTCCCATTTGAAGTCGTAGACTCACAGTACCCTTAAGATAACGAAGTACTCTTTTCAATTGAACCCAATCATATTGTGTAGGTTTGCTGATTTTTTGCGATAAAATAGCGATGCTTGCTGATATATCCGGACGAGTATTTAAAGCAATAAATAATAATGAACCAATTAACTTCAAGTATTGCTTATTTGACTCCAATTCCGGATGATTTTCTGCTTGTATTTTTTCGTATCCAAAATCAAGAGGTGTTTTTGCATTTTTCGCCTCTTGCATTCCAAAATCATTAATAACTTTGTTGATGTATTTTGTTTGACAAATACTATAGATTCCATCATCATCTTTATTGACTTCGATTCCAAGATATCGTTTGATTTCTCCCAAGTTTCGAATTTCAAACACTGAAGAAATTTGACGCTCTATTAATGCATAAATACCCTGTTTTGTTGTAGTAAACAAGATGTCATCAACATATACGAGTAAAATGCACCAATCGTTTCCAAATTTCTTGAAATAAAGGCAATTGTCGTATTTGCTTCGCTGGAAACCAAATGCCAATAACGTGTCATTGATTGCCTCATTCCAGCTTCTAGCTGCTTGTTTGAGTCCGTATAAGCTTTAACAAACATACTTCATTTTCTCTCCCCTTGATTTTGAATCCCGGAGGTTGCAGCATATAAATCACTTCATCTTGTATACCATTTAAAAATGCAGTTTTTACGTCTATTTGATGGATAACGATCTTCCATCTGGATGCAATTGCAAGAAAGATTCGAAATGTAGCTTGCTTAACTACAGGAGTGAAGACCTCCGTGTAATCAATACCAAATTTTTGTGAATAGCCTTTAGCTACTAGACGTGCTTTGAATCTCTCGACTTCTCCGTTGAAATCGGTCTTAACTGCAAATATCCATTTGCAACCAACTGCTTTTCTATTCGATGGAAGCTTACAAAGTTCCCATGTGTCATTTTTCTTCATAGAATGATAGTGGTGCAATAGCTACTTGTCTTCCCTTGTAAACTATCTCTCCTTTTTTATCGAAGAAATTGACTCTATATCCATGTCCAAGCAATTTGGTAATGGATAAATAACTTCCGTGTAAATTCGGAGCGTAAAGGACTTGCGTAAGCTTTACTTTGGTTAATTCACCTTTTTCATTTTTGAACTTCATTTGACATTCTCCAATTCCGCAAATTTTAACCATATGTCCATTGGCAACTTCGATTGAATTTTGAAAGCCTTCATCAAGCTTACTAAATTGTTTCTTATTATTCGTCACGTGAGACGTTGCACCCGAATCTAGAATCCATTGATCTGAGCAATTTGCTCCAATTGAAAATAAGAGTTCATCATCGTTGTTAGATGGTGGATTTTCGTTGATTGTGTTCACCTTATTCTCCTGTTGTTTCAATACTCTACAATCCTTAATTACATGATTCGGTTTTTTGCAGAAATAGCAGAACCTTTTCTTTGCTCCTCCTCTATTTTTGTCCTTGTTGTCAATTTGCATCAGCTTTTCTTCTTCAACTTGGTTGTGTTGATTTTTCCTTTTGAATTCATCTCGAATTTTCGTTTGAACAAGTGTAAAACTCAGTTCGTCGTCATTTCTTGCTTCCAACGCTGTAATTAACGTATTGTAACTTTCGGGAAGGCTGCTTAGTAAGATGACTACTTTCCAGCTTTCGCTCAAATCCTTCTCTCCCAAATCAACTATCTTTTGGAAAAGAATCGTCATTGCTTCGATGTGAATTTGTGGATCCATTGTTTCACCTAGTTTTAACATCCACAAATTTCGCATTAGCGTGATCTTATTCACTAAGGTTGCTTTCTCATGAAACTTTTTCAGTGCTTCCCAAGCACTTTTAGCACTCTCGACATTCCGAATGTGTGTAAGTTGATTGTCTTCGACACATAGTCCAATCCAGCTGCGTGCTTTTTCATCTGCTTCTATCCACTTAGCTAAATTAGCAGTATCTGATTCAGCTGGTCGATCAGTAGAAATTGCTTTCCAAATGCTCTCTTTTCGGAGAAACATCTCCATCCGGAACTTCCAATTGAAGTAATTGTCATCGTTGAGCTTAGTTACTGAGAGTTTACTATCCATTTTTAATTGTAAAGCGAGGTTAGCCCATAACCATGTAGAATGTAATGTTTATACTTCGGCTACTTTCCAACACTTACAAACGCTTTTACATTTTATGCTGTTGTTTTCACATGAGCCGGCATTATATGAGTCACATGGTACTGCGCATAAAAGTTTTTCCCCTGTTTTACCATTATTTGGACGAAAACGACTGTTTTGGACCTATTTCTGATTTTATTTAATTTTTTCAATGCTTAGCTGAATAGTGACGATTTCACTTTTTTCACGTATTATTGATAAAATTCTCTAATTTTCTAATTAAAAACTATCTTGACAATCTCGATAGAAGAGGTTGACTCATTTTTGTTTTGTTGCTTACCAATTTGTATTTTTTCGTTGCAAATGCTTTTTGCTGCTACTTTCACGTAGCTTACTGCGGTTTTCACTTTTTCAACGGTTGCACTTTCTGAATGAATAAAGTAAAAGAATAGTTGCAAATCAAAAATCTATCTTGAAAATCCACCTTTTCTAACGACTAAATTTCATTCTATTTTTTTTCTTCACAACGTCTTCATGTTCCGCAATGTTGTGCTAAATACTAATGATCAATGTATCTCGGAGACAATACAAACCGAGCATTTTTAAACTCTGCCTAATCATATTATCACACACATTGCTAAAACTAAAATTTCTTTGCCAACATATGAGACTAAAATTATTTACGTTGCAAAAACCGGAAGAATTCGTTGGAACTATTGATTGTTCTTTTGACTATTTGAATTGCTACTGACCTATTATTACGTTCAGCTTGAGTGACATAACCCAAACAGATGTTTGAACGTGCGTTCATCCGAACAATGAAACTATTATTATTTTTTGAGATTTTCCTTCCTCTGATAGATGAAAATGGATGAATAGAATTATTCTCTAATTTTTACCGCTGAAAGCTGTTCATCCATCCTTACCTTGAACCAGCTCAATTTCTGAAAAAACTCCGTACACATGAAGGACAGACTTTGTTTATATTTTCCAAATCAACTTTTATTTTTCTATTTTTTTTCTCTTGTTGTTGAAGTCAAGGAGATGGCGCTTGTATGAAGACAACAGCGATCAATATACGTTACACGAATAGTGCACAAAGAGAGCGAAAGACAAACCGATACGCACACACTCATGAATACACAACTATTGTGTATCAAGCGTGCTCTCCTTGTACACTATTCGTGTGAATAGTATAACTGTGTGTAAGTGTTCACTTTGCCGTTGTTGTTAAAATTCAGTTTGTTGCACTGGAACTAAATTTAGTTGGTGGATGTGAAATACGATGGCGCTGATAAGAATTCATCGCCAAAAAAAGTCTAAAATGCCATATAAGCGCCATCGGGTTGGTTGAAGTAACTACAATTTCGCTTTCTACATGATGATAATAATAATGGAGGCCTTTGGATTTTGGCCCAATTCCTCTTTTGCCGCACAGTTCACACTTCCACGTTCTCTGAATTAGAAAAATCATAATGAACACAAATCTGTTTTTGTAATTTAAATTATTGATATTCTGGCGGTTTTTCCATGTTGAAACTACTTTTTTGGACAATAATTACGATATTGCAATTCCGCTGTGGATTTAGATGCACACGTTCCGTATGACTCTCGAGCTGTCGTAGACTGTTAAATGGTTTTGCACAATAGGAACAATTATATTGAGTTGGCATTATGTAATTGAAGTTGGTGGCTCGCTTAATTGAATTGAAATGATGTGCCGATTGACGGATGCAAGGCTTATGTATATTTAATCGGCGATTCGTTGAACATGTGTTGGATTTCAAACTAATGTTCGAAATTGCTTTGGAGATAGTCCGTTAACTTGTTGCACAATCTTTTTCTCTCTTCAAGAACACCATTCATTTCTTGATTGATTTCGCGTCGGCGCCTCTCGTTATGTTCAGACTCGGCTTTTAGACGCATCAGTATATGATTGTGTGCCTCTTCCAAACATGAATTATGATTATTGCAGCCTGAGCACTTTGACCCCTGATAAAATGACAGTAAGATTGAATCAAATAATTTTTTCTTTGCTTCTTACCTTTGTTGATTTGTCCATATTGAAGTATTGCAACCGAATGACTTAACTGTAATCCGGCCACAGTTATATACCAATTGAGAGACACACTTTTTGAACGCTTTAAAAAAGTCACCTTTTATTTCTAAATGATGTTCTTTATTTGATTCGATTTTTTAGACTGGTTACATACATTTGGATCGCTTCATTTTATACTAAATAAGTGCTGATTATGCGATTAAATTAATCATTGAGATGTGCAGACAAACGTGCTCAAAAAGATAACTTTTAGAATTGACATTCAAATGCACCTTAAATATACAAAATATAATAAACATAAAATGTGCTTATTTAGAAACCCAAGCAAATTTATATTAAACATAACCATGAGTTATGTTTACTCAAAAGAAAACTATTAATGGATTTGTAGTTTCCGTGTGCTCCTGTTGTGGCGTGATAGGTGAATATATATTCCGTGAATAATCCGGTGATAATAAAATCCCTGGTGTATCTTGTGAATATTGTGGACCCTCTGGTGTTTTTGTTACTTGTTGGCTTGTAGATGTCGGTGGTGTTGGTTAGGGTGCATCGATTTTTAAAATAAAGGTGTATCAAAATCGGCGTAGGGGCGCTCTATACTACACTTCAATACGAACATTTTTTGTACTGGGTGAAGTCTGTAAGTTAATTCCTCTCGCGGCGCTGTCAATTTGAAATTTGGCTGTTTTAGGGCTGATTTTCATAAAAATTCACTCAAAATTTCCTTAGAAATGTCAATAAAACTCCATTTCTTCTCTCTATGTATGGTAAAAAATGTTTTTCTGGATAAACTACCGCGAATATAATGATTTTTCATAGGTTATTTAAAACAATTTTCAATTTTTTATTAGCCAAACCGGAAAAGTGCCCAAAAACGGTAGTCGAATTGTCGATATACCATAATAAACATGTCGCAAAAATAATTTCTAATGTATTCTGATGTGACCAAAACTACTCAATTTGATGAGAACGATCGATTAAATGCCATAATATGGCCAAAAATTTAACCAAAGATTGAATTTTATTGGGCTAATCGTCAAATTTGAGCCATTTTCGACCAAATATGTTACAAACACCCATTCATCTATATTTTGCGCTATCAAATTCATTCAGTTTCTCCAGTAAAATTAATTTAGAGTTTCGCAAAATCATCAAACACTCGCTTGATTGTCACAAATCCCTTAGGTTTCTTAAAAATGGCCAAAAATCGCATATTTCCAATCAGTTCAATAGTATAAACAGGGTGTTTCAGAATTAAGTACAGATATTTTTTCCACTGATGCTCGACATCAAGCCGAGAAATATATTCCATGAAACGCATGGGCGCAATGAATGGGTGTTCACTTTTGAGGCTCTCCTGGCCATATTGTTTTTCCGAATTGCGTGGAACCGGTCAAAAAGTAAAAAAAGTCATTTTTTTCGACACTTTGTCTATTATCAGGTACAAAATGCAGTCTTTTTGGGTAAGTGTCTTCAGCGAAATTGTTGGCATTGAGTAGAGCTTCAACGTTGCTGAAGACATCAAAGCAATATTCTCAGTGTTTTTGAAGTTATGGCATTGAAAATGAAGATAAAATTTAAAAAAAAGTTCAGATTTCACTGACGAACCTTACAAAAGTCCAAATGTCCATAAAAAAAACGGGGATGTTTAGAAATAAAATGAGGATGCTCAAAATTTGCATGTTGGTAAAAAATTATTTGAATTTTCTGATTTTGAAAAAAAATGGGGTTAATAAGACGTTTTTTCGAGTAAAAATGAAATAAATATTTGTTTTCTATTTTCTGAATTTTCTCTATGAAAATCAATTTTTTTACCTCATCTGTTTTAGTAAAAGCCGAGGAGGCTTTAATATCTTCCAAATTAAGCCGGTTCCACGCAATTCGAAAAAACAATATGACCAGGAGAGCCTCAAAAGTGAACACTTGCTTATCGGGAAAAAAAATTCAAAATGCAAAAAAAAAAATGTTCTTTTTCATTTGCGCCCATGCGTTTCATGGAATATATTTCTCGGCTTGATGTCGAGAATCAGTGGAAAAAATATCTGTACTTAATTCTGAAACACCCTGTTTATACTATTGAACTGATTGGAAATATGCGATTTTTGGCCATTTTTAAGAAACCTAAGGGATTTGTGACAATCAAGCGAGTGTTTGATGATTTTGCGAAACGCTAAATTAATTTTACTGGAGAAACTGAATGAATTTGATAGCGCAAAATATAAATGAATGGGTGTTTGTAACATATTTGGTCGAAAATGGCTCAAATTTGACGATTAGCCCAATAAAATACAATCTTTGGTTACATTTTTGGCCTTATTATAGCATTTAATCGATCGTTCTCATCAAATTGAGTAGTTTTGGTCACATCAGAATACATTTGAAATTAATGTTTGCGACATGTTTATTATGGTATATCGACAATTCGACTACCGTTTTTGGGCACTTTTCCGGTTTGGCTAATAAAAAATTGAAAATTGTTTTAAATAACCTATGAAAAATCATTATATTCGCGGTAGTTTATCCAGAAAAACATTTTTTTACCATACATAGAGAGAAGAAATGGAGTTTTATTGACATTTCTAAGGAAATTTTGAGTGAATTTTTATGAAAATCAGCCCTAAAACAGCCAAATTTCAAATTGACAGCGCCGCGAGAGGAATTAACTTACAGACTTCACCCAGTACAAAAAATGTTCGTATTGAAGTGTAGTATAGAGCGCCCCTACGCCGATTTTGATACACCTTTTTTTAAGAAATCGATGCACCCTAGTGTTGGTGCTTTGGTCGACTTTGGTATATCCAATTTTAAATTTTCGGCAAGACGTCTTTGTTTTGATAAGGTCGGTGCTCTTCTATAATTTCGGTGTACTTGTATTTCTTCTGACCGATTGTTAAATATACTACTTTTTTTTAAATTAATCTTCTATTCATCTTTAAAATTGGATCGAATCACTTCACTGCTTTATTCCAAACTGTGAATTGATTCACCACGATCTTCACTATTTATGGAATTGGCGATAGCTCCAATTTTTGGTGGAAGTAAATTACTGTCGCAACCGCACCCAATAAAATTACATAGATACCCGTGTAATGGTGGCAATGATGCCAAAACTGTCGCACATCGACCCGTTTTAGCTTACTTATTGATTTCCTTATTTTGGATTCGAAATCTGATTCCAGCTTGGCCGGCACAATCTTATGAATTTGTAAATGACCAATTCTAGATTCGCTCATTATTTGTTTTTTGTTTGCTATTTCATGTCTTTTGGTTTTCATGCTACACCCGTCCCTGAGCTCTATTATTGCATGGCTTTTTATTTCCTCGTATTGGATTTCGCCTCCGCAGGTAATTTGTAATTGTTCTGTATCATTTGTGCTGACAAGCCATATATTTTCATCGATGTTTGTCCATTCTTCCGATTGTTTACTTTCCCCATACTTACAATTTGCTGCAGTTATGTTTGCAAATAATTGCCATTCGCAGATATTGACTTTTTCCTCTAATTTCAAAGCCGTTTTTGGTTCACAGTAGCACATCTTATTGAATTGTATGCATTTACCTATTTCATTGTTACTTGGCATATATATTTTATTGTCATTTACCCATAAATGATTGTTTTCGATCTTCAGCTTTAGGAATCTCTCATCGTGCTTGAATGCAATTGGTATGATTTTCAAATGTTTGAATACCTCCTTGGGGGTATTGCACCAGAGACTACAAAATTTGTAAACTTGTAAACTTGTAAAGCTGATTTACAGGTTTACATATTTTGTAAAGCTGATTTACAGATTTACAAATTTTGTAAAGCCGATTTACAGGTTTACAAATTTTGTAAAGTTGGTTTACAAGTTTACAGGCTCACTAAATATGTAATGTAAGATCGCCAGATGGAAATTCGTGGAGTTTTATTAGAATTTCGATCATATTTTAGGAGAAAACTCAAATACAGAGAACGAAATAATTATGGTCGTACTTACATGTTTTTAAATATTTCTTAAATAAATCAAGGATTTCTTTGCTTTTTTGTCTTATTTTAATAAAAACTATTATATAAATTAAATATCACAAAAATTCATTCATTCAAAATAATTTCAAATCTCGGAATTTTTTAAGTATTTTTGGTTTGTTGAGGGTGCGAAATAATTATGGGCACGTTCGTGGTTTTTCATGTGAAAATGTGATTTTTCTGAAATGTTTTTTCAGTATTTTGTGGGTTTGCCTTTTGCATAATGTTACGCAAGGATTTAAGGTACCCGATAAAAATTTCGAAACACAAAATTTATAATACAAAAATTTATAAGAAAAAATTTAGACTGCGCAAAGATTTGGAATGCCAAAATTTGTAATTCAAAAACTTAGAACGCGCAAAAATTTATAACTGAGGAAATTTCGAATTTAAAAATGGAATCGAAAAATGCATCGGCTAAATCACTTGCCGACACAGCTCACATCACAGCGTGGTCCGTCATCAACCAACAATGTGTATACCAATCAATCATTCGATTTAATTCTAAGAACTCTATCGATTCTGTGTTGGTCAATTTGCAAATATAGACATGAAATGAGCTTTAATAACCCGCGTCCGTCCCTGGTGTCAATTTGACGCTATTTCGATGAAGGAATTTTCTATGATATTGTTGTGCGATTTCATTGAAATTCTTGGAGTGTTAATATTCTGACGAATAATTAAGAAATAAATCAACCTGGACTTACAAGGAAAACGACATTTTGGCTTCTTTGAAATCGCTGAGTGTCAGAAATTGATATGACAAGATATGAACGTTATTAAAAATAATTGACCGATTTAGTTCCAAAAAGTTTACAATTTGAGCAAAAATTGGGCTAAGATTGCGGTTTTAAAGAAAGTCATGGTAGCACTTTGGTAATAGGCCGGCCAGGCCATAATTCAATCATATTTTGTCGACCAAATGTGTTAAATCCTTGCGTTACATTATGCAAAAGGCAAACCCACAAAATACTGAACAAAACATTTCAGAAAAATCACATTTTTACGGCTCCTTATAAAAATTTAGAATGAAAAAATTTAGACTGCAAAAATTTGTAAGCCAAAATTTCACATTTTTACATGAAAAACCACGAACGTGCCCATAATTATTTCGCACCCTCAACAAACCAAAAATACTTAAAAAATTCCGAGATTTGAAATTATTTTGAATGTATGAATTTTTGTGATATTTCTATTAATAGTTTTTATTAAAATAAGACAAAAAAGCAAAGAAATCCTTGATTTATTTAAGAAATATTTAAAAACATGTAAGTGCGACCATAATTATTTCGTTCTCTGTATTTGAGTTTTCTACTAAAATATGATCGAAATTCTAATAAAACTCCACGAATTTCCATCTGGCGATCTTACATTACATATTTAGTGAGCCTGTAAACTTGTAAACCAACTTTACAAAATTTGTAAATCTGTAAATCAGCTTTACAAAATATGTAAACCTGTAAATCAGCTTTACAAGTTTACAAGTTTACAAATTTTGTAGTCTCTGGTGCAATACCCCCCTTGTCAACCAGTGGCACTTCGATCATGATGATTAATGTTCGCTGAGTCACCAGTGTGTTTAATTCCGCGTTTTGATATATATTTGTAATTTTTTCCTCCATTTTTTCGCCGATCAAATATCGTCCACTCGGCAAATTATTTGTTATAATTTCAATTTGAAAGGCTAATTCGTCTGGTCGAAGCCATTCCAAAGCCAGTCTTCCACGACCATTCAACATGTTTATCATCATTTTCTGTCTTTCATTAAATCTGGTCATTGTTATTAGCACATACGTGAATGACCAATTTGTTTCGTATCTTTGGTTATTTTCTTGTTCCATTTTTTTTATGTTCATTATTTCTTCACTTGCCCTCTCCACGATTGATATTTGCTCACTTAGCATTTGTTTTTCCCTTTCTTTGTCATCTCCAACAACTTTATCGAGTAGTTTGCTTCCAACGTATCCGATTACCGTACCGAGTGTTGAATATGCCAACATTCCAAGTGATCGTTTGCTTCTGATCTCTATTTTGGTTTTTATCAGCTGATTATAAGAACTGATGTCGTCCATTAGTGATTCAACCTCCATTAAAGCTTCTTGGCATATAGGAGTTGCATTACGATCGCATTGGACTTTGATCTGCTCGATATTCTGTTCTATTCTTGCGAAATCATCGTCATATTCACCCAAATTCCATCTTCCATTTATGAAAGCACCGCTGCCCATATTGTCAAAATAAACGTTCGTTTCTGTGTTTAAACGTGTGATTTCATATTTATTTGCATGTGCTGTGCTCACGAATGCACACATTAACAGTGTTACAGCCAACGCACAAAATGTTTTGATATTTACATTTTTCTTCGTTTTTTGCGATCGTCGTAATCCGATCTTGTTCTCTTTAACTTCGTGTGTTGATTTTATGCATTCTTTCTCTTTTGCCGTTTGTTTCACTTCTTCTCTATATCTTTGCTGTGATGGTATCGGTTTATTTTTGCTTCTGCCATCCAAATCTACTGATTCTTCTATCGTTTTTTCCCCAATTGCTTTCTTTATGGGCAATAGTGCTAGTCTTACAATCGGTCTTTTATATATTTTTCCTTTCGATTTCACTTCTACCACTCTCACCAATCCATCTGCTCCCGGAAATATTTTTTGGACTCGACCCAAAGCCCAATACAGTGGTGCCGTATTTTCATCTTTGATCAACACCATGTCCCCGATTTTCAAATTAGATTGAGTGTCTTTCCATTTGTTTCTTTTTTGCAATTGTGTGATATAGTCATTTGACCAGTTGGCCCAAAATTCCTGTTTTAAACGGATGTATACCTTTGCCAATGGTTCAATCGATTCGTTCTTACCTCTAGTAAATCTGCCTCCACCGGTGCCGTGAGCGCACTGCCCACCAAAAATTCAATTTGCGCCAATACCGTAGAAAGCTCTTCATAGCTCAGGATTTGGCCGCCAATAGTTCTTTTCAAATGATATTTAATTGATCCAACTCCTCGTTCCCAAACACCTCCCATCCAAGGACTCAGAGCAGGATTTAAATGAAACTTAGTTTTCAAATTTATTAACTCATTTTCTATTTTCAAGTTGTAATCCTGTATAGCCTGTTCACTTTCCAATTCAAGTATGGAATTGGCGCCAACGAAATTGGTACCATTATCGCAGTACAAATGCTGAACATTTCCTCTTCGTCCGATCATTCGTCTAAAAGCCGCAATAAATGCCTCAGCCGTTTGGTTTTCAATATGAATTGCTCTTGTCGATAGGCATATAAAAATTACAATGTATCCTTTGCTTGTTACCACTCCCCTGGCTCTCATTGCTTTGTAGTATAATGGACCACACAAATCTGTACCTGTGTGTGTGAAAGCTTTTGTTACCATATTTGAATACTGCATGATGCGGCAGAAAACATGATCTTTCATAGTTTCTCGTTGTACATTTTCTCATGTAGCCTCTGTCAATGAGCTCATTGATATAATTTGTATATAAACGCTTCAGTTCTGGTTCCCTTTCGAATTTTCGTTCTAGTTGATAAAATTGTGCCAAAGCCATTCTTTTTGAATCGCCCAAGGTTGGCGAATTTTCTTTGAACGGTAATGCAACCACATAAATGCCGTCTTTGTCTCGACTTATCGTTGCATTAAAATGTTCCACACATCGTGATTCTTCCGTGGATAACACGGTTTCTTCACTTACTTCCTCTAACTTTGCATCAATCTCTTTCATTCCAGCCATCATGCAACTCACCTGATTTGTGTGCTTTATATTTTTTCCAACTGGGCCCGATATTATCCATCCAAGCTCTGTCTCTTGTGCAACGAATGTTTTGTCCGTTGGTGTTATCATTCCAGATAAAATAATTTCGCTATAAATATCAGCACCCAATATAATATCTATTTTGGAACTTTTGTTGAAATGAGGATCAGCCAATATTAGATCATTCAAAACATCGCCATTTCGCATTGTTTTACTGAAATCGTCATTTGGTAACATTGTTGCTAATTTGTTCATCACAATTGCGTCGACTCGAGCTTTGAACGATGTTGGATATCGTGCACTGATCTCCATGCTCACTCTCCCTTTTGCTGACTGTACTGTGCTCGCTATTCCATGTATGTTTATGTTAGATTTTGGTTTTTGTAACTTTAAACTTCTTACTGTTTTTTCATTGACGAACGATGTCATTGAGCCCTGATCTATTAATGCACGTATTGGTTCCGACTAGCCATTCGTTGTTTTTACGCGAATTAATGCAGTCGCAAGCAATGTTGTGACATTACTTGGTTCATGTACTGTGGCACAAATCACATCTTCACCTGTGGTCGCTATGTACGTGTTTTTGACAGGTTCTTTAACCGTTTTTTTGTCGACTGTTTGTTTTCTTTCGAACCTCTCTTCATGCAGCAGACCATTGTGTCTTTTCGAACAGTATGGGCACATCTTTTTGAATGTACATGCTCTTGCCATGTGATCTGTTGCTTTCAAACATAGTAAACAAAGCCTTTGCTTGTTTACTATATCACGGCGTTCTGTAATATTCATATTTTTGAATTTGTCACACGAATAAATTTGATGTGATGTGTCATTGCAGCATGCACATTTTGTATTCGTAAACAATTTTTTTTTCAATTTTCTTTTCTCGATTTTTGTCATTGTAATCACTTGATTCCAACACTTGACATCTTTTATGTAGAAACTCGAAATATTCATCCAATTTTTGCTCTTGCGTTGGATTTTCTCGTGATTGTTCTTAAATCTTGCGCGTTTCACTTGGCAATTTTTTTATCAACAAGTATAGCAGAATCTGATCACTCGAAATTCCGCTCAGCAATTGAACGCTCTCCTTGCTCTTGTCATATGTTTTTCGTAACTCCGTTGCAGATTCAGATGTCATTATTGGTAATTTTAACAATGTATCTAAATATGTGTCTCTTAGCGCACGTTTATTTTCAAACCGTTCTGTCAAAATTGACCATGCTTTATCGAAATTTGTACCCACTATTTCCATGTTTCCAATTAACTTTGCTGCTTCTCCCGTGACCAAAGTTTTTAAATAATGCATTTTTTGTATTTTATCCAGTGACTGATTCTTAATAATCATTGTTTGAAACAGTCCACTGAACGTTGGCCATGCTCTGAACGATCCGGAAAACGTTGGAATTTCGATCGGCTTTAATTTGAGTGCCGTTGATCCGACACTGTTCTGTTCTTTGGCGTCAATTTTCTCTATCAACTGACGATATCCCATTACTAAAATATCGTAGTTGTCTTCATATGGCTGGGACCTTTCGCCGATCATGAAGCCCAGTCCATCCTCTAAACATTTTTCAATTATATCTAATTCCTTTGTGAATATTCTGGCTTTGTTATTAAACCGATTGACCGTTTCGGTCGCTTTGTTTTTTAAATTCGGATATCCCAACACGAATTCAGGGAATTGAATTCTTTTTGGCTCAATGCCGCCGATGAATGGCGTTTTCATTGGCGTTTTAAAGTCTTCAAATCGATTGCCAACTGATGCCTCTTCATCTTCGCTGGATAGCTGGTGCGGCATAGAATCGTTGCTATCTTCGAGCGTTTGTCACCTTTTATTTCTAAATGATGTTCTTTATTTGATTCGATTTTGTAGACTGGTTACATACATTTGGATCGCTTCATTTTATACTAAATTAGTGCTGATTATGCGATTAAATTAATCATTGAGATGTGCAGACAAACGTGCTCAAAAAGATAACTTTAAAAATTGACATTCAAATGCACCTTAAATATACAAAATATAATAAACATAAAATGTGCTTATTTAGAAACCCAAGCAAATTTATATTAAACATAACCATGAGTTATGTTTACTCAAAAGAAAACTATTGTTGATTCGTCAACAAACGCAGCTAAACTTTGCCAACGCCTGTTTAGAACTAAAAAGGTGTGTCCCACCTGGCATTGCTCAAGATCAAGCCTGACTTTGCTTCTGAACACTTGTTTATTTGCAAGCTATGTTTCTGAGATAATTAGTGAACATAAACTTGGAATTGAAATACCAGTTAAAACATTTCCAAAATTCTCTTTCATAATGCGAGGAGGGCTGACAGTAGGGCTGATGTCTCTCGATGTCACTAAGACTATTGAATGTTTGATGACAATTTTGAAAGCGATATGTCGGAACGAAATACACTTGTAGCCGATGACGATCCAGATGCTGCATTGAAAGAAAAGTTGTCCCACAAAGGCTACACCGTAGCTTTGTTGACATCGTTCCCCTGATCAATATTTAATAAAACAATTTTGACTTATTAATGTTTTGCAAATTACTATTTCTTCATCGAGAACTGAATAATAATGAATAAGATACATTCGACCTCTCTAATTACTTAAAAACGACGTTTAAATAGCAATCTGGTTACTTTTGCAACCATATAAGAATCTGGTTACTTTTGTGACCAAATAAAAGCAATTTTGGTCACTTTTGTGACCACATTGTTATCTGGTTACAAAAGTGACCAGAGTTTCCCATTTGAATTGTAGTGGGTGCTTATTTCGGAAAAAAATGCCTTGGCTTCACCCCCATGTCCGAAGTGAACCAAAGGTACCCAACGTAATAAGATAAGAACTTATGAAATGCGCATAGAAGTACTAAGTTCCGATATTGTAGTTAATCTTTAGTTGTGATCGCAAATAAATTAATTTGATCCGAATCGTTTGCCATAATTCAATTGAAAATAACATAAGTGAGTTCATAAGTTAGTCAATGGAAGGTAAATCATAAACAGTGTGTTGATTTAAATATCGTGGTTATTGCAACTGTGGCATTATCGAAAAAAGAAATATCGACACACTAAGCTGTGTTTTGCTCGACCATTTTTGGGTGACAAAACCACAACTCACTGAGTGTCGCTACGACTCGGTACAGTCGTACAGGCAAACATTCGCGACGCCGCAGCGTCGTATTGATTTCGATGATGTTCGTATATGCATACGACATATGAGTCGTACGCACATAGAGCGCACGACTCGTGCGGCAAGCGTCATGCGAACACTCATTGCTTCTGTATGTGTGTACGACTAATATGTCGTATGCATATAAGTACGTCGTGAAGCATTTTTTTTTTCAATGTAAGACATTGTTTTTTTTTCACCAACTAAAACCAAAAATTACAAGCTACACTCTGCAAAAATAAACAAAAAACAAACAAACGAACAAATCAATAAATATAAAAAGATAAATACAGTTAGAATCCGGACATATATTTTATTAAAGGGTTTTTCAATAGGGACGCTACAAAAGTAGACCGAAAGGGACAGCAAACGACGCAATATTTTTTCCCGCTCTCTTGACATTTCTCTTGAGTAAGGTTTGCCATTTCATCATGGAAAGATATACGATTCAACAACTGTGAATTAAATAGGTTGAATTATTTTCACATTTTAGATAATTTTGCTGTAGATATTATGCATGATTTACTTGAAGGTACCATTGGTTTTCTTTTGACACACCTGTTTTCATACCACTTTAATGTAAAGATTTTTTCTGGGGATGATTTATCAAATTTAATGTTTTTTATGATTACGGAAGACTCAATTCACAAAATGTGCCATCGATTTTGAATTTGAATAGAAAAAATCTGGGACAGAACGCTTCTCAGATGAAATGTTTGTTTCAAAATTTACCTTTAATTCTTTGTAATTATAGAAATAACTTGAAACTAAAGGAAGTTTGGCCATCTGTTGATTCAATGTTGAAAATATTGCAAATCGTTTATTCATCTTCCATTTGCGAATCCGATTTATCCAATCTAAAATCTTATATTTCGGTCCATTTAACTTCATTGATCGAGGATTTCCTCGTTACTCTGATTCCAAAACATCATATGATGGTGCATTATCCAAAAGTAATAAAAATCTGTCAAATATTGTCATTTGTATACGGCACATGTTTATTTTGTACTTAATTGGTCAACTGAAGTCTATTGGATTTTACTGTTCATGAAGATTCTGTGATATACCAAATTTATTCAAGTTATTTTCACAATAATGTCAAAAGGCATCGTTTGGATAATTTTCGCTCGCAAATTATAAAATAGCACTATTTACAAAATTTTCCAATACATTAAAATAACTTGAATAAATTTGGTAAATCACAGAATTTTCATGAACAGTAAAATCCAATAGACTTCGGTTGACCAATTGAGTACAAAATAAACATGTGCCGTATACAAATGACAATATTTGACAGTTCCGGTGTTGCAATTACTTTTTTTTCTGTAGAAATTACTTTTTTTTTCATAGAAATTATTTTTGTTACATGGAAATTACTTTTTTTTGCATAGAAATTACTTTCTAGGTGGAAATTACCTAGAAATTACATGGCAATTATGTTGAAATTAGAAATTACTGTTAAGTGATCTGCCCCTTGCCAAAACTACTAAATTTGTTAAGAATGGTCAATTCAATCCCATAATAAAGTAAAAAAAATTCAAAAATAGAACCCATTATTAAGGGATTGAATCGATCATTCTCAACAAATTGAGTAGTTTTGGTCACATCAGAATACATTTGAAATGATTTTTGCGACTTGAGTAAAGAGAGAATTATAAATAATAAAAAAAACCAAGAATAATAAGATGCACCCAGCTCCAGGCCCTTTAGTCAATACCCAACACTTTGCGTGTAAACAAACCTGAAATTCCTTAATAAAAACCCTCCCTTCAAGTGACCAACTGTGTGCACCTTAGTGATAAGTTTTTTTGTGGTTTTTGTATTTTTATTACATGTTTTTAATTTCTTATTTTTTTGTTTTTTGAAATATTTTTAAAGTTTTTTTGTTGTTTTATAGTTTTTTAATAAGTTTTTAATAAGTTTTACTTTGAATGAAGAATTATAAGTTTTCTAAGTTTTTTTTCTACTGTTTCTACTATTTTTACTACCTTTGTTCTAAGTTTTTTATTTATTTATTTAAGTTTTTTCAACGACGTTCTTCCATATGAACATCCAACAAATGAGCTACCAACTCATGTACAAAATTGAATTGGAGATAACAATCACCAAGCCAGCACATAGTGCAGAAGATACCGTAAGGCATCGGTGGACCCAACAACTGAGCAGCCGGCGCCGCTGTAGCGTTAAGTTTTGACGTTCAAGTCAACAGCGCTGCAGTTGGCGACGGCATTCATTGAAACTACATTCAATGGATGTGTTCAATGGAATGTCACTCGCGCAGTCTCATTCACTCATTCTAATTTGAATGTTTTAGTTTAAATTTAAATTTGAATTTAAGTAAATTGAAAAATGGTTCGTTTCTGCAAAATAAAAAATTGCCAAAATGAATATGGCACAGAAAATCAAAACTTTTCTTTTTTTGGCTTTACATGAGCACCTGTCAGGTAACTCAATTTTGCACAGTATATGTTCTCACGAGGGAGAAAAGCAGACTCTTCACTAATTTTACACACTTTCTCTACATGCGAACAAGTTACAAACACAACTTGAGCGCGGACCAGACCAAAATGTGATGGCTAATCAGACGAGCTGACGGGATGCCGGTACCTGCCTAAGATATATGCTTAGACCACCTACTCTTTGTATCCCCTTACGTCGTTTGACTTGGATGGCGAACAGTAGCCCGTATTCTGGCAAAAATGGTGTGTGCATGTGCACTCTTACCCCAGTGCACCTGCAATTTTTTGCCCGAATACTAGAGCGATTCGTATGCCATGACTGATCCATTCTGGACTGCTCGAGAATTTTTGTTGTACTTTCTTTTTATCATCCCTGGGGACGCGGGAAAAACGAAAGTACAACTCCAGGTTGTCGCATTTTATTCATGATAATTTAAAAAGCCTAAGATTTTTTTGTTTGTCGATAGTAACCCGGGACTCCGTAGAAGCATGGACTTGCCAGTGTGTACATAAGAATCGGGGAATGCAAACCTGGACCCCTATGAAGTATGGAACACCCCTTCATCAGTCAAACTCAAATGATGTGGTTTTAGTGAGGTTTTCCACGACACAAATTGTCCTCACACACGAAACATTAGTTATGGGATGACTTATTTTCAAACAATTCAAATTGACCAAGTCACGTATTGTGATAGTTTTTAATTTAAGCTGTGATATATCTTTAACGTAGTGTCCTTTTGACTTATAATTCTTCAAGATTATGCATATGTGCCTTAGCATTGTTATATTTCTGTTTCTTTTGACAGAAAATGGCTCAAATACTTTATTATACGTTTATTCTTTGATGTATCGGGACAAAATCCCTTGTTTCGAAAAGATCAGGTTTTTTCAAGGAGGCTTTGCTAACTTGTTTTCCTGTAACTGTACAAATTATACAGCCAGAATTTGGCGGTGACAAATAAAATAAAATAAAATAAAATAATAAATACGTAATAATTTTCAATCAATTTGCTTGTTGCTTTCCTTCAGGTTTTGGATTGGTCTCTGAAAAATGATTTATTTAGAACATGGTTGGATTGGAATGAAGGAATTTTTGTTCACTTACTGCGACGATTTTTCGATCGTGTAGAAACCATTCTTCAAGTGATGCTTGACTCTTTCCCACTATTTGTGTTTAGCTGTAACACGAATTGACAGTCGGTGACAACCAACTCGATGCAAAACATTCAAATGAAACTTATTTGTTTACAAACAATGAATTTCATTCGAATCGACTTGCGTCAACTTGGCTGTCATCGGTTGTCAATTTGTATTACAGCTAAACACAAATAGTGGGAAAAGAATCAAGCATCACTTGAAAGATTTTGGGACACAACCAAAAGAATGGTTTCTACACGGTCGAAAAATCGTTGCAGTAAGTAAATACAAATATTCGTAGAGTCCAGTCCAATCATGTTTTAAAAAAATCATTTTTCAGAGGCCAATCAAGTACCTGAAGGGAAAGAACAAACGAATCGTGTGCGAAAACAACAAGTTTCAAGAAGCCAAAATCGTATGCGGTGTAAGAATTGTGAAAAATCGTACGCCAACCAAAAAAGTCTTACAGCTCATTTCGAACGTGCCCATAATGGAAAAGGATATAAATGCACATTCTGTAAAAATGTTCTGGCGTCGAAATTTTCGTTACAACGCCATTTCCAGGACATACACAAAAAATCGATGCTTCCAAATCATTTTGAAATCGTGAATGAACCGGTTGAAGACGTTGTCCCAAAGTCCAAAATGAACATTATGATCTCAGACCAAGAAGCCCAAATTAAGTCACTTCAAGAAAAAATCGTGCGAATCAAATCAGAAGTGCAAGCACTTCGAGCCCAAATTCTAGCCTCAAAAAGCAAAAAATTGTAATCTTCATTCTTCTTCATTATTCATTAGTGTTTTTATTTTTTAAATTGAAAGTTATCATCTAAATTTAGATCAGAATTAACATTCTGTTTGTCCATCCATCCCCCCATCAAATAATAGTTCCAAATTGCTAAACTTAAGAATATGTATAGAAGCGTCATAAAATCTTAAATTATCTAAAAACAACCTGAAAACAGCAAACATTGGTTTATGTTTTTTATGAAAGAGAAACCAAATTTACACCAGAATAAAATATTTTTGGAACTGAAATTATGTAAATTGTTTATCAATCATGGATTACCATGCGTCATTTTTCCTCTTGATTCTCAATTTACAGCCAAAAATCTTTTAATAGATGATATTGAATTTTCGATGTAATTGAAATCGTTTTGAAAACACTTGCATATTCATTTTTATCGTGCACAATGGGTTTTCATCATAATGTTCGAGACGTGGTTTGTGGTCATTTTTTGTATTTAGTATGTTTGGAATTTATATAAATCTGTGCATATTCCATTTCCAAATTTTGACTCGAAATTGATTGGTGACGATGTCAAATTGTTTTTTGCGAAAAAATCTATAAATTAGCGATGAAAAATATCAAATTTTCACACCAGATTTTTCGTGGCAACATTTTTTTAAAATTTTAAATGAAAACAATATTATTCTGATAAAAAATGCTTTATTTTATTAATAAAAAAAGTATTGTTTGATTAATATAATTTAATATAATAAAACATCTTGTACCAGAATAATAATTGTGTTTCCGTTTACAATTTTTTATTATTATTCAAATCTTTTTTTTGTAAAATCATACGCGTAAAATTGAGTTTTTTTACATAGCAACTGATTCATAGGCATTGAATAATAATTTTCGATAAGCTGTTATTTGGCATATGTTAATTTTAACAAATAAAATATTGAACATAGATGAATTTATTGAATTAGGTTTGCTTAGAATCGCTTAGAATATTCTGCATGATTTTTTTTATACTTGAATAAATTGCGTGCAGCCGTGAAACCTCAAAGAGGTTAGATTCATTTGCTGCACAATGTGTATTTTTTTAAAAAGTGAAATTTTCAGGGTGCAGCCGTGAAACCTTCGTGAAACTCACCCACTGCATATGTTTAAAGCAACCATTATCGTTTACAGCAGTGAAACCAAAAGAATAAAAAAAATATTGATTGAAAATGGTTAAAGAATTACGTATTCAAAGCTATGTGAATTAAATGAACAATATTAAATTTAGTGTTCCAATGAATGGTCCCAAACGGCAGCAGTGGATTCAAGCCATTGAGAGGAATCAAGTGTTTGACTATTCGTGTTCGGCGTTTGATATATGCAGTCTTCACTTCAGAACATCAGATTTCATTCACAAATGGGGAGGACTTAAAATTCTACGTTCCGATGCCATACCAAGTGTTTTTGTTCTTGGAGAAAATCAGAATTTATGCGCTAAAAGGCCTCGCTTTGAAAATGAAGCAATGCATATACGTTGTGATGAATGTATTAAACTTCGACGTTCACTGCTCTCAGCAAACGAAACAATTGAGCGACTATCCAAACAATGTGCACAACAAACGAAGGAGTTGAATTCAATTAAAAAAGAATTGAATTCTCATAAGGCCGCCGAACAAGAACAACCGTCCTGGCTACATCGCCTTGTGGTACCGGTAAGCTTCGAATTTTTTTTTTATACTACAATAACTTGCGTGCAGCTGTGAAACCACAGATATGTTGGACTCAGGTGCTACATGCAATTTTTTTTTAAAGCAATATTGTTGGCATGCAGCATCAATTAAAGAATTGATAAAAGATTTAATACAGTTTATTAGAATTAGCAAAGATGTATAATTTATTAAGGATTCCACATTTTAGAATTCTCATCTTTTTAATGAAGATTTTTTGTGTTTTCAAATTTCAGGACATTCAAGATGATATCAAAAATATAATTGAATATTTATTGGGTCTTCACAAAGGAGAGAAATACTCCGAAGCTGTCAGGAAATTTTGTTTAACTTTGAGATTCTACAGCCCCCGAGCATATGATTATGTTCGTCAAAATTTTAACAAATCCTTACCGCACACAGTAACTATAAAAAAATGGTATCAGCAGAGTACAATATTAGCTTCATCTGGATTATGCAACAGAACGATTGAACTTCTCAAAGGAAAAGCCGATGAAATGGCAATAAATGGCGAAAGGCTTTATTGTGGAGTAATTCACGATGAAATGAATTTGAGGCAACAAGTCCAATGGATGAATGACCAAAAATGTTTTTCAGGACTCATCACATTTGGTAAAGTGTCCGAAAACGCTGAGAACTTGCCAATTGCTTCACAAGTATTAGTTTTTCTTGTGAGTGGAATTAATATTCCATTTCATTTACCTATTGCCTATTACTTTGTGGGAAGTCTGGAAGGTATTGATAAAGTTTTTCTAATGTCATCAATTAAAAAAACATTGACGGATATCGGGATAAAAGTATTGACGGGAACTTTCGATGGACATGCTACAAATATAACAGCATGTGAAATTATGGGGAGCTCATTTGAATTCAATGACTTTCATCCACAATATATGAATGACGAGGACGAGATTTTCCCTTTTTTTGACCCACCACACATGCTCAAATTGATCAGAAAGGCGCTCGCCAGTGAAAAAGTAATCTATGATCGCCTCGGACGTAGTATTGAGTGGAAACACTTTGAACAATTAGTGAACATCAAAGAAAAAGATGATTTAAATACTCACAAAATGACCAACGCACATATTAACTATCACCGTCAAGAAATGAAAGTATCACTGGAAGCACAAACTTTCAGTAATTCAGTTGCTGAATCGATGCAATCTTTGATGGATAGAAAATATCCTGGTTTTGAAGATGCCGATGGTACCATCGAGTTCACCCGACGCATTGACAAGTTGTTTGATGTGATGAATAGTAACCAACAGTGTGACAATATATTCAAAAGCCCAATAACATCCGAAACCAGTGCAGAGATCATTTCATTTTTAGATGATACCGCTGAGTATTTAAAAACGTTGACATTCCAAAATGGGAATAATCCAGTTGTGGAATCATCCCTGAAGGTCGGGTTCAAAGGCATGATTATTGACATCGTAAATGTGAAACAAATTTATCAAAAGTTTGTTCAAACGAAAGAGCTTGCAAAATTCAGTGTACGTAGGGTTATTCAATGTCCGTTAGAAAGTCTATTTAGCAGATGCCGATCACATGCTATGCTTGGGTCAAATACAAATCCAACAACACTGCAATTCACTTCCACCATTCGGAAAATCATAGTCAATAACGAAGTCACAAGCTCGATTTTCGCTAATACTTCGGATCACTTAGATATTCTATATATCTCATCAAATGTGCCAAAAAGAACGAATGCCAACCTTTATTCTGAAGAGATGATTGTAGCTGAAACAAGCACTGACACAGACATCAGTATCGACAATCATAATGAAGAGGGGATTGAAGCTGGAATGAGCTGTTCCATAAATGATATGAATGTTGATGATATACTAGACAACGATGAGGCATTGACTACAGTAAATAAATGCATGGGTTTGGCCTCCATAGCCGGCGAAATAGACCAAAGAATAGAGAGGAAAATTATAACAAGGTGTGATTTGTGCTCGAAGGTACCCGCCGAAAATAACCGTTTGATTCTTGAAGCGTTCCCAACATCGAAGCATAACAAACTACCGTGCAAAAACACATACGATATATGTCAAATCACAAATCGGATCCTTGAACCAAATATGTTGAAGATCGACTTCAACTACACAGAGATCGTTCGATCTTCATTAACAGAAATCGACTCGAATTCCGTTTTCCGGAACAGCTGTTTCTCTTTACACTTACCACATAAATTTCAACTCATCCAATCCATAGTAGAAACATTCATTTCTATCAAATGCGCATACATTGCGAGAAAAGTAACTCTTGAAAATCATGTCAAAATACTAGAATCGAAGAAAAAAAAATTAAATAAAACGAAACATTTTCAAGGGCGGTAAAGCCAGGTAAATTTTTCTGCATCTGCTTTGTGTATCTATATTCTTAATAAAAGTTGCATGCAGTTTAACTTTATTTAAACAATACATATAGTCAATAATACTTTTTTCATAAACACACAAATAATTAAGACAACAGGCAATGTAGCATTTACTTAGTTCATTATTTTTAGCAATCAAATAAAATAAAATAGCAATTTTTCATGTAGATATAGCACTCAGATAGCAATTAGTCGCTATAAAACTAACTGATTTCAAATGTAGATAAATATAATAAAATAAGCCGTAATAAAACTAGAAAAAGTATGTAGAAACAGTTTATTTCATGTTGCTTATTGCATGTCACATTAACGCACATTAAATACTTGCAGAACAGTATTATACTATTGTTTCATTTTATCATCACATTGAGTATTTTCCATTGTTCACATAACAATTTGTATTTATCCTTATTTTGGTAAGTAGCGTTCAAAATATAATAGAAAATTATTACAAAATTATACACAAATACAATTTGGCCTCTTTAGATCGTGCTTAGCACGAAAATGTTTATCTAATATAGATTTCTTTTTATGAACTCGTTATAACAAGTTATCAAAATTGAGAATTCATCAATCTCACTTCAAGTAATTTAATTCAATAGAATATTCATGTTGCGCATTTATAAAAAAAAAGTGTATATATAAAAGTATGTTGTATATAAAAATGTGGCTCAAATGCGCTCAACTGCTGTTTATACTCGCTTTTCTTCATCTGAAGGGCGATTTTCTTTTTCAATTTCCTCATCGGTTTCTTCTCTGATGGGTATCATGGGGAACGGCATTGACTCACTTAGCCGGCGTGCTCCAATCGGCCGTACTCGCAATAGATTATTGGCATCCAAAACCTGTAGAACTTGTTGTGGTGGCGTTTCGTCATTAACCAATTGTGGCTCATTCAGTTCTCCACTTTCCATTGGAATTGTTTCAATTACATCTACTTCCATCGGAAGTGGGTCAATTGCATCCAACTCCATCGGGATTGAGTCGATTGGGTCGACCTCTATTCGTTGTGAAACTTGTTCGACTACCTCTGGTTCGTTCGTGGTTGAAAGAAGCTGATTTGATGGGCCTACCAAACCTGCAAAAAAACAAAAAAGTTAAGAATTCACAAGAACCAGACCCATGAAATAAAAGTTCAATTTACCCAAATGTTGACGTAATCTGTTTAGATTATCCTCCAGTTGACGAATGTTGTTCGATTCTGTTGATTCGATGCTACTACTCGATACTGTACAATTTGCAATTTCCACTTCTCTATTCTTAACAGAATGGAATGATGATTTATACTTAACAACAGGTGGTCTATCTTGTTCATCTTCTTCATCTTGTTCATCTTGACTCCTGTTAAAGCCTGAATTTAAAATGAAAACAATTAAACAAAATTAAGACCAATAGTAGTGAGGACTTGGTTTTACGGCTGCACACGATAATTTCGTGTATAAAAAAAATATTGTGTACAGCAATGAATCCTAGCCGGTAGTTTCACGGCTGCACACGATAAATCCGTATATAAAAAAAATATTGTGTACAGCAATCAATCCTAGCCGGTAGTTTCACGGCTGCACACGATAAATCCGTATATAAAAAAAATATTGTGTACAGCAATGAATCCTAACCGGTAGTTTCACGAGTGCACACAATAAATCCACATATAAAAAAAAATTGTGTACAGCAATGAATCCTAGCCGGTAGTTTCACGGCTGCACACGATAAATCCGTATATAAAAAAAATATTGTGTACAGCAATCAATCCTAACCGGTAGTTCCACGGCTGCACACGATAAATCCATATATAAAAAAAATATTGTGTTAAAGGTTAGAGCATTTCTAACTTTAACCAAAATTTACAACATTTTAAACTATTTTTGATTTGTACACTATTTTTTTATTATACCACCGTGATGACAAGCAGTTCTTTTTATATGAACATTTTCTGTATGCATCTGTAAAACTCGAAAGTGTTTGGATCCATCGGAACTCATATCCAAAAAAATCCATCGGAACTCATATCCAAGTCACACTGACTTGCATTTTTTTGGATATGAGTTCCGATGGATCCAAACACTTTCGAGTTTTACAGATGCATACAGAAAATGTTCATATAAAAAAACTGCTGGTGGAATTATAAAAAAATAGTGTACAAATCAAAAATAGTTTAAAATGTTGTTAATAAAAAACACTTACTCATCACTCTTGGTGCGATTTTTTTCTTTATCTTGCGACCCATCTTAATCACACTTAATCAACACAGAGACTGAGGAGAAATGACGTTTATAATCTCTATCACTATCAATGTCAATTCTCCTCAGCCTCTGTGTTAGTAAAGAGCTGTCAAACGAGATGATGGGTGCGTTTAATTCCAGCATCGGAATTGGATACGCACCAAATTTTTTTATGTGGTTTTGTTGTTGTAACGCTATCCCTTCGGCAGCCGGAACAAACGGCATAGCATCCCACTCGGCAACAACATCCACATCACCACCAGCATCAACAGGCACCGCAGCAACTTCTGCAACTACCTCTCCAACAGCTTCTGCAACAACTTCCCCAACTGCCATTTCCTCGGAACTGGACACATCATGCACAAAGGCTAGTGCACTACTTACGCTCACACCGGAAAAACCCGATTAAGCACTAGCAGATGGACCAGCATCACTGACTGCACGTTGCATACCAGAAGGACCAGCAACTTGCTCTTGCTGTGATTTTTTTTTTCAACTTTGTTCATTCGAGATTTTTGTTAATTTAAAAATGAATAGAGAAACTAGATCACTAAACAAAATAAAAAATGAAGATTGTGATACACCAAAGAGTAGTATACCAGATAAAAAACAAAAAATAAATGTATCACAAGGTTCACAAAAACATTTCGTATTTAAAGAAGAGCGAACATTCAATGGCGTTTCAAAAAAATTCTACACATGTACTTTTTATCAAAGAGGAACAAATCCAGGAAATTTACAATCGCATTTGCAAACGCATCAAACGCACGTTTATGCAAAAATATGTGCATCAAATGGATCGATAGAAGAACAACGGTTAAGATTGTTGATGGATTGTGTTTAGATGGTCTCTGTGAATGCCAGATCTTTCAGTCACCTTTATGATTCGGCTCTTCATTCGATAAAGGACAAGCTCACTGAATCAGAATCTACAGGTCGAAAATTGAATTTAGTTGACCCACATCTTACAGAAGTCAAAGAATGCCTAAAACGAGTTTCAAATAGTATTCACGATAAAATTAAAATCGAAATTAAAAATCGTCCACTTTCTCTCAATATTGGGATTCAGTTTGCAGTATATTTTTAATGGAAAGATCAGAGTTCGATCCATTGGAATGATGCATTTGGAAGCATCACATACTGGTGCATATTTGGCAGAGTTCATCGTAAAACGATTGAAAGAATTTGGCGTGGAATTATACCAAATTCTGACTGTGACTACGGACAATGGAGCGAATATGTTAAAAATGATCAAAGATATTCGCAAAGTAGAATCCGATATGTATAGTTCATCAGCAGACAAAGCAAACTCCGCAGAAAATTCGATTGTTGGTGAAAAATCAGTAATCAACACTCCCAATGAAATGTGAGTTAATCTATCATTTTTTGTGAACCCATTTTAATTTTAATTGTATCTACCAATATAAATTCATTTTGACTCAAACAAGATAGATTCGAATGCAAACATGTGAATGTTTATTTTTTTAATTTTACAATGAGTTGCAAAAGAATGTATTGTTTCCGACAGATCGACGACCACCAAAGTAAGCGATGAAGACATCGAACAAGTTTTAGTGGAAGATGAAGAATCTAATGCGCTTGATGCAGTATTTGCCGCCGAATCAGGTGTTGAAGAGGAAGAGCTTGAAAACTCACAAGAGGCAGTTTCTATGCATCAGGATTTATTGAGTGATATGGTTTCCAGTCTGCAAATTGATCATGGACTCAACAACTTCGTATGGAAGATAACTGGTGTGAACTGTTCGGCTCACACCTTACAGTTGGCCATCAAAGACTCATTAGATGGCTTATCAACGTCGCATCGAAATATAATTGAGCTCTGCCGTCGCATGGCAAAATACTTGCGTAAAAAGAATACTTTGCATGATTTGAATGCCGATCAAATTAAATACAGCCTACGTCGTTTAGACGTTGAAACACGCTGGTTTTCAACATTTTTAATGGTGAGTATAAATCATTCCCACAAAAAGTTTCAGATTTATGCAATACTATTTAAATGTCGTTATGTAGGTTAAAAATCAACAAATAATCTTTTATTTGTTTGTTTGTTATCGAAATAGGTATCAGATATTATTAAATGTAAAAGTGTTATCGAATATCGCGCCAGAAAAAAACACAAAATTTGCAAATATCTCATCGATAAATGGGATGCTACACCGTGTTTTTCAAATTCCATATTTTGGCACACTCAAACTGCAAAGAGTAGATTTGACGATGTCCGACGTGTTTGGCATTTGGATTGAAATGCACATTCATCTTGAGCGATTACTCAAAAAAGAAATGAAAACGAAACTAGCAGCTAATTCGAAAGACGCGCTTGAAAATCGACGACAAATAATATTCAAAAATAGTGCTATGATATGTGCTGTTTATTTAGATCCACGCTTTCGCGCAGAAATCATCAGGCATCAAAGCATTTCAACCGAAGATGATGCCAAAACAAAGTGCTTCACAATTATTCCCCTTCAGCCTGTCATAATGTCACTTGTTGAGTTTCATTGTGAATAAAATCGAAAATAAAATGCCTTTCGGACACTGTCCGTTCGAGCCAAGAGAGTCGAACAGTGAATAAGTGACAATAGAAAGGTAAACAAATGTGCATATGTGGTGCGATCTTAGCATGTTCTGAGTATGGCATCTAGTGCTGCTCCGTGTAGGATGGCTATACAGTTAAATAGAATAGTTTGATGTGGCGTTTTGTCCAAGATATACAGTCATGGACAAAATTGAGTGACCGATTGCCAAAAAAAATTGTTAATGCTTTTTTCATGACCTGTTTTCTAATTTTTTGTTATTATTTTTGTACTATTTACTGCATAATAACATGAACTATAAGTAACTAAGAGGATTTTTGGAAATATTTTTGAATTTATTGTTTTTTTTTCAACAAACGTAAGAATATGACATTTTTGCGATGGACAAAATTGAGTAACCGGTGTATTGTTTTGCTTACGAACTGACACTACGGCTTTGTTTATGTATCACAGCAATTGTCACTGGTGGATCCCGTTATTCTTAATAGTATACCACTTATTTGTGACATTTATTATTTACGCATTATCATTTCATCATTGTGCATTGACATAATGGCTGCACGAAAAGAAATCTCACTTCAGATCCGAAATTTAATTATTTTGGATCGTGAAAAAGGTATAAGTTTTGGTAAAATCGCTGGACAATACTCAGTTTCAAAATCAGCTGTCATAAAAATATGCAAAAAGTTCAAAACAACACAACAAATCAGTAACTTGTCAGGCCGTGGCCGCAAACGAGCCACTAGTGTCAGAGAAGATGCACTCATTGTTCGTGAAATAAAAAAAAAAACCAGATACTGCGAGCTCAGAAATCAAAGATCAACTCAATTCAAATGTTTCGACAAAAACTATTCGCCGAAGATTGCACGAAAAAAAGTTTTTTAGCCGTGTATCTATAAAAAAACCAATGATCACAAAACGAAATAAACGGAAGCGTTTGGAATTTGCAAAAAAACACATTGATAAGCCAATTTTTTTCTGGAAAAATGTAATTTGGAGTGATGAAAGCAAATTTGAATTGGTTGGTAAAAAGAAACGACGAAAAATATACAGAAAAGTTGGCGAAGCGTTGCTTGACAAACACACCACAAAAACAGTGAAACATGGCGGCGGCTCCATTATGGTGTGGGGGTGTTTTTCGTGGTTTGGTGTTGGTAATTTACACAAAATCAACGGTATTATGGATGCTCGGTACTATATTAATATACTAGCACATAATTTGAAAGAATCTGCACGCAAAATGAACATTGCTGATCAATTCATCTTTATGCAAGACAATGATCCCAAGCATACAGCCGCGTAACCAAGCGTTTTTTTGAAAATACTGCAATCAATTTGTTGGATTGGCCCCCCCAAAGTGCTGATTTGAATCCAATTGAGAATCTATGGTCAACTCTTGACTCAAATGTGCAACCAAGCGATCGAACTAACCCTAATATCTTCTATCAAGGCCTTCAAACGGCGTGGAATGGACTCAGTCCAGATTATTTGAAAAAATTGGTCGAAAGTATGCCACAACGACTTCAAGCTGTGATTAAAGCAAAAGGAGGAAACACAAAATACTAGAATACAAACATTTCATTTGCATTTTATTCCATTTTTTTCATATTTACTCAAAAGAAACACACCGGTTACTCAATTTTGTCCCCCGCAAAAATGTCATTTTGTTACGTTTGTTAATAAAAAAAACAAAATTCAATTTTTTTTCCAAAAATCTTCTCAGTTCATGCTATTATGCAGTAAATAGTGCAAAAATAATAACAAATAACAAGAAAAAAGTTCATGAAAAAAGCATTAACAATTTTTTTTGGCAATCGGTCACTCAATTCTGTCCATGACTGTATACTAGGGTGGGAGGGAATTATCGGTCAGATAAGATCAACCGCAAGTCTTTCTATGTTGGTTCAGCAACTCTTGCTGTGGGCGATATGACATTAAGTCAACCATTCGCGTGTATTCGAAAAATACACAACTTTGGGCGCCCATAACTGCCGAAATATTCATCGTAGAAATATCATATGCACATCAAATCGGATTAATTTGAACCAAATGCCATCGAAAGATCTAAAATATATTTTTTCTGTCAAAAAACTGGAATTTTTACCTCGAAGCACAAATTTTTGAGATTTTTTGCACTGGAAGTTCTCGAAAAAGTGCACCAATTAGTCTCAACATGCACCAATTAGTTACATGCACGGATCGGCAAAATTGGAATTTTCCCTCAAAATCGTTGATTTCCGTCCTTGGAAATCCTGGGGCTCAGTCGGCGCCACTAAAAGTCTACCGATTGAGCTAAAAGTTTGCAGGGATCATTTTTTTACCCAACCTCCATAGAAAATGCATCAGGCCAGGCTGTAGCTTCCAAGTGGTTAATTCCCTCCCACCCTAATGGTTATGCACTAGAGGGTTAAATGTAGCGAATATGAATAGGAATAGGAATAATCAGTTTTTTTCGTGTTTGTGCTGTGTATTTTACGCCTTTTCAATATAAATATGGTTAAATTTAGCGAATCTGAATAGGATTAATCAGTTTTTGTGTAGTTTTTTCGAAATTTCATTTGAAGTCAACAAATTTGTGTGTGTTTGTGATACGTGTTCACACATTTTTGATTCAGTTTTTGTTTTGTTTTGTTTTGTTTTGTTTTGTTTTTTGTGTTTTGGTTTCGTTTTTTGTATTTTTCTTTGTTTTTTTCTTCCTTTGTGTTTGTGTTTGAATTTTCGTTTGAATATGAAGCTCGCAGGAATTCATGTCTACAGTTGGCCGCGACGTTATTTTTATTATAGTACAATAGTTGAGATTCCTCAATTAGGAGATCCTTTTTTGACAATTCACACATGTATGCGGGAGGTTTATATTGTTGGTTTTGCATTTCTTCGAAATCATCACATTTTGTATGCGATCAAAGAACTTTATTTGGTTCTCATTAACGAAGACATCAAATCTTTTGCACTTTGCTTTTTTATAAACTTTCGATGAATTTACGTATTTGAATGAATTTTCGGTTCTGTATAGTCTAGTACATGGTCTTAAAATGGAGCGTTCACATTTTCTTATTTTTTCCATATTATAACAACTACAGACTAATACAGTCACAAGGTAACCGAAATCTCGCTACGCAGCTAAATATTGTCTCTCTTGAATCACGTGTGAATCATGTTAGTGCACTAACAACACTAACAACAGTGTTGTTACAACACTTACAACATACAATATGAATTCACAAACAAATCGATCGATACCAGTGCATTTACTATTTATCTGTATGAAATGATATATGAGATAAATATTGTATCAATGCATGACCAATGATCATGTCTTTTGGCACGGTTGGTTTTTTCATTTTTTTTAGACAAAATCTTAATTTTCCGCCAAAAGACTATTTTTTTAAGTGGTTTTGAGTCAAAATGAGACTAAAAAAATTCCCAGCACTGGGAAAAATTGATGCATTAGAGGGTTAAGTTTAACACCAATTAAAAATTCCCTAAGCATTTTGTAATTGGGCCAAGAGGCTGTAAAATGTTTTATATTTTCTCACATACATGAAATAAAGAAATAAATCAAATGTTTGTAATTAACGAAGATTTATTGAGCACGGCGTTCAGCTCCTGATTAAGTCAACCTGAAGCCCAACAAGGATTAATATGGGCTGAAAATAGCAGCCTATCTGAAAACAGCAGCTGAAAATAGCTGATATCGCAAAATTTGGACTGAAAAAAGCTGATAACTTGAAATAGCGGCTGAAAATAGCAGATATTTTTTAAGAGTTGTTCCCCAAAAATTCGGTGTGCCCATCAATGGAATCCATAGTTTTATATTCAGATAGGCTGCTATTTTCAGCCCATAGTAATCCCTGCAACCCAACAACATCAGGATGCATATCGTAATGCATATGGATTCTACATTGGTAATATGGAAAAATTCAAAAGTGGATATCGAGGAGGTAGCATTGTGTTTCGTCCGGTTCTAGTCTCACCAGTAATTGCAATACATGTATAAAAATTTCATTGAAAACGGTCACAGCTTCGGTAGCGTTTTGGACATAACTTCGACATCGAAACGGTCATAACTTTGACAGAGTTCAAAAATATCTCATCGAACAGAGGTTTTGAACGGCCCTAGCGGGAGAACTTAAAATAATATTCACATAAAACGCACAATTAAGCAAAGAGCAGTGTTCCAAAGTTATATCATTTTTGGACTGTCACTTCGTTTCTATGTAATTTGAAGTCAACATTTCATTTTGTCAAATAAGTTTTGTTCGAAATCCCCTAGCAACTATTACGTAAATGTCAAACTATTGGCACTAGTTCGTGACAAAATAAAAAAACGGTCATAACTTCGACAAGATATTTTTTGATTCCTGTCGAAGTTATGACCGTTTATTATTTTGTCACGAACTAGTGTCAATAGTTTGACATTCACGAAATGTTCGAAGAATTTGGCAACTGTTTGTAATTTTGCGATGCACCTGTAATTTTCAAAGTTTGATCTGGCGCCCTTTTTGAAAATCGGAGTAACACTGGATCGTTTCCATCGATCAGGGAAAATACCAAGAGCTTGATTCGTTGAAAATCTCCGTTAGCGGTGTTGCCGGCGATGTTGCACAGTTTCGAAGTAAAAGTGGGTGAATTCCATCTGGTCCAACGCCCTTTTTGGTGTTTATATTAAGCTCTTCAAGAACGAACCGAGCCTCAAGTTGGAAGTAGGTTTCGTTCGGTTGTGTCGGCAATTGATGCATGGATGTGTTGATTTGTTGATCCGTCCTCATCGAGGTTTTCAGTTTAGTAACATAGCCCTCCTGCAGCTCAGTGCTTAGTTTGTCAACATTTTTGAAGGCGATTTCAAAGTCTTGTTTGTTGCCAGACTTTTTGTATCGAGGGGTGAATCACTCAAAAAATTGGTTCTGCGATTATTTTTTTCTCCTCGATTACTTTCCGATTGATTTCCGATTAGCTTACATTTTTATATGGTTTCTTGTCCGATTACCGATTACTTTGGGCGAATCACTAGAAAGTAATCGAACAAAAAAAAACTTATCGGAAAAAAAACTAATCGGAGAAAAATAAAAAGTAAACCCGAACAAAAGTAATCGAATGTGGAATAAGAGCATTACCAATTTGAAATGCGATAATAACTTATTGATTGCACACAAAAAAACAGTTGGAAATGGCGTTGGCTGATAGAAAATTTGGAAAAGAAGAAACTGCTGATGAAGACGGTTGCCGACGGCAAGCCCAGTTTGATTATCACAGCTTAGCAAAATACACAATAGAATTCTTTGTTTTGTGCGTTTATAGGTGAGAAGGTGCTGTGATTCAATGGTCCATTGTTGTATGAAGCCAAAGCATTGAAGAATAAGACACACTTTAACACACTTTATCCATTTTTTCGATTACATTCCCATTACGTTTTATTATCATATTATTCTCATTTAAGAACAAATTGAGTGTTAGTGTATCTTGATTGAGAGAGAGTTAGTGTATCTGAGTGAGTGAATGAGGCAGTGAAAGATGATTGAAAACCATTAGAATATAACACTCCAATGTATCCACATTTCCATTCTTTTTTTTGTGTTTACGCTTAGGTAGCATCTCTAAGGGCAAACAAGTGGAATATTTAATATAATATGTTGTATCGGATGAAAAGGATTGGGTTACCGAAAATTGTGTTCTCAAATTCAATGACGCCAATGTATACATACAAAAGGTGCTATCTGCTGAGAATTAGAGAAGTGAGTCATTAATATTATTGAGCAAAAATATAATAAACAAATCAAATATCTCATTCAGTCACAGCTTCAAAGCCAAAGAAACCAGATGCATCGGGCAAAGGCAGCGATTCAGACGCATCTACACCATGGAAAGAGGTGACACCGGCCGATCAATCGTCGTCGACTTCTATGAACACACCATCGACATCGCGATGTCGTCTGATGGCGAATAATTGTCTAAATTGCAGTGTTTTTTTTAGATACGGTTTTTGTATCTATATCTAGATTCAGATATATGAAAAAACCAGAAATTCATCTAGATACAGATATAGATGTTTATCTAAAAATACATCTAGATGGTCAAATATCTAGATATTTATCTAAATATTAGATAATAAAATTAGATGAAAAATTTAGTTGAAAAATGCCACTTTGAAAAAAATATTCTTTTCAAATAAAATAAAATAAATTAAAATATTCTTTTCAGTCATTTTTCATAATCACGACTTTATCTATTTTTTATCTGAAAATTAGATAGATACAGCATAAAAACAGCTTGAATCTAGATTTAGATACAGATTTTTTTCATTTTCGCTTTTGTATCTAGATGCAGATAGAGATTTATCTATATCTATCTAATATCTAAATTTTAGATAGATGCGCATTTAAAAAAAAACACTGCTAAATTGTGATGATTCACGTCAGTGTTGAGTCATGAGATTGAAAAATGTGATTTTCCTCAAATTTTACATCAATTTTCCACATTATTCTCAAATCACCTTTTTCCACTAACTTACTTTCTCTTATCTATTTGTCTTTTCTATTTAATTCAGAACAATTATGGTGATGGCAAAAATCGAACAAAAGACAATTATGGTCGAATTAAATGTAAACGAAGTTATGAGAGCACTAGAAGCTGTGAAAGTTCGGCTACGTAGCCGAAATAAACAAACCATATATATGAATTCATGAAGCAAAAAATATGTTGTCCTCCGGTATTTGTCCACTTCATTTTAATGTTAATTGCACTTGCTCTTACGTTTTATTTTACCAGAGAAAAATCTCCGGTCATTCAAATTTCATTCAATTGTTTTACTATCATTGCTTACTTTTTAATTGTTTATGTTGTTTATAAAATTTGTAGAATTTGTGCGATTACAGGAGTACAAATTCATTAAATGTTGTTCATTTGAAACTAGATTGTTTTCCCTAGTCTTCATCTTGTTGATTTTTATTCATCCTCACACACTTGCAATTTTTCGTTTTTTTATTGCGCACATACACACATGGTAATTTTTTTGAATAAATTATGAAATAATACTAGAATAAGAAAGTTACCTATCGTTATCATCCTAGTGAATAGATGATCTTGCACATTTCTATCGTATTTTGACTAAGTTTATGTGTATGCAACGTGTAGGACTTCCTCCAAGGTTTGGTGAAAAATATCAGCATTCACGAGAGGTACATTAAACAAACCATTAACAAATCTATTGAAAATATCGATAGGAGAGTATGTCAATTTAAATTTAGTGAACATACTCTGCTATAGATATTTTCAATAGAAATATATTCGAGGCACGCGCAGAAGACTCCTTCGATTCATAGATCTTAAGCGTTGTTTACTAGAAATGGTATTCATGAACATTTTTGTCATCCAGTTCTTTTTGTTACATCAAATATAAATTGTATGAACATTGCTGTTGGGGACAGCTCTTGGCGCTGTGATGAAAACACAAGAAATATTTTTTAGAAACTTTATTATTTAACTTGTTGTGATCAGCCCGGACTGATCATGAGTACTATCTTCTCATGATCTAGCTCGGTCTTTTATACTCAACCTTTACATATGCGTTGTTGTTGTAACGCAGAGGTTGAGTAGGGAAATTTTATTTTAGCTAAGTTAAGTCTAATGCTAAAAGGGCTACATCAAAGAAAACTGGCGGCAATTTTATTGTTTTTTAATTTCTAATTTGCCGCGAAATCCCTTTGAGTGACCCATTTAAGAAAGAGCTTAAAATTTGAAAGAAAATTGGTAGTCTATTCTGAGGCGCTTTTTAGGCGCAAGCTCAGAGCTTCGGTTGTTCCGAACAATTGCAAATGAGGGTTTTTCTATTGAATTGAGTGTTCCAATGCGAGAGAGAGAGAGAGAGAGAGAGAGAGTATGGAATATTCCTAGGGGGAAAGAACCACTATTTATACGATGCAAATGATAAAAATAATGAACATATAGCTTTTTTCAATATTATGATTTCAATGCAAATGAATGCAAATGCATGTAAATACGTTCAACTGGTACAGTGAATGTCGATTAGGGCTGAGTCCACGCGCATTTTAATCGAGTGACCATTGTTGAGTTTTACTCAATACGAATGAATGCACACGCTTCTTACAAGAGCAATGGTCACTCGATTAAAATGCGCCTGGACTCGGTTTTCACTCGTTTGCATGTTAAAATAGTGAAACGAGTATATACGCGCTTCCAATGCGAGTGGATTCGGTTTTCACTCGTTTGCTATGTTAAAATGATGATTCGAGTGAATTACAAATCCACTCGCATCGAATGCGAGTAAACGGCGCACACGGGTATACTTTTAACTATGCGAATTTAATGAAAAAATGCGTATCACTAGACGTAACGTGTTCCTTTTTTGAAAAATAACGTCTTCGATCGACATTATGATTCCGAACACTTCCATCGTAATACACTGTTAGATTCAAATTAATGTCATAATAAAAATAGAAATCTCGAATCCGTTCACCTACTTCGGTTGATTTTGTGTGATTATCAAGATAGTTGAACAAGGCTAAAATGAAAAACGCACATTCCACCATAGGTTCTGACATAGCCTCCAAGGTCTCCGATTAAAAGCGCAAATGATAAATAACTGTTGATAATTCTAAAAAGTTCTTTAGGAAGGGACATTTCCCCAATTCGTCCACATTCATTTTTTGTCGCCAATATAAGCTGATTTTTGTCGCCCATTTTACATTTCTGTTGCCTGAATTCATTTCAACCTTTTCGAGATTGCTGATACGAACGATAATTATGAAGATGTATCGAATGCAATAAATGTGTTAAATTTTAATCCAATAAATAAATTTCTTGAAAATTGCACAAATTCAATTTCATAATCATTAATGATTATGATGATTTTAATCGAAAAATTTAAATGTGGGTTGTTCCGAAAATTCCTTAAAATAATCCATAGTATGTAGTAAGTGCCGAAAATGAGCGGCACTAAAAAGCACCAAATCCTCGAACAACACACTTTGTCGCGCAGAAGAGTCACGATCCCAAACAAGTATACCTTGCTCCAGAATACATGATTTTTTTATATGAGTTCACATTTTCAATGAAATTCAATTTTTTTCAATCATTTGGTTATGTAAATTGGAGAGGGAGTAAAAAAACCAATGTATATACAACTGTGTGCAGGGAAGATGTCTATACCAGAGTTCACAAGCCCGACCCGAACCCGATATATTCGGGCATCGGGCGTGCTCGGTCAAGTCTGAGCTTCGTGTATTCGGGTCTCTGTCGGGTGGTGTCACTGAACACTTTGAATTAATTTGGACCGTTAAATTACACTGTTCGACAAATTTCAATTTTTTATCTGATCCAGAGCAACGACATATATGGTGTTTTATCCGAAAATGACCATGAAAATTTTCTAATATGATCTCTTTTTGACATATCCCTACGCCCATGAAAATTTCCACTTCGCACTCGACTTTTGATGAGTTTACAAATATGCTCATACAACTATCATTTTTAGCTCAATCTTCGTTTTAAAACACTCAATATGTTAACATATTACAAATTTGTAATAGATAGAGCTCGGATCCTGAAAAAAGAATATGAACTTTGAAAAAGATTTCTGGGTGAAATGAAGTCTCAAAGTCGAAAATTTGTGACAAAACTTCAATTTTTCGGTAGACACCCATCCACTCTTTCGTCAATAACTTTGGAACGCATCGTTCAATTTGCACATATTATGCACGAAAATTGATTAGAATCTAAATACCTTTTCAATGCGTATTCATTGAACATGATGTGATACGTAGTTTTGGAGATACATGCGAAAATGTTCGACTTTTCGGGCCGAAAAACGGTGAAAATCGAACCGACCCGACCAAATCCTTTGGGGTTTTGACTCAGGCCACTAAGTACTAAAACACCATATATGTCGTTGCTCTGGATCAGAAACCTTGTCGACCAGGGGCCTATTGTTCGAACATCTTTTCAAATTGAACTTTTCATGTAATTTTTCCGTGATTCTCTATGTAAAATATGAACATTTCACGTGTTTTGAAATCTTTTCAAGAAACAAATGGTGAACTTTTCAACAAATCTTGACATCATTTATACATGCGCACAAAATATGTTGAACAGTTCATATATTTCAGTTGAAAATATTTAAAAAAACGTGAAATGTTCATATTTTACATCGAAAATCACAGGAAAATGAAATGAAAAGTTCTGTTTGAAAAGATGTTCGAACAATAGGCCCCAGTGTTATGCAAAATGAAAAAAAAAACTTCTCAAGAATCCATTCAAAACAATCTATTTCAACCACAGCGTGCTAATATGTACTGTCAGAAGCACGTTCATATGCACACAACATCACAATGAATATTGGTAGATACAAATTTCCATTATAAAACAGTTCTGCTTCTGACCAGTGGTGGCGCCACCATCGCGTCTCCAGACAAATCAGCATGCTGTGATTTCAACGAAATCGAAAAAAATTTAAACGAAAATTTGAAATTGGTTATTTTAATTCGTTTCAATGACTAAAAATCTGTTTATGTCATGCCAACTCTTTGAATCCATTCGAATCATCAATATACCCGAAAATAAAAAAAAGTTCCTCAGAAGGAATTGCCGTGGAATGAAAAATTCGATTTGGAACAAACATATTTCAACTGAGGAATAAATATTTTTATTTTTTTTAATCATTTATCATTCCGAGGCATTTCAATGATTGGAATAAGTTTAAGTGATGCCATTGAGCTTATTGAATGGATTAAAACCATTAAAATATCAAAACGAAGAAAATCGGTTCATATGGAATAGGGTGGGATGAAATATTTGAATTTGTTCATACGAAAATTTGACATTAGACTTTTTGAGAGGTTCTAATGATGAGAAACAGTTTATGTTGTGCCATTGAACACTTTGAATCCATTCGAATGATCAAAATACCAGAAAATAATAACGAATAGCCTATGTCGAATAGGGTGGAAGGAAAAATTCGATTTTTTACTGATTTTTTTTTAAATCCTCACATTTACACAATCAAATACGTCTGGACTAAGCTTCAATGGAATATCTCTTTGCTATGTCATCATTCGCACTTGATCTGATGATTAAAAAGCAATGTCTTTTTAAACACTTATTGATTTCCTCTTCCAAGAGGAACGTTTATTCATTCAACAAATGGGTGTTAAAAAATGACATTTCAAATTTTAACACTAAAACCTCTTCCAAGAGGAATAAAACATATTTTTTAAAAATCTCGAACAATCCCGACTTTCCGTCCCGATCAGTCCAACCTATTCGGGCGTCGGGCGTGCTCGGTCAGCCTATTGTCGGGCTTTGGGCGTGGTCGGTCTCGAAAAATGAGGCCCGATGCGAACTCTGCATACAACTCAAATTATCGCTGTTTCAAGAAACGAATCATCATGTACTGTTCTTTTGGCCACTGCATTAGTAAAATTGGTCAAATTCGAAAACCTGTAAATCGTTTATGGTGAGAGCACTTACACTGTACGACAAATTTCAACTTTTTGGGTGACCCCGAGAAACGACATATATGGTGTTTTAGTACTTCCTACACACTGACTACAACTAAATGGTTGACAGATGAAAAATCATCTAAAACACGAGTTGATATGACATTTCGTTTAAACTGACAGATTTCAGCTGAATAATCATCTAGTACCATACTAAAATAAATGGGCTTACATGCGTAAGGCTTACTTTTCCGCACTTTTAACCATTAAGTGAGTTTGTAAAACTTGTTTTAATGTGAAAGTAAACATAGTGAAATTACAAGAAAACATCATCCAATCGGCCTCAAATTTCATTTAGACCATTTTTTCTACAGAATAAGCAATTTATATGGGTTCGAAGCAGTGCCAATATAGTTTGTCCCAGGAAAGTCAAAAGGACCCGCGAAATACATTTAGTACGCATATTCGCGGTACTATCCTTATTATATTGAATTTTCAAGCGAAACAGCCACATTCGCTTGAGTCGGTCATGTGCCTCAACGACTTATACAATACTGCTCAAAATTGGATGGAATCTTGGTGCTATGAAGTCTAAACCATTTGTAATAGTGGTCCATGAATCAAAGATTGGATTTGAGCGCAAATTGATTAATAATTTTGCGTATGGCGTACGTGTACGAATTTTATGAATTTCGTCTATTTTGGCTGCAAATTTGAGAAATTTCACATCAAAGATGGAATGATTGTATTTAGGAATCTCAGAACTAATATAGTTTGGCCCAGGAAAGTTATATGGGCTCGCGAAAGACATTTAGTAGGCTTATTTGTGGTAATTTCGTTCAAAAATGGCATTTTTAGGGCAATAAACGTAAATTCACTTGAGAGCATGGCGCGCCAAAACGGCTATACCAATATTGCTCAAAATTTAATGGGATCTAAGTCTAATAATTTCCAAACAATGGTGAAAATTTGAAATCGATCGGTGGAGCCGTTTTTGAGCTATCGTGGTAACAAAAAACGTGACAACGGACGGCGGACGACGGACAACGTGCCACAGCCCCACATCAACATGAGCTAAAAACGGTTCCACCGCATTCCTGTGGGCCCCAAACGTGTAGAAAACTCATTTTTGGGGTTTCAGACATTTTGGCCAATCGCAATACTTTTACGCATCACGTGGTGTGCGGAAAAGTAAAATACAAATGAAATTTGTTCCGTACTAGACGATTTTTCAGATAAAATTCATCAGTTTATATGAAAATATCATATAAACTCACGTACTAGACGATTTTTCATCTGTCAACCATTTATTTGTAGTCAATGTGTAGCCTGAGTCAAAACCCCAGGTCAAGAAATCGACCAAAATCGATTTTCACCGTTTTTTGGCCCAAAAAGTCAAACATTTTTGCGTGTATCTCCAAAATTACGTATCACATGTCATGCATCGTGTTCAATTGAATACTCGTTGGAAAGGTATTTAGATTCTAATCAATTTTGGTGCATAATATGTGCAAATTGAACGATGCGTTCCAAAGTTATTGACGAAAGAAAGGATAGGTGTCTGCCAAAAAATTGAAGTTTGGTCACAAATTTTCGACTTTGAGACTTCATCCCACCTAGAAATCTTTTTCAAAGTCCAGACTTCTTTTTTAAATTTTCATGGGCGTAGGGATATGTCCCGAAGAGAGTATATTAGAGAATTGTCGTGGTTATTTTCGGATTCCTCAGGTCCGCAGTTATGCTATTCATAATATCGATGGCGCACGAGCAATTTATCGACGTATTGTAGTGACACATTTCCCCTACTTTTTATTATTTGGTAATATCGCTTATACTTTTTATGCATTCCGCTCCAAGGCCTTTTATGTATCTGTGGATACGTATTTATTCGTCAAAATATTCAGAAATGTGCACGCATTTGCATGTTTACATACACATTCGCAGGCATTCGCAGGCATTCACAGATTTTCTTGAACATTCGCTCACCATTTTAGACATTCATAGAGTAATGGGACTTGCAAACATTTGCTGCGCTTTATGGATATTACGTGCGTGTGTATGGGTGCGTAAATATTGTAGCATTGAGTGGTTTGCTGTTGTCAATCGTGACAGCGATGTTTTTGCCTTACAAAAGTATTTGATCAAAACTAAGAGATTTTAAAAAAAAAAAAAGTTCACCATTTTTACACTTGAATGTCAATTAATTGATAAATACCGGCAATCTAAAAACACAAAATTACTTTTTGTAAACAAGTAAAACCAATGACAGTTTCAAATTTGCCGAATGAATTCATAGACATTCGCAGGCATTTGCACAGATTCATAGGCATTCGCAAACATTCGGTATTTTTTGTACGCATTTGCACACATTCGCAGACATTCACAGACATTCGCAGACATTTGCACGCATTTGCATGGCACTTTTTTGACATAAAAGGCCTTGTTCCGCTCATTAGCGTCAGCGCATAATGATAAGAAGCGCAATCGCAACTTGCGCTAATTGCATATATTAAAATAATTAATAATAAAATTCAATTGTATTCGGATGGCCATTAAGACCGTTTGGCTGTATTTAAGATCGACGAACAATTCAATAAAATGTAAAAGTGATTAAGGCCAACTCTGAAAACCCAACAATGGGTTTCTAACAAATAAACACCGGTTTCTGTCAATAAACTCCTGTGTCCCTTCAACTCTAACTAAAACCGCTGCCCCGTTGAATAAATAATACAAAAATATCCTATTTAACACCACAGTATTCGGTATGAAGATGAAGACGATTTTCAACCACGACAAGAAATTCCAATCCAAGTAAACCAGGACATGGCAAACGAACAAAACCGCGACATGCCGATCGATGGAAATAATTCCGCATTCGACAATCATGATGAAGCGAATGGTTTGAATTGTAAAATAGTAAAAAGGCTACTTGATTTTAACATTTTGCATGAGATCATTTACAGTATAAATTACGCTGCGAGCTCGATTCCATTATTTAAAGCAAAGAAGTCCCAACCTAATGCTTACAGCACCAATCAGTTCATGATCCATGTGGAAATATGACTACTATGTTAATTTTTTCTTTTCGTTCGCTTCGCAAACATTTTTATCAAACAAATTCGCAATCAGAGCTCAAGACATAACAATTATATTGGATTATTACTTTTCCGCACACCACATGATGCGTAAAAGTATTGCGATTGGCCAAAATGTCTGAAACCCCAAAGATGAGTTTTCTATATGTTTGGAACTCATAGGATTGCGGTGGAACCGTTTTTAGCTCATGTTGATGTGGGGCTGTGTCACGTTGTCCGCCGTCCGCCGTCCGCCGTCCGCCGTCCGTTGTCACGTTTTTTGTTACCACGATAGCTCAAAAACGGCTCCACCGATCGATTTCAAATTTTCATCATTGTTTGGAAATTATTAGACTTAGATCCCATTAAATTCTGAGCAATATTGGTATAGCCGTTTCGGCGCGTCATGCTTTCAAGTGAATATATGTTTATTGCCCTAAAAATGCCATTTTTGAACGAAATTACCACAAATAAGCCTACCAAATGTTTTTCGAGAGCCCATATGACTTTTCTGGGCCAAACTATATTGGTTTTGAGATTCGTAATTACAATCATTCCATATTTGATGTGAAATTTCTCAAATTTGCAGCCAAAATAAACGAAATTCATGAAATTAGTACGGTGTACGCCATACGAAAAATTGTTAACCAATTTGCGCTCAAATCCAATCTTTGACTCATGAACCACTATTACATATAGTTTGTTATGAATAACACTAAGATTTCATCCAATTTTGAGCAATATCGTAGTAGTCGGTTTGGCGCATGTTCAGCTCAAGTGAATGTGGCTTTTTGCTTGAAAATTCATGAAAAGTGAAGAAAATGCGCATTTATTTCAGATAATTTTATTTTATCATGTCAAAAATGCATCTATAAATGATACGATAGCTAATAATTTTATATTTTCTTCACCTTTCATGCAAAATAGCCTGAAAAATGATGAATATACACCTGTAATGGCGAGATGGGAAGATTGTTGCAAACTAGTGCGTTTTTCGACCACAACACTTGTATCGTTTCAAATCACTAGGCAATCGATTCCTTAGCGAAATTTGGTCAGATAAGGTTAAACGCAAGACTTTCTATGTTGATTTAGCGACTCTTGTTGTGGGCTATATAACATTAAGTCGACCATTCGCGTGTTTTCGAAAAATACACAACTTTGGGCGTCTATAACTGCCGAAATATTCATCGTAGAAATATCATATGCACATCAAATCGGATTAATTTGAGCCACATAAACTGGAAATGTCATCAAAAGATGTAAAATATAATTTGTTTTTGAACTTTCAGTCAAAAAACGGGAATTTTCACCTCAGAGCGCCGATTTTTGAGATTTGATGCAATAAAAGTACACGAAAAAGTGTACCAATTACACTCAAACTCTGCATAGCCCATAATCAGAGTACAAAAATAACTCTTATAAAGTTTGAACACAATCGGACTATTATTACATGCACAGATCGGCAAAAAATTTGAATTTCCCCTCAAAATCGTTGGTTTCCGACCTTGAGAATCCTGTGGATCAGTCGGCGCCACTAAACGTCTACCGATTGAGCTAAAAATTTGCAGGGATCATTTTTTTACCCAACCTCCATAGAAAATGCATCAGGCCAGGCTGTCGCTTCCAAGTGGTTAATTCCCTCCCGCCCTACTATTTATAATATGTATCCTTCGAGAGATTTCCATATCCATTCATATATGATCCTTTCCCAACAATTGTTGTTTCTGACCTATACCCGTGAGCATTCTTCCGCTAGATTCATAGCCGGAAATCAGTTTTTGGTATTGATTAAGAGAAACCAAATTTGGTGGTACCCGACCTTTGTTTGAACTTATTGTACTCGACTCTTTTATTCCAGAGCGGTGAGAGTACAGATTTGAGTTTGTCCGTTCAATTCATTCGATGCGTCACTACGGTGACTATAGTCGTTGAAAAGATTTAAATCTAAATCGTCTTTTGATGCATCAAAGCTCTGATATTTGTCAAAAAGATGTGAACCATCACGTGACTAGCGCGGATGTGACCAATTGAAGTAAGTCTGTTTGTTGAAGTCGTATAGACGAAGATACAAACAAAATGACAAAACATGCAAGACAAAAACAAAAACAACGAAAGGAAGAATAAAAAACAATAATGAGCATTTTAAATTTACATCGAAAACAAAAATAATAAATAGACAATATAAATCACTAGATAAACACATAAAATATATTTATATATACAAATCGATTAAAACCCATAAAAATAAAGAAAAAAAAGGGCAAATACATGCAAATACACAATCACTCAATCATTCAAATTACAGAATACAAAAATTCAGTCATACAACGCACTCACTCAAAACAGACAGAATGTCAGTCATTCAACGCACTCATTCACTCAGACATACCACACCACCAAGCTACATTTAATCGCATGCTCGATTCACACAACCATGCGCACCACAATCATACAATTCTCTCACTCACTCACATTCAACAGACAAACCACAAAACAAAACACGAAACGAAACAACCATACCAACACTCATTTACACAGACAGATTGCAAAACAAACATTCAGTACAACCGAGACAGTCATTCGCCTTTCTCACTTTAACTCATGCAATCTTATGGCATTTTTGCCTATAAAAGGCCGAACTCAATGACAGTTCTGCCTATTCGATTTGCGACTCTCGAAGAGCAAACATCACTGACCGCTCAGCCGATTAAGTGAAACTGGCAAGACATTCATTGATTACCCATCATGTGTTTATTGTTCGCGTCAACCGCACGTAAGCACACATATACATACAAACCGCGCACCCGCGCATTTTACACACATCCACACATACAATCCGCGCATCCGCGCATTTTACAAACATACATACATATGATTCACGCATCCGCGCTTTTACACATACGAACATTCACACAATCCGCGTATTTTTACACATACAATATCCGCGCTTCCGCGCATTTTACATACATACATCCATATATTCGCGCTTTCGCGTACAAACCGCGGATTTGACATACACACATACATTCATACATTCAATACATTCGCGTTCGGGTACAAACCACGAATTTTCACACCCACATACACCCACATTTACCAACATATACCAACACACATATACATTCACACATTCACACGCACACATATACATTCCCACATTCAAAGAATCACGTTCAAAAGCGACCTGGCACACTCACAAACTAAACATACAGTCCACAGTGCACATTCCGAAACATCCACGATAAATAACATACACACATCTACCAATAAAACATACACACACACACATACACATTCAAACCTTTCCTAAACCCGCTAACTCCAATAGGTCGCAAAAAACACTGTTATTATGGGTTTCTTCACGAAAATCTAATTCATGCTCAAACGATTTTTGTTGTGTAACAAAAGCTGTTGACCTAGGTCTATGTGTCGATACTCCTTGCATATCATTCACTTGCTCATGAGCTTGCCTGAAATATAATTGAATCAAAGCAATTTAACATCAATCGATATTCATCCTTATGCATAAAGAATTTGCTCATGACCATATATGCGTTATTACATTATGAGTACTTACATATTGTTTGGACTTATCGAAGGAATCTCGATATCAGTATCTTCCTTATCCAAATGTGATGACACAGCTTCAGTATTAGGTTTTTGAGTATACCTGTATTGCAAATAGTAATAAAAATAATGTAATATAACAAAAATGTGCATGCAACCATGGTGACGTTTTGGTGTTTTTACCACGTGGTTCAGGCCAATTCTCGTTCGAGCCCATTTGTAATGTTTGAAAAGAAAGTGAAAGCAGCCCACAACAACAATTAAATTCTTGGCTTAGCACAGAATTCTCGTTGCGACTGCAAGTTCCAACTATATTGTGTTCTATTAACACTAATTAAAACAACCATTTCAATTTGGAGTTATGACTGTAATTAATGTTCTCTTTATTCGTACGTACTTATATACTAATTAGATGCGTTTGCGCAGGTGCGCTTGTTCAAGTGCGTCGGTGCGCATGCCGACCGCACTACACCTCCCCTTTTTTGGGAATAGATCGTACATGGCAAATTTTATCAGTTGAAGTTAGCTACTCTTCTCTCCTTTTCTTTTGTGGAGGTTAAAAATTTGGTTTGTAGGATCTATGAATGACTTAATGATAAAACTCCGGTTTTTTATGATATTTTTCTATTTTTCTTTGATTTTGTTTTGGTTTTATAATTTTTTTTTTTTTTTTTTATTTATAGCTAGTATTTTACGACTCTATTTTTATGTATTTTGTAGGCCCTGCCATTGAGGTTGACAATTACATTCTCGTTTTCGACGTTTATTATTTCGAATGGCCCGTTGTATATGTTTTTGAATTTCTCATAGGGCTCGTTTTTTATTTTAACCCTATCTCCTACACTGAAATCTACAACATTTGTGTTCTTGTCAAAATACAACTTATTTCTATTCTTAATTTTTTCAATGATTGCTCGTGTCTCTAAGTGAGCCTTTTGTAATCTATACTTTATTTCACTTACTATATTATCAATATTATAAATCGGATCTATCTTATTTCCTAAAATTTCTTCATTTAAATTGGCTTTGTTGCCGTAAATCAATTCAAATGGGCTATATTTGAAATCATTCGACGCATTCGGTGTCGTATTGTAGCAAAAACAAAAGTAATTTGCATATCTGTCCCAATCTGATAGATTACCGTTTAGATACGCACGCAAATATTCATTCAATATGCGGTGACTACGCTCAATTGAACCTAATGTCTCATGATGGTATGCTGTGGACTTTAAATGTGTTACCTTGAGTAACTTGCATAATTCAGAAATCATTTCATTGACGTACTCAGTACCTAAATCGGTCTTTATTGCTTTCATCGGCCCATATCTTAAGACATACTCCTCAAATATTGCTCTGGCCGTGGTTTTTGCCGATTTGTCGACAACTGGTATGATTACCAAGAATTTACTCAATTCATCTATCAAAGTTATCGCATATTGGAATCCCGCATTGGATTTTTGCATGGGTCCAATTGTATCGATCTGGATTAAATCAAATGGTTTTAATGGTGTCTCAGTTAGGGCTAATTCTTGTTTGGTTTTCTGATTTGGCTTTGTTAGCTTACAAACGTGACAATTTTTTACGTATTTAGCCACATCTTTTGTCATTTTTGGCCAATAGTATAAGCTACGCAATTTCGCATATAATCGCTTTTGACCGCAATGTCCTCCATAGAGTTCATCGCCGTGGAATTTCTTTAAAATTTCCAATTTTTCGTCCGTGGATGATATCTTTTTTGGTCTTTTGATCAAAATTATTTCGATATTTTTTAGATTTTCGTTACAAGACTGCTTGAATTCGTTGACGTTGCAAAAGTCAAACATTTTATCGTACAATGGCCATTGTATTTTGGATATTCCATATGCGCAAGATAAGCCATCAAGCTTCGAAAGTAAACTCTTTACAGTGATTATTTCGTTATTCCTGGCATTTAATGTGCAGTCGAAAATTTTACGGTGGTTTTTATAAACACTAACCGTCATTTCAGTGATTTTATTCGCTTTGGAAATAATTTTTGCTAGCTTTGCGCGAATCACTTTGTGTATGAAACCGGTGTGAGTTTCCTCACAGACACGTTGTTTCATGATATCATCATTACTCTGATTCTCTTCAGTTTTGTCAGGTTCATTTTTTCTGGACATGGAACGAGTGATAGCCAAAACGTCATAATTATACATATTTTTTAAGTCCTCAATGTATATTCTCGATAATGCATCAGCCACCACGTTTGATTTGCCACTTATATGAACCACCTCAAAGTTAAATTCTTCGAGATCAAGGCGTATACGCGTCAATTTGGAAGATGGGCATTTCATTTTGTATAAGTACAAAAGTGGTTTGTGATCGCTAAAAACCGTAAATGATGTTCCATATAAATATGGTCTTAAAACCGTCAATGCAAAGTGTATGGCCAAGAGCTCTTTTTCAATAATCGGTTTGTTTAACTCCCCTTTCTTGAAAGTTCTTGATATATACGTGATTGGTTTATCGACGCCGTCGTGGTCTTGACTTAAAACTCCGGAACAGGCACCCTGGCTTGCATCTACCGTGACCCTAAAGGGCTTTCGAAAATCGGGGTAGGCCAATACTGGTGCTGTTGTTAGTTTTAACTTCAGTGTGGTGAACGCCTCATCGCATTCCTTTGTCCACACGAATTTCTTTCTCTTTCCAGTCAATGCATTGAGTGGTTGCGCTATGCCAGAGAAATTTTTTATGAATCTTCTGTAGTAATTTGCGAATGCAACGAAACGTTTAGTTTCCTCGGCTGAAGTTGGTTTTGGGTAATTGTGTACAGCGAAAAGCTTAGTTGGATCTGGCAAAATGCCGTTTGAAGTGCATTTGTGGCCCAAAAAATATACTTCAGATCTAAAAAAATTACACTTTTCTGGATTGAGTTTTAGACAAAATTTTCGACAAGTGTCAAATACTTTTTGAAGATTGTTTATGTGTTGGTTTTCCGAAAATCCAATCACAATCAAATCATCCATGTATATGAATGCTTGTTCGGGTTTTAAGCCAGCAAAAGCTATGGTCATCATTCGAGTGAATGAAGCAGGGGCTATTGAAATACCGAATGGTAATACCTTAAATTGGTAAAACCCACTATCTGTGCTGAATGCTGTTAAATGTCTCGAATCCTTATGTAGCGGAATTTGATGGTACCCCGAGTGAAGGTCCATCACTGAGAAGACTTTTGCCCGACCCAAACCGTCTAGAATTTCGTCTATGCGCGGTAGAGGATGTTTGTCGGGTATTAATTTTTTGTTTAAAAGTCTATAATCAACACAGAGACGCCACTTTGGTTTTCCATCCGTACTTTTTTTTGGAACAATTATCAACGGAGAATTATAATTTGAAGTTGAAAATTCAATGAGATTTTCTGACAACAGCTTTTGAACCTGTGAATTTATTTCGGCTTTTTGGCATTGAGGTAACCTGTAGTTTTTTACGTATACAGGTTCATTGTCTCTCAATGAAAGTTTTTGTGTGTAGAAATTGTTTGTGGTGTGCTCATCACCAGCCAAATGGAAAATATCGGCATATTTGCGGCATAATGGCAATAATTTGTCTTTTGCATGATTTGGGATTTTTGATTTGAGAGTTTTTTCGAGTAGTTTTAATCTTGAATTTTTGCTTTCACTTGAATCTTTATTGAATTTGAGTATGTGAAATTCGTTTATAGAAGAGGTGCGCAACTTATGCGTTTGAATGTACTTTAATGTATTGTTGACATTTAATACACGTATCCAAGCCTCAGGCCCATGTACCACAGTAGTTGGTACACAAACGTTTTCATCAATGTCTTGACACTCAATAATGCATGGAAATTCGTTGCTTGCAATTCGGAATAATTTAAAAGTTTCAGATCTCGGTGGCAAAACCGATACGTTTCGAATGATTTCTGTTTGAATTGGAATTTGAGCTTGTGTGACACCGGTTGGTGCAATTGTGAACAACATTTTTCCATAATCCACTATGCAATTGAATTTTTTCGTGAAGTCCTTACCCAAAATACCGTGTGATGGTATTGGAAATTGATCTGAGACAATCTGAATTTTATGTTCTATTGAAATATGTTCAAAAACAAGATTTATTTTCGCCGAACCGATTGAATTTACTCTCTCATTTGTGATACCCTTCATGCGAATTGAGTCGCTTTTGTCAATAATGATTGACTTTGAAATCATTGATTCCTTTAAAATCGATATGTGTGCTTCGGTATCTATTAAAAACAAAATATTGTGGTCAGCTGATGGACTTTGAACAGAGATAAAATCAGAGTAATCTCCCCTTTCTGCAAAATGCAAAATTTCATATTCTAATTCATTGGTAGATGAATGACATGCTCCGTTTCGTTTTGATTCCCGCCGGTCGACGGGCCGTTCAAGTTTCCCTGAACCAACCTAATAGCATGTTCATTACGATTGTCATTATTGTTGTTTCGACGAAAATTATTTCTACCATTATTTCGGTTCGAATTGTTGTTGCGTCGATTAAAGTCACTCTGACGGTTGTTATTTCTGTTGTTGTTTTGAAAATTGTTGTTTTTTGAATTGTTGAAACGACCGCCACCGTTGTGACCATTATTTTTATTGAAAGGCTTTTTCTGATTGTTTTTCTGATTCATCCGAAATGCAGAATTTTGTCTCTCCTCTTGCTCAGTAGCTGTCTCAACAATGTATTTTGAAATCACTGATTTAGGATCAGTAAATTGAGTCGATGCCAAAACGGATTTGACTATATCAGAACGCGCATTAGCTCTGCAAAGCTTGACAGTTTCTTTGACTGTCATTTCTTTTGCCTTGGCCAATGTAATGCCCTCAATTACGAGCGCTCTTTGTAAAGCTTCGGCTAATTCCTCAGCCTTTTTTGAATAATCAGAAAGATTATTTTTGTCGGCACGTAATGCCTGTAAACGACCCGATATAACATCAGAACTGTCGGGTTTTATATTTTCTCTCAATGAATTTATGATTTCATCAACGTTTGCTGGTTCTCTCGGAATATTTTCACGAGCTACACCCTCGATTTTTGAGACAACAAATTGGGTCATTAAATTTGCGTGATCCGCTCCAGCGATTGTTTTTAGAATTTTGATTGAGTCAATGAATGATTCAAGAGCCAAGGGATCTCCCGAATAATTTCGCGATATTTGATGGCCCGCGGCCCGCAAAAAATCTATTGCCGTTAAAGCCATTTCGTTGCGATTAGTTTGTCCGCTAGAATTGCTTGTGTCACTTTGACTTAAGGCTATCGTATTAGAAATTATATTAATGTTTTCGGGTTCACTTTCAGAATCACTCTCAAGACTTTTTTCATCATCACTTTCATCAACAGAATTTGTATCAGATTGGTTAGTCAAATTTCTCTGGGGTGTGTTTGGCAACTGTGTGCTACAACTTTCTATCGCTTGCTTGATATTTTCATCTATTATTTGCCTATATATATCCCCCGGCCAATCATAGGACAATTGTAGTATTTTGAATGCTCGATTGACTTTAAAAATACAGTCTTTTATCCTAATGTCATATCTCTTTTTATCTTCTTCTGTTGCTGTTGAATATAGTTCGCATATGAAGGACAGAACTCCGTTAAATGCTTTCACTAAATCAGTTCTATATTCCAGCAATTTAATTGAGTTTGTTGTTAATGGCCTTGATTCATAGACTTGTATTCTTTTAAATACCGTTGTGAAGCTTTCTTTCAAATTTTTGTACTTATTTGCTGACTCGTCAGTCATTTCATGTTCAAGCTAAATTTGTCAAGTTACCTAAAAATGCCTATGCATGTTTTTTTTTTTTTTTATATATATATATAGATATTATATTTAATATGACTTATCATTTTAAACTGCTGATTGATGAACGTGACACCGATCCAATTCCGTTGAAAATTGATGACAACAAGTTCGGAGCGTGAGACAAAGTAAAAATTTG
>CM059998.1:7851384-8018753 GCA_030463065.1 Aphidoletes aphidimyza | reverse complement strand
GCCGACCGCACTACACAACCAACCAAATTATAAATGTGTGTCTATGATTACAATCGTCTGCAATCGACAATTTCGCTAAATAAATCGATCGAAGAGAGTTATGTGCCGACTTTAATGCCGACTTTATGATTGTTATGAATTCCAACACATTTTTCGTTGATCTCACACGACAGTTGAGTATGTGTGTTTTTTTCTGTTTCTTTGTTTATTCATCGCTATGCTTTTATGTTGAAAAGGGCATACAAGCCATGTCCAGCAAAAATATACGGCTGTGCAATGTTATAATCAAAACGGATCACGAATAAAAACATTGAATACTTCTCACTCACACATACAGATTGTGGCCATTTTTCCTTTTACAATTTTACGATCATACGATGGTGATTAAAATCACGCCGGTTCCGAAATGACAAAAGAAAAAAATAATGAAATGACAGAAGAATAAAGTGGAGATATTGTGATTGGAAAATTTCGGCCAACATCCTATATACATTTTGGTTCCATTATTTTTTTTTTAACAATCAAAAATTTTATCAACAAATTATTTTTCTTCCATGATTTTTTGCTAGTTAATGGTTGATTTGTTGCTCGCGTAATTTATATAAAATTGAAAACTGAGCCAAATCGGGCGCGTGTGTTTCATTTGCTCATTATCCAAATCCGATGCAAAATGAGCGTAATGTTGCTTGGAAATATTTGTTCTTTGGCCATATGTCTTCCTAAAATCATGCTCAAACAGAGATGAGCACAATTTATTTGAAAATTGAAAAAAAAACTTCAAGTCTCCGGAGAACGATCACAACACCTATACAGATGCAGATACGCTTCGAAGCAATTGACATTGAATGGCATTTCATTAATTTAAAAATCGATACGATAGGTGGCGTTTTGAAATGGCAAAGTTTACAATTAGCATTAAATTAAATGTAAACATCAAAAATGCTGCCAGTGACGAAAGTGACGAAAGCAAATTTGTTGAGAATTATCACCGGATGTTTCCTATTGAATTTGAGCCATATTGGTATAGCCGTTCCGGAGCGACGTACATTGAGCTGGGCAAATAACAAAAATTGTTTCTGTAGTGATTCCACACGATCAATGTTATTTTTATAAATTGGAGACCAGATTTGAGATCCATACTCCAGAACTGGCATTATAAAAGTGGTGTACAATCTTTTTATAACCCAGGGGTCATCAAATTCTCTGGAAAATCTTCTGATCCAAGCTAGAAGCGATTTTGCCCTAGATACAATGTAATTTATATGATTTCTAAATGTTAATTTACAATCAAGAATCACGCCAAGATCTTTTATTTCCGTTTGACGATTGATACAGGATCCGTTTATATGATATATGTGGTTAATTGGTTGGTTCCCTCTGAAAAACGAAATTACATTTGTTTTGCGAATGTTTAGATTCAATTGATTAACAGTGAAAAAATGTTGAAGCTGCATTCAAGTCTGCTTGTAGTTTGTCACAATCTATGATTGAGTCGATAGGTAACAATATCTTTGCATCGTCCGCAAATAAGTGTATACTCGAATTTTTACCAATACACTTCATGTGTTTATAATGATCGTTCACTGGAAATATTTACGCATTGTTAAACGGCGACGGTCAGGCGCGTTGAGGAGTGTTGAATGCTGAGAGAAGAGAGATTATTTCGCATCCATTGTTTTAAACTGATTCTCCAGAAACATATTATCGCCTCGCACTATTCATTCCGTTTGTTGATCATTTCATAACGCACATAAATGAGAGATTTTTGAAACATAAAGAAATTTTGAGAAAGATTCAGAATATTCTGCCCAACAAAATTCCCACTCTGACTGAAAATGAGCTCAATGAATCCGTCGATTCAATTTTATCACAATGGCCCGAAATTTCCATGAATTCAATCGACGAACTAATAAAAAATTAACTGTATTTGTGGCAAAAGAAATGGATAAATGACGATAAATACTTTTATTGATACTATGAATTTCTGCAATGAACTCATTTTCTCAAACGTTTTTACAATTTTAAAAATCTGTGCACAGTTACAGTTGCTTCGATTGAAAGGAATTTTTCGACACTTTAACGAATTTAAACTTATCTGAGAAATGCCAGTGAAGAGAATAAGTAAGCTGGTTTAGCTAGTGTAAGTATACACCACGAAATTGATATTGAAACCGAAGTGATAAGTTTGTTCAGAGAGAAAAACAGAAGACTACCACTGTAATTTTTACTTTTCCGCACATGAAATGTGCTTAGCAAAAGTATTGGTTTTGCCTCAAAAATTCAACTCCACATAGCTTGAGTAAATGATTACCGATCGGGCTCAAATTTTGACCAGAGTCTCTGTTCACCATGGGAACAAATCTTGATTTGCAATTTTTTTTATTTAGATACTCGGTTCTGGTAGCTCCGGTGCAAAATGGCGTCGTCGTCGTCGTCGTAGTCTGTACGTTAGCACGATTACTCTCGAACGGAGTTTCAAATCCCAAAGTGACAAAAGCAAATTTGTTCAGTATTATTACCGGATGTTTCCTATTGAATTTGAGCCATATCGGTGTAGCCGTTCCAGAGATATGTGCATTCAAGTGCACGTGAGTCGGGTTTTCAGTACATTTTTACACAAAAATTGATTTTCACATTTTTGACTCTCCTGACCGCATTTTCCAATGAAAATTCATGCAGTTTGCGTCATTTGAAAGATGAGGACTTGAATCTCTTGATGTTCTAATCGTTCAAATAATGCACAAAATGTATCTTTATGCTGAAAAATCATGGAATATGAAAACTAGTGAAAATGTACGAAATTCTTAGAAAATCGAATTGTGAATCGAATATATCTCATGAAAAGAGTCCCAAATCGAAAAGTGCGGAGTTTTATTGAGTTGCAGAACGTGTTGTGTTGAAAATTAGCCATATTGCAGTAGCAATTTCATGAAGACGTGCACTGAAGTATGACAAAATAATATTTGGCCCGTTTTCATGGCAAAACCAATACTTTCTCTCTTGACTGGTCAACGAATTGAATTGTTAAAGATAAACACCAAATTCCATATCAATGCGGAGAAGGCAGGATTACGAATGTAATTCAATTTATTGTAATGAATATGAATGTCAATATTAAACGCTTTTTGTGTATATATAAATAACTGTTATTTTTTTCTCAATTTGAATAAATCCATTTACGAATTGCCAACAAAAGAGGAAATTTTGAATACAATTATGCTTTGTAAATCTCGGGCACAGCTGCAAAACGTTTTGAATTTAAAATTCAAAATCAATCCGAACTTTTTTTCTTGTAATGTTGGCATACCTTCACTGAAAAGAAACAAGCAAAGATTCATTAAAAAAAACATTTAAAACACCAGATTTGAAAACCATCAATTTAACAAATTTTATTGAAAAAGATCTGAATCCAAATGAGAAAAGTCCATTCGTCAAAATAAATAGTAAAAAAGTTGTGAAAAAAACTTCTCTTTGTTGGTATCTACGAAATTATTATCGAAAAATAAGCAGCGACAGAATTTGACGAGTTATGGCTCCGACTGAAAATGTTTATACTCATAAAAAAAGTATTCAAGCAAAAAAAAACATAAAATATAAAAATAATGAAACTTAATCTGACTGTTGCATGTTTGTTTACTTTCTTGCATTAATGAATAAAAAATAAGGTCAAAGAAATCATGCTGGTGTTTATGGTTTTGATTGAATGAAAAATATTTAAAATAGTATGAAAACAAGGTGATGTATATCACCGTGCAACACACACTCTCACACATGAGAAATTCCGAAAGGGCGTTCTTCGGGGGGTCGAATATGACCCGACGGTAGCTTTGGTTTGGCTCTAGCACGTCGGATTTTTTTTTTGTTTCCACAGAGTTTTCAATTCGGAAAATTGAAAAAAAAAACTTTTTTCTGGGGCATCTTAGGTATATGAGTCCAAGGAAAAATGTAGCTCACTCGAACCGATTCAAAAGATAGCTACATCGAGCGAAAAGAGCCAAAAGACGTTCTAGAGCCGATGGAAAAGACAGATGAAACAATCAGAAAGAATCCAGTGAAAGTATGTACGTCCCTGGTTTCGTTTTTTTATGGAATGCATGGATTGTTATATATTTTTCAGGCTGAATGCAAAAAGTGTGGAGTCTCTTTCGTTCAGTTAGCAGGGAAACGCAAACATGATGAGCTGTATCACGGTGCCTTTCAAACTGTGTATAAATGCGGCCACTGTCCACAGCAATCCATCAATAAAACTAATATAATTGAACACCACCACTGAAAACATGCTGACGTTCCACTTTCGATAATAGAGGCACGATTACACGAGAATAAGTCATTGGTTCTTTGAGGAACCGAACACTTTTTCTCGTGCAATTATACAAAAATTCTTCATGGAACCGATGGCTTCTTCTTATACGAGGATATACAAAAGTGTTTGCATATTGGACTTGCTGTGACAAACCGATTTATTTTTATGAAGTTAAAGCCGACATGAGAACAATCATAAATTGTGACCTGTACACACACGACCGTAAGCTACGGTCGCAAATGCATCTCTCTAGAAACAGTATTCTGCATTTGCGACCGCGGCTTACGGTCGCAGACGTAGTTGAAACCTATTGTGTCGTGTGTTTACATGTGTTTACAACATAAACCATTGTGTGGAAGATGGGGACCTCATTTGAGACGAAACCCAAGAAGTCTAAACAACTTAAAGAAATGTATTGCTAAAATAGCCACTGAAAAAATAAAAATGAAACCTAAATCAAAATCAAAATAATCTAATCTTTATTAATTATCAAACATTACCATCAAAGATAAACATGGACGATTTTGTTGGCCATAAAATAAATTACGGAATGCGTAGAAACAGAAGTGGTATTGTTTGGCTGTTGATGGCACGTTCCATGCCATCTCACGGCTCTGCAGCAGAACTTTTGAAATGGTCTTTGTTACAAGACTGAAACCGTTCCATTTGAATTTGCAAAGATTTGTTTTGATTAATAATATATATATATATAATTTATTTAGAAACTAAACGGTGTCAGTGTTTGAATCAAAGGATAAGAGAATGAAATAGAGCAAAAATATGGTAGTAAAAATTGGTAGTTACCTTGTAGACATCTTCGTTTCTTCTATTTGGGCAGCATCCATTCAATAGTGCATCTATTTTTTCACAGGGATGTTTTTAATAGAGTGTATAGCATTTATTTCGTCACAGGAGGGAAGCTGTTTGTCATAGTGTGTAAAATACAGTTTGACAAAACTCTTCAGGGTTCAGTGTGCAGCTCCCTCCTGTACTGAGCCTATAAATGCTTTCCTGTTGCGATATATTTCGGTTCCAGGATTTGTTTTATGCATTAAAGTATGTTAATTGCATACTTTCAATGGTAGCGATTCTACATGCTTTCTTTTGCGGAAATGCCAAATGTGTTTGATCTTGTTTGTGCCATCATATGGTAAGAACGCTTTTTCAACGTTCAACTGTTTTGAGAGGACCCTTGTTTAAGTATTAGAGGCAAACCCCTCGTTTTATTGTTTACATCATATCGTTATTGATTTGTAGAAATCAACTCCAAATGTATGGAATGATTTGTGTTCAGTTCATTGTGTGTTTAGTCGTTGAATCGACATGAGCTTCCCAAATAAGTTGTTTGCTAACAAAAAGGAGCAATTAAACGCAATTGGGTAAGTAAAATTTACAGTGTCTTAGTTAGATCGTCTGATAGTAGTGTGATTTGTGTTTTGTTACAGTTTAATCAAATGTGATCATTGCCCCAAAACTTTTACGAGCCTTTTCACTGCTCGTCAGCATGAAAGTGTACATACTGGTGAAGTGCTGGAGTGTGTTCAATGCGACAAAACGTATTCGAATAGGGCAAATCTGGATCGACATGTAAAAAGTGCTCATCCAAATAGTCAACACAAGGCGAGTCAAACCTTCATTTCATCTTCGGATGTGTCATTAAAATTCTCTATTGTGGCGACAAATTTCAATCAAAGAAGCCATTTGCTGCTTATCAACATGGTTCAGATTGTGCAAAATGCTGGAATTCTAGTAAAAAAGAAACCAATTTCGAACTAATGTAGTTCGTATTGATGAGTCATAAATGAGTTCGTTTTGTATTGTCACCAATTGTCAAAAATTTATTATGCTTTTCAATAAACAAAGATTGGTTTTCAAATCATAAACATAAGAAGTCGTTTAAATTCTTTTAGCCGAAAAAATAATTTCAGTGGCGATCAAATATTCGGATCATGATTTAATGATTGAAATGAAATGGATCAATCAATGTCTGTTTCTTGTTCGAAATGGATCGGCGTAAGCCAGCACGTCCGGCGTATAATCATCTGACACCTGGGTAGTGTTTTTAAATATAACTGTTTCTTTTGTCGTCTTAAAATGTTTTGTTCTAGTTTTTATCCATGTAAGGATTGTGATCGCGTTTGCGAGAGTCGATATCTATTGACGCAGCATCAGCTTGGCCACACGATTACGCGTATTGAATGTGATGTGTGCAAGAAGACTTTTACCAATGTTGGAGCCATGCGTGCGCATATGAAGCGCGAGCACACCTTGGAAGAGAGGCGTAAATTTGGAAGAGAGCAGAAAATTTTTGCTAATCTGTTGTATTTTCAGTTTTGACATATTGAAATTGTGTTGAGTTTTTGTGTGTTCAAATTTGCAGGTGATTTTAGTTTGAATGAAATTGGTTGAAATTTCTGAAGTTCGAAAGGAGAATTTGAATGAAGTTAAAGCCATTAAATTGTATATGCCATTGTACAAGAGAAAACCATCGGTTCTTTGGAGAATTTCCTTACGATTATAAGAGAATGAGTCATTGGTTCTTTGAGGAACCGAACACTTTTTCTCGTGCAATCATACAAAAATTGTTCAAGGAACCGATGTCTTTCTCTTGTGCAAGGATATACTGTTTTGCATAATGGACCAATCAAAGCTTATATTGTATCAAGGTGGCTGCAACTTACGGTCGCAAACGCAAATGGAACCAATGGTGGTAGTAAACGTACAGTGTGTCTATATTCATGTTTGTGTTCATCGCGGCTTTAACCACATAAAATTAAATTAGTTATTTGCCATCAAGCATGTTTTGTCTTCTCTGTTTTCTTTTCTCTATCATTTCCCGTTGCTGCTCTGTCGAAATACGTGCGCAAATGTTCTTTGATTTCGTATGCATATATTCTTCCAATATGCTGAATACACATTCCTCTTTATGCAAAGTGAGAATGTTATGTCTTGCATTGCTATCTTGGTGTAAATCAAAATGGGATGAATCGAACAATAATTCAATATCCAAAATGTTAAAAATTGACTTGATCATACTTGCAAACTGTATATACTCATTAGGTGCAATATTGAAAACTTCGTCACTGAACTTTAGTATGTTCATCGTGCTAGTGCAAGGATACGTAATACGTTGACCCCGATCTATTTTTTTCGCAATCAAAGTGTCTATTGTTTTGCTGTTTTCAGTAAAAAACGCTCAAGCAATCTTGACAATACAGATCGCGCCTTTATACTTTTGATGATATTCTCCTCAACAATTGACGCTGATAACGCACACACATGTTGTTCGTATGGTTCCAATACAGTGTTTATCACTGTATCATAATCTAAATTGATTTCAATTTCCTCTGCATGTAGTGCTGTATCGAGATATTATTACTTGCGATGCAGATGATACTTCAAGAAGTACATCCGGAAATTCGGTATTACAATTTGTGGAACCCCCTGATATGTGCGGTGTACAAAACAGAAGTTTACGATATGCACTTTGGAACTGTTGGACATTTGGATTATTGTTCCACCTCTCACAAGTGAAAAATAAGTTTCTAAATGATCCTGGCTATACTAGAATGTAAAAAGTTCTTGGATATAGACCCAAAATTTTCGGAGGTGCTCAAATTTTTTTTTAACAATATGAATTAAGTGTATTCAATGTGTACTTTAGTGTACAAGTAACAAAAAAAAGTGTACCTGAAATTTTTTCGAGTTATTAATGACTCTTTTAAAGCCTAAAATACTCAGTAACTACGAAGAGTACGATTTTATTCTCCCAGAGGGCGAATTTTTGCATATATTCTTCATGGGAGAATATTCTACTCCTTTTTTCCCCCATGGAGGAATATTTTTGAAATGTCAATATATTTTGACTGATGTCAAACCGATTCAGCAACAGTGTTTAGAAAGTGCATTATTCTCCCAAGAGGAATAAATTCTCCCGATATTCCTCCAAGGAGAAAAAATGCAGAAATGGGAGAGTAAAATAATACCCTTTGTATTTACTGAGTAGCCTATGGACAAAAATGAAAAAAAAATACGAACTCCGATACGCACTAATCTTTCTATATGTCTATTGATTTCATATAAGTGTACTCAATGTGTAGAACACAAATCATTCGGCAGATCCAGAATATTCATATTCGTTCACTAATTATCACATATTTTCATTCTAAAATTGTCAGAAATTTATAGCATATTTAGCACACATTCTTAAGTACACAATATTTATGAACCACGGTCTTAAGTACACAAATTAAGTATTTTTAATAAAAAAAAGTGTATGAATTAAGTGTGCGATTTTAATTCAGGTCTAATGAAGTGTACGAATTAGGAAAAAGTTTGATGAAAGTTTGATTAAAGTTTGATTAAAGTGTACACACGACTAAAGTGTACATCACTCAGATAAAGTGTACGATCTTTAGATAAAGTGTACAATATTGATGAGTACTCATATGTTTATACAGTGAATGTGTACAACCTTCTATTAAAGTGTACACTTTCCAAATGAAAGTGTACAACCTTCTATTTAAGTGTACACTCTCCAAATGAAAGTGTACACTCTCCAAATGAAAGTGTAGAACCTTCTATTTAAGTGAGTAGATTGAAATGCACTTTTGACGGCCATTTTGAAGCTTTGAACTCATAGATGGCACCACTTGAAAGCTTGGTGGAAACTTTAAGCTTCAAAGCTTCGAAGCTTTGAAGCTTAAAGTTTTCACCAAGCTTTCATTTGGTGCCATCTATGAGTTCAAAGCGTTTTAAGGTTTTGATCGTTGCATACGAATTAGAGGAGACACTCCATATAAACGGTGATAACCACACAATGTATATGATCGTTGCATGCATATTGTGTGGTTATCACTGTTTATATGTACTGCCTCCTCTAATGCGCTCTATGACTGTACAAAAATATGATTTCCCGTCGGCAATTGAACTGGTGTTCATATGCAGCGATCACCGACGGGAAAACATATTTTTGTGTCCACAAAATGATAGCTTTGAAGTGTAAATAAAAATGCATTAAAGTATTCGGTTGTACAAATGCGACCAATAATGTTTCTCAAATTGAACATCATTTCGCTTATTTGACTCAATTCACCAGTCCAACATGAGATACGAAATGATTTCGAAAATTTAATGGTGCTTTGATTATTTTATACACATGCTGACTTCATAACAAGTGATTTACAGTTGAATTTCCTTTTCTATCGAAATATAAATTGTACATTGATGAATTCATGAATGAAGAGAATTTATTTATTTATTGTTTTGAAAATTTATTACATAAATTAATTCAGATCATTTATTTTTCTTCGTCGTCATCGCTCTCACAGCTGTCAGTTGCGCATTCGTTGGAATCATCTGAATCGTTTGTGGGTGGCATTGGCATTGGATCAGCGACAGTTATTATTGGATCACTGCTGTCGTTCGTTTTACCTTTAGCAGCATATGAATGTTCAACATTTGTGCTTGTTGTTGCTGAAGTTAGGTCAACTGTTTCAACCGCTGGTGGATCGCTGATAGCAGCGGTGATTTTAGTGTTTGGTTTTTTTTTGGTGTGATATTCATTTTCACAGTTTGTCGTTTTCTTGACTTGGATTTCGGAGCTGTCGGAGCTACAGACGATTCGACAATTGATTTTGCATTAATATTGCGAGCCACCTCTTCAATGCACATTTTGAATAATTCTTCAAAGTTAGTGATGATCTCAATTAATAAAAGATCACCGGATTTTTCAGCCTCGCTTATTATGACTGACAAATCCGTCGATCCTTTATTAGCGAATTCATTGAATGATCGCATGACGTCAGTTAGGAGATTTTGCATCGTGTTTGATGCAGCCATTACGACTTTCTCAATCTTTAGCAGTTCCATAATATACGTCATTGCAATGAATGCGGTTTGACCATAAGCATTTTCGATGTGAAAGCACACATTATCTCCAAAGTTTCGTTTGGAAATATTCAATGGTGTCAGTGTCTAGATATTTAGTCGATCGTAAGTGCATGCAGTGCCTATATAGGCGTATTTGAACTCGTCAAATGCTCGAAACGATCTGCATAAATTCAAAAATCCATCGCACCCACCTAAAGCCATTGGCGCCATTTTGCTGCCATCAATCAGAATCTCTACGTAAAAGCCACATGCATCCGGTCCTAAAAGTTTGCTGTCCGGTCTGATGCCTAACGAAATCCACTTCGTATTACTTTGGTTCAGAAAATAGCGTTTTTCCATCAGCACACGATTGCGAGTCACACCATCAAAAGTTAACGGTTCTGCAGGCTAAGAATGACAAAAATTGAATAAATAAATTGTAGAATGAAAATAAAAAAAATAAAAAAAATAACTAAAAGTCTCACCATGTTACTGCCACCACCAAATTGCCCCTGAATTCTATTACCAAATTGCGATGGGTGATTATTGAAAAATCCAGATTGTCCGGGTTCACCATTTCCGTATCCATAATGGCCAGAATTACCGCCGCTATTAAATTGTCCATAGCCCTGAAAAACAAAAAATATAAAATACAATAGTGTTGATAAAGCAAAAGTCTCTACATTTCATGTAGCACATGTATTTAAAAATGAATCTGAGTCTAAAAACTGCAGAAAAACTCTACTCACTTGACGCTGCGTGTTAGAAAAAAAGCTTCCAAATGGCTGACCTGCTGGTGTGCGACGCTGATTGTTTTGGCCGAATTGAACCCGATCGAACATTTTCACTTATATTTTTATCACGTTTACGATTTAAACAGATTTATCTACTAGATAATAGTAAACTGATAGTTTTCACTGATGAAACTGATTATGAGTAATATTATTCAGTTTAATTCGATTGTAATTGAATCAACACCGAACTGCGTTTAAATTCACAGATATTTTTAAAGAAGTAGATAAATTCGAGTTCTACTAGAATTTTCACAGATTTATATTTTGGAAATAGTAAAATCACTGGTGATGGAGTTAAATAAATTCGTTACCGTTCTCGTTAACAGTCAAATTCAAAAGAACGAATTAACGGTTTGTGCATGCACAAATAACCACGGTCACACAGTCGAAATTTACTTTGTCAAATTTCTGAGAATTTTACAACATAAAAAATGCACCCGGAACTTGGTCAGCAAATTTCGTTTGGTGTACACGGTAATTAGCCATTTAAATGTTCTTTTCAATGCATATCAGACGTGATTTTTTGTAAACAACATATTTTCTATAATAGAAATAATAGATAATACTATTTACTATCAATTGTGTGCAAAAAAGGGTGTGTAATAAATAAGTGAAAAAATGGATCATTTATGTTACGGTTATATTCTAAATGAGTATTGTATTTGCGGCGCGTATATCGAGGTAAGTTCAAACGTTGTGATGCACAAATCGTCGTAATCACATAAAAAAGTGTAATTTAACCTGATTATGCTTTTATTATATCACCTATCAAATGAGACATATTCACAATGTGCATGACTTACATATGAAATGAAGAAATTTAGTGTAACAGCGGTTTTTACATTGTGATTGTTTAGCGGTCTCTCTCTCTTTACACACTATTCAACAGGTGTGTGTATACCATAAAATTGTTGTTGATTTTCGGTGATCTATGCACACACATCTGATGAAGAGTATGTGTCGTATTCACAATGTAGTCGATTAGTTTATAATGCGACGAAATTCGTTGTAAGCATGAATGTACATTGTGAATATTCGTCAAAGCTTGTTGTTGATTTTTTCGATGACTTGTAACGATTTTTGGTGAAACAGAATAGATACACACTTTATACACCTACATTAATACATGTTTTCTAATATATTTAGGAGATTGATACTAGTGAAACTGATGAAAATCGAATGGAAATTATCACACCAGAAAGCGTACACGAATTCAATGAGCGTGGATCAATCATTCACTCAACTGCCTCAGACGAATGTGTGATAACTGATTCAACTGAAAACAACGTACTAATGGAATCCGTTGCTGATAGCTCCGATTCTTCAGGCCATGGTGGAGACGAACATGAAAATTGGGAGTTGATAGATGTAGTCGATAACCTTGACGAAATACCATTGAATTGCAATCACATTCAGGCTGATCCCGCTATCAACATTTCTTCTACCATAAACAACAGTAACGTATCCGAAAATTGTGAAGAGAATGTTAATAATAGGAACTTTGACGCAAATCAGCGTGGTGCAGGTATTGATTGTGACAGTATTCGATTTGTAGACATAATTTCAAAAAATAGAAGAAATTATAAATCGTTGAACGCTTCGGGCCTTAGGCTCGAAGTGAAATTCAAGCAACCGACAATGAGCGATATTTCTGAGTGAATAAAATTATGTATAGGAGAACTTCTTTCAATTATGGAGTATGAACTAGCTATTAATCCACTTGATAGAGTAGGAATCATTTTTACTAACACAAATAATATCAGAGTTGATTTTTCTCTGAGTTTTCGTCCGTTTAGTCAATATTCCACCGAATCGATACTTTCAGAGATAGAAAACGTCATACAAAGTAATTCTCTTTTTTTTACCGACGATAACCTAATTATAAACATTGATCATGTTAGGATACCTGTTGGATACGGACGTAGATCTCATATCGGGAAATCTACAGACAGATATTACAAATTGCATGAAAGATCAATATTTTCGCCTAATTTACAGCCAAATGATTTCGGTTTGTGTCTGGCTGTTTCAATTGTTGTCGGCATATCGCATTCAGCAAACGATATAAATAGGTATAATTATTTAACTTATGTAGGAAATTATAATGATCTAATTATGGAAGCATATTCACTCTGTAGCTGTGCTAATGTTAATTTACAAAACGGTGGTGGGCTTGATGAAATCATACAATTTCAGCAGTATTTAGGATATGAGTATAGAATAGTAGTGTATGCGAGCCGCGATGGTAAAGATATCTTTTTCAAAGCTTGTCACGACAACTTTAAGTTTTCGATCAATATATTACTAGATGAAAATCACTATAGTCTCATTTTAAGTCCAACAGCTGTATTCGCAACAGCATACTTTTGTGGCTACTGTTGTATCGGTTATACCACTAAACTTGGACATAAACGATGTAGAGTAAAGTGTAACAAATGTTTTCAATCACCACCGTGTGATGATGTTGTGTTAATAAAGTGTAACACATGCAAAAGGGAATTTGCCAATGCTACATGTCTTCAAAATCATATTCTCCACAAGATATGTGAAAAGTATAGAATCTGTCAAATCTGCTGTACGGCATACACTGTGAAACAAAATTCTGATCACATTTGTGGTCTAAAATACTGTAAAATATGTAGAGATGAAATGCCGATAAGGCATGAATGTTATATTGCTGTCACTAAATGTAAAAAACGACCAAAAAAAGGTGATCTGTATATATTCTATGACTTTGAATGCTATCAAACGAAGCTCTTAAACGAAAAAGATCCAACAAAAAAAGAGCATGAAGTCAATTTCTGCGTTGCACACCAAGCATGCGATAAATGCCGTGATGATAATAACACTAATATAGCATGTGAATTCTGTGGGAATCGTGAGCATATTTCTTGGGGGGATAATATAGTTGATGATTTCATGCATTATTTAGGTGAATTAGATGACACCTTCACACGTATAATCGTGATAGCACACAACGCTCAGAGGTATGATACTCGTTATATGTATGCCAATAGTTCTATATGGAAACTTAATGAGTGGTCATTGTTGATAAACGGTACAGCAATTATGAGAATCCGAGTTGGTCGATACAACTTCATCGATTCTATACATTTCTTTAACGTTAGTTTAGCGAAATTACCAGCGATGTTTTCGCTTAAAAATAACTGCAAAGGTTATTATCCCCATGGTTTTAATACGCCTGAGAATTTGAATTATGTGGGCGTGCTACCTGACATAAAATATTATTGGCCTGATAATTTAAAATCTAAAGAGCGCGAGAACTTATTGTTGTGGTACGCTAGTGAGCTAAATAAAAATATAATTTTCAATAACAAAGACGAACTATTGAAATATTGTAGAGAAGATGTGAACAATCTTAGAAATGCATGTCTAAGATTTAGAGCCATATTGTATGATCTCACAAAAGTTGAACCGTTCTATCAGGTAACACTTGCTGGTACAGCTATGACAGTGTTCACAACTAACCTTATGCGTCCCAAATCAGTATCATAACAGCCCTGAAAATAATAAACCAAAAATGAGTCTACTATATGAATCATGCATATTGAGAGCCAAAAAAATACGTGAGCTTGGTTATGAATTGATAGAGATGTGGGAACACGAATTTGATGATATGTTGAAAAGTATGCCAGAGATAACAACCTATATCAATGGGTTGGATCATTTGAAATTCACTCCGCTAGACCCTCGCGATGCGTTCATGGGTGGTCGTACAGGTGTGTGCAAAATGTATCACAAAGTTCGTCCTGGTGAAAAAATATTGTACAGTGATGTTACATCACTATACCCATATATCAATAAGTATTCTCGATATCCTATCGGAGCGCCTAATATTCTAATCGGTAAAGAGCTCAACGGCAGAAACGTATTCAATATTGATGGGGTTCTAAAAGTGGATGTATTGCCACCAAAAAGATTGTATCACCCAGTGCTTGGTGTGAAAATGCATAAATTGATGTTTTCTTTGTGTTTCACATGCACAAAAGACATGAATGTCGGTGATTGTACTCATTCACCTGAAGAACGTTTAATACACGGTACATATGTAACTGATGAGCTTCGGTTGGCCGTAAGAAATGGATACGTTGTTAGAAAAATTTATGAAGCTTGGGAGTATAAGACTACTCAATATAACAAACTATCAAAAGAAGGTGGCATATTTGCTGAATACATAGATACCTTCTTAAAGCTCAAGACAGAGGCATCAGGTTATCCTCAACACTGTAACACACCAGCTGCTAAAGAACAATTTATTCGTGACTTTGAAAGACATGAAGGTATAGCGTTAGATCGTAACAAAATCAGAAAAAATGCTGGCTATCGTTCTCTGGCTAAGTTACTCTTGAACAGTTTGTGGGGGCGTCTTGGTATGAGACAGGATAAAAGCAACAAGATTTTTGTCAAATCTGCTAACCATTTATTAAATTTGATGACGAACCCTTCATTCGAAGTAAATAGCTTTTTTGGTTTGAGTGATGATGCGCTACTTGTTTCGTACAAACACCGTAACGATTGCTTGGAACAAAATCCAAAGGTGAATGTAGTATTAGCGGCCTATACAACAGCCTTAGCTAGAATACATTTATATGGTTATTTGGCAGAATTGCAGACCAGGTGTTTATACTATGACACCGATTCTGTGATTTACACATGCAGTGCTGATGAACAGCCACTACCGTTAGGTGACTATTTGGGTAACCTCACTGATGAACTGGCTGGTGAATATGGCGAAAATAGTATCAAAAAGAAAACATGTGTTGGCCGTTGTAGATGCTTTCACGAAATTTGTAAAACTGTATGCAGTAAATGGAACAAGTACAAAGGAATCTTGGTGTGCATTGGAAAAATATTTTGAGGCATACAGTCGCCCAAAACGAATCATTGATGACCAGGGAACATGTTTTACCTCAGCTGAATTTGAAAAGAGGGTAAAAGAGTGCAACATTAGACAGGTCAAAAATTCGGTGGCTTCTCCACAATCTAATGGCCAGGTTGAGAGAACGAACAGAGTAATCAAAGCTATGTTGGCCAAGTTGACAGATCCAATTGATCACAGCGATTGGGTGAAGCGTTTATCGGCTGTCGAATTTGCAATAAACAATACTGTACACTGTACCACGAAACAGACGCCAAGTAAATTATTGTTTGGGGTAGAACAAAGGGGAGAAATTGTGGATGAATTGACTGAACATTTGAGTGAATGTTATGGAGAAGAATATGAAGATTTGAATGTAATCAGGGATCAGGCACAGAGTGCGATACAGAAGTCTCAAGTGTACAACCAGCAGCATTTTATGAAAAACCATAAGCCAGCAAAAGAATTTGGGGTGGGTGACTTAGTAATGATCAAACATGTCGATACTACAGCGGGCAAAAACAAGAAATTTAATATTAAATTTAGAGGACCGTACTGTGTACGTAAATGCATTGGAAATGATCGGTATCAGGTTACAGATGTTGAGAATTGTCAATTAACACAAATGCCTTATGATAATATAGTAGATTCTAGCCGTATGAGATTGTGGTTGGAAGATATTCAAAATAATGAGACGGACAGAGGCAACACAGATGAACCGTTAGATGATAAGCCAGATGAAGATATTTGCACAGATTACGAATTTTTAGATGACGAAGATATATGTACAGACTATGAATTTTTAGAGAACTAATTTGAATTAACAACCAATCGAGGTCGATTGTATTTGTCAGGATGGCCGAGATGTAGTGATTTAACAATTAGCGAACCCTATGTATTCTGTATTTTGTATAGTGGACAACCATAAGATGATGTGCATTAGTATTGGTAAGCGTGAGTATTGGTAAGAGGTCGGCCATGTTGGCATTTTGATGTTGTTCCTTCTTCTGGTGAGAAAACGACGACGGTACACACGCATGTACGACACCAAAGGAAGATAAATAAAAGTAATTAAATAAAATATAAACCATCATTTGACTTTTCATTACAAACTGAAAATTTTTCAATACTCCATTTGGGTTTATACCCTTTTTCGAATACAGTTTTAGGATTTGAAACTCTTACAACATCACCTATACATAAAGTTGGTGTTTTTTGCGAGAATGATCTTCCTCGTTTTTGCTGCGTGTGGCGCCACACTTGTAATATATTGTTTTCATTAACGTTCGCAGGTGCAATTCCTATGGTTGAATGAATTCTATTGTTATATATGATTACCAGACTTTGAAGCACCTCTACGTATTTGTTTGAGTTGGTATATGTAAAATATTTGTAAATTAGCCCCTTTATAGTGCGTATGAATCTTTCACAAATAGCTGCTTTTATAGCTGGGTCGCGCGTTGTAAAAAATGTATACCTTTTTCAGAAAAGTAGAATTTTACGTGCTTATTTACAAATTCGCGCCCTTTATCGGACTGAATCTTTATAGGTATCCGAGTAGTTGATGAAAATATTTCGTTAAAACCTCTTACTATTTCATCAGGGGTTTTTCGCTTAATAGGTACACACCAGGCAAATTTACTGAAACAATCTATTACAGCCAATATGAATTTAAAGCCTTTGTTATTTCTTGAATACTTTTGCACATCAATTAAATCCATTTCCCACAAATCATCAATATTTGTTATATTATAATAGTTCCGTTTAAATCTTAGACGCCTATCCTTATGAAGAGTGTATGTTGGCTGTGATCTTAACCAGTCAGCTACATCTTTTCGCGTCACGTATACTCCATTCTTTCTTATGTCAGTATAAAGCCTTTCGCAAGTCGAAAAAGCTGCAGGGGATTGTGGATTATAATAAGTGTTAAATAAAATAGAGTTCAATTTTTGATTATTACACATCTTTATTCTTCAATAGTCACATTAATACTGAAACTTGTTATTTAGCATTTGTTTCTTGCCATTGAGATACAACGTCTCGAGTCAAAATAATTTTTGGCCGTCTGAAATTTGAAATATTAGCTGATAATGATTCATCTGCACGCTTTTTTCTTACTAAAGCAGTTGCTTGTGATCGTGTTGAATACGGTGCAAATGCTGGTTGTCGACGATTTTTGTTGCTTTTCAGTCCTCTCGTTTTCGTCTTTTTTTTGGGTGCGGTATGATGTTCAATGCTCATATTATTACTCACTGACGATAAACTATTGGACTTACGAGCATTTTCGAAAAAGTTTCTAACAGCTGGTTGTGAAATACTGTCTAACGAGTCTCTCAATGTCGTCAATGTAATACTATTCTGGTGATCCACTGTCACTGAATCCATTCATAAATTCTATCGAACTGGCAGAAACAATGTGCGAATCAGACGTGCACCGCACGGTTCTGAAACAATTTATAATATCTCGTTCAAAGGGCTTGGCGAGTGATATAATGCCAACCGATATTGAAAATATTGCAATGATCAAAACGACGCTCAGATCGAAAATTAAGCCTGAAAATAGTAAGGTTATTTGCGGTAGTATGATGGCAATCAAGGCCGATAAGTGTAATCTCTCGGATTACTCGAAACGGGCCGAACAATTGGCTGACAGTTTCAAAAGATCTTTAATTTTAGAGGGCATACCTTTGAGTAAAGCCACTGAAATGGCCATTGATAAAACAATTGAGCTGTGCCGCGCCAACACAGACTCATCAATGGTTAAATCCGTCCTTGCCTCATCAAAGTTCGAAAGTCCGAAGGAGGTAATTGCAAAGTATGTCATTGAAAGTCGTACAGAAACGACTGAGCAACAAGTGCTCTCATTTAAGACAAATAAATTTCAGAATAATCGTGGTTTCCGTGGTAACCATAAGAACAATGGCCGGGGTTAACAACAAAACAGAAATTTCAATAATTTCCAAAATAACAACGGCGGTAATGGCAACGGCAACGGCAACGGCAACTTTAGAGGTCGTGGCCGTGGTCAAAATTTTAATAATTATAACAATAATTATCGTCACAATCGTGGGGGTCAAAACCGTGTTTTCTATGCGGAAAACAATCAAGCCCCGCCGCCGGGGGCAGAGACCCAAAACGTGAATGTCAATCAGGCGGAATACAGCAATTAAATGACAATAAAAATTCATCAAATTCAGACGAAACTGTGAAACAGGTATTCGCTATGAATTTGAACCTCTCTGACTACGTAGAATTAAATACAAATAAGACAATAAGTAATAGTAGATTTTGGTAGATTCAGAAGCTGAAATTTGCATTATTAAATTGAATAGTTTAAGGGGAAATTTTAACATCGATAAATCTAGCATTATCGAAGTAACCAGGGTAGTTAAGACACCAATTTATTCGTTAGGTTTTATTCAGTTAAAGTTATACATCCAAAATTTAGAAATAACGCACAAATTTCACGTAATGCCGAACAATTTCAATATTCCAAGTAACGGTATTATAGGCAAAGATTTTTTGAGACTTTATTCATGTGTATTAGATTATGGTAGTCACACTTTCACTATCAGGACTAAATTGGGCGAATTGCACATACCGATGGGTGTTCACGCCAAAAACAACGAGATTGCATTGCCAGCACGGAGCGAAGTATCTCGAATTTTCAAGTTTAGCGTTTCACAACCGTCGTTAATTTGTGGAAAAGAAATAGAACAGGGTATTTTTAGTGCAAACACGATAGTAAATGAATAAGGTGACATAAAAATACATATTGTCAACACGAATGATGAAATGAAAGTCATAAAAATGCCAGAATTGGATATAGTTGAGTTGAAAAAATTTAAGGTTTATGAGATGACCAGAACAAAACCCGATGACGAGAGAACAGAAAAGTTAATGAAAATATTGAGAAAAAATTATCCAAAATCAATCAAATTAAGACAGAAATTAGATGATTTATGCAGGGAATATGCTGATGTTTTCGCACTTGAAACTGATTCATTAACAGTCAATAATTTTTATGAACAAAAGTTGAGAATAAAAGACGACGAGCCAGTGTATACAAAAAATTACAGACAGCCACACTGTCAGAAAGAAGAAATAGCGCGACAGGTGAAAAAACTGTTAAAAAATGGATTGATAGAACCTAGTACGTCAAACTATAATAGCGCAGTAATTTTGGTACCGAAGAAGGGCGCAGGACAAAACAAAAAATGGAGAATGTGTATAGACTACAGGAAGTTAAATCAAAAACTAATTCCGGATAAATTTCCGCTTCCGAGAATAGACGAAATTTTAGACAATCTAGGTAGAGCTAAGTTTTTCAGTGTAGTTGATTTATTTTCTGGATTCCATCAGATACCACTTCATACAGACAGTAGAAAAATAACGACTTTTTCGACGGAAGAGGGCAGTTTCCAGTGGTATTGGCATTCGGTTTAAATGTGGCACCGATCTCTTTCAGTAGAATGATGAAAATCGCTTTCTCTGGTCTACCACCAGAACGTGCATTTTTGTATATTGACGATATAATTTTTATTATTATTATTATTATTATTATTATTATTAGTCTTTATTTAGCTTTTCGCTATTATATTTTAATTTTACATGTATTTCGTTTTTATAATTAATTTTAATTCTCTTTTAAATTTTTCGATTGTTGTTTCGTTCTGTATTCTACTGTCTAGTTCGTTGAACATTTTTATTCCCTTTAAATTAAGCTATTTTTTGTTTTGTTTTTATTAAATTTTGGCAATCTGTAATTGTGTCTATTTCTTAATTCATAATTTCTATTGATATGTTGTTTTTCTATTTCATTTTGTAAATATTTTGGTAGATGTCCATTTTTATCTTATAAATTGTTATTAGTGTGTTGTAATATATTCTTTGTTTTATTGTTTACCATTGTAATGCATCGATCATTGAATTTATAGGAGTATATCTATTGACTTTTAATATTATGTGCATTGCTTTGTTTTGTAGTTTTTGTAGTCTATTCATTTAATTTTCTGTACATAAAAATAATATGGTTGAACAATAATCAATGTGGTGATATGCATGTTTTGTAAATAATTATTTTTGTCTCTAGATCTAGTTTTTTACTTATTCTTCCCAATAATCCTATTTTGTTGCTATTTTTTTACACACATAGTCAAAATTTTCTTTAAAGTTTAACTTATTATCTATAATTACACCTAAATATTTTGTGCTGTTCACTAATTCTAAGTTTTTTTTTCTACCCTATCATAATAATTTAATATCATATATTTTGTTTTGTCAACATTAACTTTTAATTTCATTTCACTTAGCCATTTTTCAATATTTGTTAGGTCTCCATTAATTTTATTTGTCATTCGTAATATAAAGCATCGTATCGTCAGCAAACATATTCATTTTCGAGTGTTTTATATAGTTTTCAGCTTCGTTTATATATAAACTAAACATTTTTGCTCCACATACTGAGCCTTGAGGTACCCCTAGTTTGTTTATTTTAATGTTTGAATAAACTTTTCCTATTCATGTTTTTTGTGTTCTGTTCGTCAAATATGATTTGTACCATTGTAATTCAATTCCTTCTACACCGATTTTATTTAATTTCTGTATCAGTATGTTTCTGTCTATTGTTTCGAATGCTCTGCTAAAATCTAAGAATATGCAAATTATAATTTTATTATTGTCTATAGCTGTTTTCCATTTATTTATTATTAAGTTCAGTGATGTTTCGCATGAGTGTTTTTTTCTATAAACAGTCTGATTTTCTGTTATGATGTTGTTGTTGTCCATGAATTGTTGTATTTGTTCGTCCCCTAGTTTTTCTAATGCTTTCTCGTACGTTGGTAGCATATTTATCGGTCGTATATTTTGTATTTTTTTGTTGTTTCTAACCTTGTACAGCGGTTTTATTACCGACTCCTTCCATGTTTCCGGGAATAACTACTCCCGTGGCAAACGATTCGTTGATGATTCTGGCAAATGTATCACCAATCACTGGTAGTGCATCGATGAGTACATTTTTATTTATCATTTCCGGGTCTGACTTCGATTTAATATTTTTTAGTGTTGTTTCTATATCCTTTTTTGTAATGCATGTGAATGTGAATTTTTGTGTCTGTATCTCTCTCTCTGTGTGTTATGTATCGTTGGTTTATCAACTATCGGAATTGTTCTATTTAACTCAATAATGCTGTCCACAAAATAATCGTTCAATTTTTCTGCCACTTCTTTCTGTTCTGTTATTTGTATGTTATCAATTTCAACACTATTTACATCAATTTCTTTGTCCTTTGTGATCGTTTTTATTTTTCTCCACATTGCTTTATTATCACCCTCACATTGTCTTATCGCTTCTTTCATATGTTTGTTACTTTTTATATTCACCTGTTTGCAGTATTCGTTTCTCAATATTTTATATTCTCTCCAACTCTCACTATCTTTTAATATTACTGCTCTTGCATGCGCATTGTCTTTATTTCTTCGCATGTTATTTAATTCATTGTCGTACCATTTTTCATGTTTGTCGTAATTATCATAGGAAAGTCAGAATTTGATCATTTAAAGAATTTAAAATCCGTATTTGACATTTTAAGAGCACGTAATTTGAAAATTAACCCAGAAAAGTGCAAATTTTTCGAAACAAATGTAATATTTTTGGGTCATGAATGTACCGACAAGGGCATTTTACCTGACCAGAGTAAATTAAAGACAATGCAAGATTACCCAGTACCACACGACAAAAATTCGGTTAGACGCTTTGTAGCTTTTGCTAATTACTACCGCAGGTTTATTCGCAATTTTGCATTAATCACGCGGACATTGTCAAATTTAACTAGAAAAAGAGTGGAATTTATTTGGGAAGCTAAGCATCAGATGGCATTTGACAAATTAAAAGAGGCACTAATTTCGCCACAATATTTTGAAGACTTTACGAAGGAATTTATAATTGAAGTTGATAGTAGCACACTGGGTTGCGGTGGAGTATTACTGCAAGAGCATGATAACCAAAAGTTGCCAGTCGCTTATTTTTCAAAAACTTTCCAAAAAGGCGAGAAAAATAAGGCGATTATAGAAAAAGAATTATTGGCAATATACCACTCAATTTTGGCTTTTAGACCATACATTTATGGTAGACATTTCACTGTCTTTTCCGATCACAAGCCATTGGTACACTCTTTTCCAAATGAACTGATCTATTTGACATGTTCAAAACTGAAAAATATGAACGAGGATTAATTGAAAATAACTTGATCATGTATTTGTGAACGCATACAATGAAGTGTCTCCAGCTCAGTAGTGACAACAATGTTTCACCGCGTGTTGAATGTTGTCGCTGCTGAGCGAAAATGATGCAAATCTCGAAGAGGACTGAATTGGTGCATGTCGCTTACAGACGACAACAATGTTGCCGTTACACACGAAGCAGAAAAATGAATGAAGTAATATGTCAATGTATTTTGTTGTATGCGTTCACGAAAACATTCAGCGTTGTTGTGAATATGAACGAAGTTTTATTTGTAGTTGCTGTTTTCATGTATTTATGAACACCGGTAACTCATACTTTAGTCATTCACTGCGCACATCATCCTGAATGATAATATTGTTGTCGTTCTTGGGGTACAACACTGTCACTGAGGAACTTTTGTTGTATGTGTTCAAAAATACATGAACACCGCATCTAAAAATAAAACTCTGTTACTATTCACGACAACGTTGAATGTTTTTGTGAACACATATAACAAACCTCCTGGCTTTGACATATTACTTTATTCATTTTTTCGGTGTGTATATCAAGACAATATTGTTGTCGTCTGTAAGCGACATGCACCAATTCAGTCCTCTTCGAGATTTGCATCATTGTCGCTCAGCAGCGACAACATTCAACACGCTGTGAAACATTGTTGTCACTACTGAGCTGGAGACACTTCATTGTATGCGTTCACAAATACATGAACAAGTCAAGTTATTTTCAATTAATCCTCGTTCATATTTATCAGTTTTGGACATGTCAAATAGATCAGTTCATTTGGAAAAGAGTGTACATTTATTTACGATGAAAAATCCCGCTTCCAAATTATTGAGAATTAGATTTGAATTGGAAGAGTACGACTTCGATATAGTGTACATAAAGGGGAAAGACAATATTTTAGCTGACGCTCTATCACGCATACCGTTTAAAAAGCGAGCGTAAAACACCAGAGGAAATGTTTACTGGCAAAAAGTGTGATTTGAGTGATTTAAAACTGTTTGGTTCTAAAGTTATGGTTTTGCGACCAAAAGTTACGCGGTCTAAGTGGGACGAAAAAATGACATTTATCGGTTATGACGACTGTACCAAAGGGTATAGATGCATAAATACGACTACAAAAAAAGTGTGTATCAGCCGAAATGTCAAGTTTTTTGAAGACGACACCGAACAGAAAGAAAGGGTTTACTATTTCAGTGATTCGAGTGAAAAAAGTGATACAAGCGAAGATGAGTCTGATTGTGAAAGCGAACGGAGCTCAGAATGCGATCAAAGTAATGCAACGCTTATAAATGGTCAAAGCTCGGACGCGAGCTATTATACGCCGACTCAAGAGAATGTTGATAATGAATTGTCCATCGTGCAAAACAGTGCATTGAATGAGACATTAACCGACGATTCGATGAGCGACGATTTTTCGAATGACCCAAACTTTACAACTCGAGCAAACGTAAACAATGGTGTCCGTTCGTCAACTAGAGCACGCGTCCAACGGGAACTATTCCAGATGGGACATTATGCGTTTTTAGTTGAGCCAAATATTGATACCGAACCGAAAAATTTGGGTGAAGCCAGGAAAGATGAAAAATGGATATCGGCGATGGAGGAGGAAATAAATGCACATAAATCAAATGGTACGTGGGAATTGGTTGAGCTACCAAAGAATCGAAAGGCCATTACAGCGAAATGGGTGTTCAAAATAAAATCAATTGGAACATCCGAAGAACGTTATAAGGCCAGATTGGTAGCCAGGGGCTACTCTCAAGTACCTGGTGGAGATTTCGACGAGACGTTCGCGCCGGTAGTCAGTCACACATCTTTGCGTATATTGTTTGCACTATCTGTGGAACTTGAAATGAACAAATTCCAAATGGATGCAATCACTGCATTTCTACAAAGTGATTTCAACGAAACCATTTTTATGCAGCAGCCTGAGGGATATGAAGACGGTTCGAAAAGGGTGTGCCTATTAAAAAAATCAATATATGGACTCAAACAGGCGGGTCGAGAATAAACAAAAAGTTAAACAATGTGTTGTGCAAATTTGGATTGATGAAATCAAAGTTCGACCCATGCGTGTATTTGAATGAAAAAAAAACGATATGGGTGGCTGTTTACGTCGACGATTTTCTGATATTTTACAAATGCGAAAAAGAACTGTGTGAATTGGAAGTGTTTTTAAAAAGCGAATTAAAAATAAAAGAAATCGGTGAAGTAAAAGAATGCATCGGTATTGAAATAAAAAAAAATGACGATGCAATTGAACTTTGTCAACAAAAATATATAAATCAAGTGCTGCAACGGTTCGAAATGCAAGATTGCAAAAATGCAATATCGCCGGGAGAGCCGAATGAAAAACTCTCTGTGCGCATGACGAATAAAAACAATGAGCTAACTGGTAAAGTGCCATACCAGGAATTAATAGGCAGTTTGTTATATGTGGCACAAATAACACGCCCGGATATCGCTTACTGCGTAAATAACGTAAGCCGTTTCAACTCAAGCCATTCAACCGGGCATTGGGAGGCAACGAAACGGATCTTACGTTACTTGAAAGCTACAAGTAGTTACGTATTGAAATACCAAAAACAAAATGAAATTGATCTACACGCATACACCGACGCGGATTATGCTTCTGATATAGACAAGCGTAGATCATGTTCGGGTTTCGTATTTATGTTGGCCGGAGGAGCAATTAGCTGGCACATTAGATTGTCGCTGTAAGCTCAACTGAAGCAGAATACATAGCATTATCAACAACCGTAAAGGAATCGCTATGGATAAGCCAATTAATTTTGGGGTTGGGCAATATAAATGTACAGCCCACAAAAATACTCTGTGACAACCAGTGAATGTATTTTGCTGAGGAATTAGTTGCGCGTCAGCGTTAGCAACTAACGTTAGCAACTAATATGTAGCGTCAACCGACGCTCGATTATGGTGCGGCAGATATGTAGACGCGTACACTCACACATTCACATCTTCACCCTACAGCGGCTGCTGTGTACCGCTTAGATCTAACTGGTCTGCATATCTGCCGCATCATAATCGAGCGTCGGTTGACGCTACATATTAGTTGCTAACCTTAGTTGCTAACGCTGACGCGCAACTAATTCCTCAGCAAAATACATTCACTGGTGACAACACATCGTCAATAAAAATTGCAACAAGTGATGCGTACCACGAGAGGACCAAGCACATTGATGTGCGATTTCACCATGTACGCGATAACTTGGAAACAAAAAAAATATACATCGAGTTCGTTGGCACGAATGAAAATATCGCTGACGAATTGACCAAAGCACTAAATGGTGCAAAAACAAAACGATTTGCTGAGGCAATGGGATTGAAGAAAAATTAATAACATAAACATTCATTTTTCATTTCAGCATTTTTTTTATATACATTTCATTTTTGTGCGAACTTCATTCGACACGTTTTTTTTTGCTTACATTTCAGATTTTTACTTGAATTAACATTTTGTTTTGTGCCTTCTGCACAAAGTCCATTGAGTGGGGACATAAAAATTAGGACCGTAAAAATGAATATATAATGAGTCTACATTGTTAAACATAAAGTTATTTCCATTCAAAAAGTGAAGCCAATCGCAGTAAATATGGGTTTCTTTAGTTCATCAGAAGAGAGAGTAGAAGAAAAAAAAATCGACAGTACAGGTCATGTAAACAATAACATCATTCTTCGTGAGGCTGCATAATACACGCACAAGCAACTTGTGCATACACGCACAAGCAACTTGCATACAACGAAGGAACGTACTACGTGACGTGCATGCTGGTGCTGTTCGAGATAGTTAAACTGATCATTTATGGCATCAACAGCTACAAACGAAAAATCAGGAAGGCAATCGAGAGCAAGAAATCAACTGTTTAAGCATATATTGATAGTAACTTTATATTTGTGTATTCTTTAAATTTCTTTCTAAATGTTTAAGAATACAGAGAGGATGTTGAAAAATATAAAGCACAATGTGTGCAATTAACCACGTACAACAATCAATATATAACTGAATAAACTGTAAGCACTGCACTGTCGTTTTTCATAACTCAACCAACACGGTCGTGTTTCATTGTTTACTGTTCTGTTCTGTTCTTTTTTCAGCATAACTTCGTTTCTTCGATATTTTTATATCAATCAAACGATTTCCCAAATGAAACCCAAAATATGAAACATGATGTATATATCCTCAGTACAATGTTGACGATAAACGAAAAGCAACACCACATGCACCGGAGTCAGATTTCGAGAATGCACTGAATGTCTTGGTAAACGATGAAAACGGTGGCATCAATAATGCAGTGAATGTAAGTGTTTCAAACTTCATTTTCGACAATCATATCGACACACACCACGGTAAAAAGTAACAATTTATTTTGAATTTCTATCATAAAGCATGAGCTCTTATGTAGCACAATTACAACCAAAAAAAACTTTTTTTCGATTTTTTTCACTATTGAAGATCCTAGTAGAGCTCAACAGCCTTCCAACGAGACATAAAACATGAATTTTCGTTGATAGACACGATCACAGCATCCGTTGGAATGTGACGCAAAAAAAGTTTGGTCGCTCCATCTAAAACATTTTGCGATTTTGGCCAAGATACGCAAATTTTGATGTTTTGAAATTTGTATTCTGACTCAGAATTTCATGCACTTTCGATATCTGAAATAAAATAAATGGGCTTACATGCGTAAGGCTTACTTTTCCGCACTTTTAACCATCAAGTGATTTTGTAAAATTAGTTTTGATGTGAAAGTTAAAATAGTAAAATTACAAGAAAACGTCATCCAATCGACCTCAAATTTCATTTAGACCATTTTTTCTATAAAATAAGCAATTTATATGAGTTCGGAGCAGTGAGTCAAAAATCAGTGGTTCCACCTATTTTCTGAATCGAATCTATTGTATGACTACATGTTTGGAATGATTGTATTTACGAATCTCAGAACCAATATAGTTTGTCTCAGAAAAGTGAAATGGGCCTACGGAAAACATTTTGTAGGCTTATTTGTGGCATTTTCTATACAAAAATTGAATTTTCAAGCAAAAAGCCACATTCACTTGAGACGAATGTGCGCCGCAACGACTACTTCGATATTGCTCAAAATTGGATGGAATCCTAGTGCTATAAAGTCCAAACACTTTGTAATAGTGGTTCATGAGTCAAAGATTAGATTTGAGCGTAAATTGATTAACAATTTTGGATATTGCGTACGCCGTACTAATTTTATGAATTTCGTCTATTTTGGCTGCAAATTTGAGAAATTTCACATCAAAGATGGAATGATTGTATTTAGGAATCTCAGAACTAATATAGTTTGGCCCAGGAAAGTGAAATGGGCTCTCGAAAAACAATCAGTAGGCTTATTTGTGGTAATTTCGCTCAAAAATGGCATTTTTAGGGCAATAAACGTATATTCACTTGAGAGCATGGTGTGCCGAAACGGCTATACCAATATTGCTCAAAATTTAATGGGATCTAAGTCTAATAATTTCCAAACAATGGTGAAAATTTGAAATCGATCGGTGGAGTCGTTTTTGAGCAATCGTGGTAACAAAAAACGTGACAACGGACAAAGGACAAAGGACAAAGGACAAAGGACAAAGGACAAAGGACAACGTGCCACAGCCCCACATCAACATGAGCTAAAAACGGTTCTACCGCATTCCTATGGGTTCCAAACCTATAGAAAACTCATTTTTGGGGTCTACAAAATTTTGGCCAATCGCAATACTTTTACGCATCACGTGGTGTGCGGAAAAGTAGAAGGGGGTCTTCTACGACACTTTTTCGAGAAAAATCGCGATTTACATCGATTTTACCGATTTTTTTGTACTTTCAGACCAACCAAAAATTTACCGCTTCCACTGAGCTGTTTTCATTTTTTCTTTTTCGTGTCATCTAGTAGACGTCAATATCTGTCGAATAAGCTATAAATCATGTATTTATGTTGAAAAATGCGACCACAACATGCATTTGAATGATGGCCATTCTAGCATATGAAATATTGACCCTCAGGGGGCCAACGGCTGAAACCCCACCAAAAACGAGTCCTAGAAGTTATTGCTCATAGACTTTTTTTCTTCTCATGGCCCAAGGAATATGTGGTAGAAATATTGACATGCTAAAGCGGGACACCCTGTATATGGTTCGGTGGTATTTCCAATGTATTTTACCATCTGTTTCTCAACCTATCATCATCGATTTGTCAAAATAATGTAAAAAATTGTAAAATTGATGTACAAAAGTGGTAAATTTAATGCATTAAAATGATTTTGACGTTAGAAATACCACCAAACCATATATATTTACCAACATAGTTTTCTCTGTGTGGAGTGCTGTTAAGCGAATCATGAGATACGTGAAAGAAACAATTGATTACAAAATCACATACGGTAGCAAGTTAAAAATGACAGGTTTTTGTGATTCAGACTACGCTGCTGACATTGATGATCGTAAATCTACGTCCGGCTATATATTTGTGATGAATGGAGGAGCAATAAGTTGGAGTTCAAAGAAACAACCAATTGTTGCTCAAAGCACAGCCGAGGCAGAATTTACATCGCTAAGCACGGCTACAAAGGAGGCAATTTGGCTACGCTCAATGAACTTTGAAATATTGGGCATGGTAGCTGCAGTACAATTGTATTGCGACAACAAAAGTGCCATAGATATGGCACGCAATAACAACGTATCGGAAAGAACAAAACACATAGACATAAAATTGAAATTTGTCCATAGCGAAATTGAGAGCGATTTTTTTTTGCTAAATCATGTTCCAACCGATGAAATGTTAGCGGATGTGCTAACAAAAGCATTATCAAAAGAAAAACATTTTAACTGCATTGACAAATTTGGTTTGAAGTAGTTTCTTTAAAACAAATTCAATTAATTTCATTTTTGTTTTTTACTTACAGAATCGAATAAAAAAAATCGTTCTTATGCCAAAATTCCATACTAAAGCACTTATAGAAAATTTCTGTTTATTTAGAATTGTATACGAATCCAAATTATAACCATTTTATGTATAACTTTTAAATTAAAATCGTATAAATATTCAGTCCATTTACGAACAATCAAACAGTTTGTAAACTAAAGCAGCCTGAGACATTAACAACAACACTATGATCATCGCAATCGCAGCAATACTTATTACGGCGGCCGTAACGGGTTCGATAACCTATTTCGCAACAAGACCAAGTGACAATAGACAGCTAGACAGTGGAGCAACGGCAGATATAAAAAACGATGTTGTCGTCGAAGAAGGCCAATCTGATTTCCATGGAATAATCACCAACATACTACTTGGAATCATAGTGCTCATTAAAACGATCGAATTGATAATTTACTTGACGAACCGTTGTAAAAAGAAATACGAGAAGAAATTCAAGGCTACACCACAACGCGACGTTTAAAATATTTAAATGGACAATATAATTTTAGGAGGAGTGTTAAACATTATTGCATTTAAATAGAAAATTGAATTGTCAGCATTTTAAGTTTATAAAAGCAGTGCAAAGGAATACGACATTGTCCATCAAAGTTTATATCATTTCACCGAAAGGTTGTGTGTTTTATTTTGCCCACCTCATTCTTACATTCGATACACCCTAATATACAGCACATCATACCGACTCTGCACATACTGTATATACAAAATTCGATGTGCAAAGACGTTTGCACATGCACACAAAGAAGAAATGAAACGACTGTACACAATCTACAGCCTACACTGATCTGAGATGCTCGAGTTAATGAAAACATTTGGAACAATTTGAAAATAAAATATTTTTACTCAGCACTATGTGCTTATGTGTATATTTATTCCAAGACTGAACAACGGAATTACAATGGTTGACTTATTTATATGTTTAGCTAAACGGCCCTATTCCCTATCGTGAGAAAGGAATTTTATCGTGTCAAGTTACATTATGGTTATTTGTGTAAATGGATTTAGTGCATAAATGCCGATTTGACAATTTTAATTAAAACATTCAAAAGGTGAGAATGAAATTTGAAATCTAACTGGACCCTGTTAACTCGCGCAAATGATATTGGCAACTCTTCAGGTCACTTATTGTTTAGCTTCAAAGTGTCATGCAAATATTTCAATTTCACATCGAAACTATATTGATATTAATTCAAATAAGAACAAAATTGATTTGTGAAAAAAACAACTTTTTCAAAAATATGTGCACAAATGGTTTAAATTCAGGGTTTTCAAACTTTGGTTTAAGATATCTCAAACATTTTTCATTCTAATGCGTTTTGGACTTTCGACAAACCCGAAAAAATATCAAAACGAACAAAATAAAAATGAATAAAACAAAAATTGTTGTTGTTGTGGTTGTTTATGCTCTCTATGGTATAGATGCATAAAGAAAAAATACGTACCTACCTACCTAGCTACCGAAAATGTATTGGTTCTATCGTTTTTCTTAACAAAAAGAATCAAAGCAATTTTTATTTTCGTCTCAAACATTTATTCTTTATTATTTTTTCAAACGTTAACGACAACAACATAAAAGTTGAAATTAAAGCGAAACGACGACAAAAAAAAGTTCAATTTTAAACCAAAACGACGACAAAAAAAGTGTTAAATACAAAAATCAAAAAAACAAAACGTGTTTGCATTTCAAAACGTAAAAAAACGTGAACAAATCTTTAAAAATGTGTTACAGTAAAATGATTACCGAAACAAACTGGTCACGAGACGATGACAAAGAACAGAATCCAAATTTCCCGGTTCCAATAATACAACGAGAGCCACAACCAGTACTATGTTGTATCACTTGCGAACAACCATTTGCTCGTGTGCGTGATGGCGTTGTTTTGAGATACTTCGAGCCAGGATTGGAGTCAAATCCAATGGGCCATCGTAAACCACGAGCTTTACACATCGCATCAAACAGACTGTTGCGCGTAGAAGTGATTCACAAATGCAGGCCTGAAATTCGATAAATCTGGGTGGGAGTTTTTTGCAGAGCATGTGAAAAACCACCAGAAATAACTTACACTGCAAAAAATTGATGTCTCTTTTAATACACTGGTGCGTATTATCAAGAGGTTTACAACAAATTCGTATTAACTGTTGATTTTTATATACGGCTGTGCATTGTTTTTCGACCAAATGTCAAATGTTAGTTTGTAAACGCACCACCAAAACGTGACATTTTTTCGAAAAACAATACTCAGCCGTATATAAAAATCAACAGTTAATACGAATTTGTTGTAAACCTCTAGATAATACGCACCAGTGTATTAAAAGAAACGTCAATTTTATGCAGTGTACATGTGGTGCCCATTCCAATTTATTCCAGCAGAATTTGATTTTATATACGATGACGCAGACCATGATAGTTTTGAAGAATATTTTAAAAAACTCCCTCAATTGAGTGCTGGGAAATACTATCTTTGTTATGATGAGAGAGATGGACTCCAGTAAGTATTTGTTTTGTTTTCATTTTTTTTCATTATCATTTCAGATTGCGCATAGATATTGTATCAGAGGAGCAAATAGAAAGGTTTGATATTTTATGAAAAATATCAAAAAAATCAAACCAAAATAATAAATCGGGGGGATGATTCATTCTGAACAACAGTTTTCAGTCATCGAAGTCAGCGACAGCCCACAATGCCCCATATGCTATAATGATCCAATGGCGAATATACCTGTGCTTCTAAGGAAATGTGAACATGTTTTTGCCACGAATGCATCAACACGTGGCTAAACACTGCGTCATCGTGCCCCCGATGCCGAAAGATGTCTAGAAAAAGTGACATGATCAAAATTTACGTCTAATTTTTGTGTGTGTGGTTTTTAATGTCAATTCATTTTTTAATCTTTTTGTCTTTTCATCAAATTTCGCGTGTGTGTTTTAAACATCTAATTTTTTTGTTAAATTGTTTTATTGTGTTTGCAAATAATTTTTTTTCGAGAAATATAAATGTGAAAAAATGTGTTTCAACGGACGTCGTTCGTTCGTTCGTAGAATTTTTTTAATGTGCGAACGAACGAACGAACAAAATTGAAATTAATTTTAAAAATAAAAAAGAGTTATTTGAATTTTGTAAAGTTTTTCATTGCATTAGTGCGTTCGGTGCGTTGCGATATGTTTTTGACAGCCAATGAGAATGTAAAAAAAAACACAATTTCAGCAACGCTCCGAACGCACTAATGCACTGAAAAACTTAACAAAATTCAAATAACTCTTTTTCGGCACAACTTTCATATCACAAATTTAGTATTTTGCATTTTGCTTTTGTCACTCGATTTTTACCTCGTTCAGAGGTTTACTATTTGATTTTGACACTCTGTATTTGTTTGTATATATTTTTCAATCATTTGATTGACATTTTATTTTGAATTAGATTTTTCCAATGACATTTCATTTTTTGTAAATCTAAGTACATTGTTTTTGCACCACATTTTGGTATAAAAATATTGTTCATGATATATTCCTCAATTGAGGGATTTTTTTTAAATATTCTTTAAAACTATCATGGTCTGCGTCATCGTATATAAAATCAAATTTTGCTGGAATAAATTGGAATGGGCACCACATGTAAGTTATTTCTGGTGGATTTTCACATGCTCTGCAGAAAACTCCCACCCAGATTGATCGAATTTCAGGCCTCCATTTTTGAATCACTTCTACGCCCAACAGTCTGTTTGATGCGATGTGTAAATGCGAGCATATTGATAACATGATTTGTTATGGGTGTACAATTAAAAGCAGAAGCGTGCGTGAATCATGTTACAACATTAAAACAACTCTCAATTTAATGAAAATACCGATACTATATAGAATTTTCTCATTCATCACTATTTCAATCAGTTGTCAAATATACTCACACGATATTTTTTTTCAATTGAATTCAATATATACATGCATTTTAGCATAAAACATATTATTTTGAAGGTATATTGATAACATGTTGTCTTATGAACTTTGTGATTGGGCTTTTAAACTCACTCTTTGTTTTGACAACACAAAATGAAAATATAAGTTGTTTGAAAATATTCAAAAAGTGACTAGTTTGTATTGAGCAGTGCTTTGTGTCTGTTGTTATTCTCTTTGAAACGTTCCTATTTCGAATCGAAAAAAAAGGAAAATCGTGTAGACTTCGAGTATCGTGATCATACATGTGCACGGTCGGATATTCTAGGGGAGGGTAAAATGAATTTTCAGTGATGTAGGTAGGGGGGGGTCAATTTTTTTAATTTAGTTTGGGGGGGGTCAGGGGTGGGGTAAATTTTGTTTGATCACTTATGGGGTAAAAGTTTCTTTCTTGCTAGAAATTCCATGTGAAGATCTCAATAAAGTGAATATCAAACAGAAACAAAGCACATTTCATTATCTTCCTCTGTAGTGCGACACTTACATCTTCATTCTCTTAACAGTTCAATATCAAAAAATGTATTAAAATTGAATTTTAATAAGCTCGATAATTTTGAGAATATTCACCTGGGGGTAATTCTGAAAAAAACATTTCTCAGATGGGGGTCAAACCGGTAAATTTTCAAAATATTTACCGGGGAGTAAATCTGAGAAAATGTTGCTTAGGGGAGGGTCAATCCGGTAAATGTGCTTATATTTGTTAGTAAGACAGGTTCTCCCATGGGAGAGGACATGAACTTGTGCCTGAGGAATGTATTTGATAGTAAGATAGGTTATCTCATGGGAGAAGAATTTAATGCACTATGTGAATGTGACCGTAATAATTCACCGATGTATTTTAAAAATATATATATATAAATCGACTGCAGGGAATACTAGTCATCTGATAATATGCTTATGTGTGTGTTTTCTGTTAGTTACTGTATGTTTGTAATTAATTCGTTACATGGAGCAACGAGACTCGATTTATTCTCCCATAGGAGACAAATTTGTCACATTATTGTTGGATAAAAAATTTAAGTCGAATAATTACAAGTCAAGTTTCGAGAAACACTACTAGACTTCTATTTTGTGATCGTTGTTTGAATCACTTTAGAAGTTTAGATAAACTTGAAGTTCATCGAATCAATTGCATGAAACAAAACAATGTTCGATTCAAATGCCTACGGCCAATTTAAAAATATAAAAAATCAGGTGCAGCAATCGTTCATAATTTATGCTGACGTTGAGACGCTTTTAAAGCAACCGAGTTAGAAAAGTGCAGTACAATACTGATCCAACAACATATCTACACGCGGATTATAAAAATCGTGAAATCAAAGGTTCTGTATATGCTGAATAGGGTGGGCCGATTTCGAAATATGAGTGATATCAACGACGGGTAGTGCGGCTTTGATAAAGCATGTCGAGAGGAACATTTTTCGTTTTAGAAGTCATCTCGCAGAGCTAACCCTGGACGGCCCGCTAAGGTCAATGGTTCATGAGTTTTTTCCAGGTTTTTCCAAAATGTGTACAATAAAAGTCATTCGAAATATGATTATTGAGATTTACATTCACTTTATATTCAATTTTTGGATCACAATAAATGATATTAACATAAATCAAGACCTTTTTCTGGTTGATTTTAAAAGTTTTATTATGGTAAAAGTGAAAAATGGCCGAAAAAAGTGATCAGTTTTCCAAATTTTGCCTACAAATATGTCCGAGTAGTCATTTTATATATCCCATAATGAAGTAAATCCACTCAATTTATCTCGTAGAAAAATTTAAATGTAAGATCAATGGTGAAAATCACCCCCAACTCGACTCCTAGGGGAAATCCACGAGAAAGATGCCAAAATATCGATTTTTCACATATTCTTCAACAAATGCCCCCCTGAAAGTTTATCAAATTTGGTCGGAATGGTCTTAATCGACGCGGTTTAATGTGTAGAATGAGCGAAATGTCAATGTATAATGGAAAAATATTTCAAAGTTGCTTGGCAGGGCCATAATACCCAAATGTCAACAAAATTAAAAAAATCGAAAAATCGCATTTTGAGAGATATATTGCATTTTGAAGTAGACCAATTTTGGCGATTTTTCGTCGAACAATTTTTCATCAAAAAATGAAAAAAAAAATGGTGAAAAAATCGCCACAATTGGTCAACTTCAAAACTCAATATATCTCTTATTTTCCAACCAATTTTGATGTTTTTCATATGGAATCGCACTGATTTTTCCCTGGCTACATTTTTTCCTGCTGTAACCGATTCGGCATTGCATACAGATGAAACACATTCTGTGATGCAATTGCGCTCATCGATTCACATTGCTTTATACTGTAAATATTTTATTTGACACATGAATAGCACATAATTACGATAAGTATATAATAATAAGCAATGCGCGACCCTTCGAATAGTGAGTATAACACACAATGCTCAATTTTTGGGATTTGCCCAGGATAGCGAATTTTTAGTGAATTTATGTATTTTTTAATTTTCCATTGCCACTTCCAACTGGAAAACAACCAAGTTATCAAAGTTTTCGGATACTTAAATGAGAAAAAACTGTGGCTATTAATGACTTTGAAAAAATAGCTCTAATTTGCTGAAAACTTGACAAGTTTTGTCTTCAAAATCTTCAATTACAACACAATTTCAATGGGATTTTGGATTGACATTATGATTTGTTTTGTACAGTCAAACCCCTCAATAGTGGAACATCTCTTTAAGAGAAAAAACGAATGTTCAGAAAAAATTGGCTATTGAAGTTTTTCCTCAAAATAACCTCCTAATAAGGAAAATTTCACCTCTAGATAAAGGGGAAAATCGTTCTTTTTTTGCCAAATTTTCCTTGCTTGAAAATCAGTCGAGCCGCAATTATTATTAGTAGACCTTCAAATTCGTCTATTTATTGAATTTCTTTGTTGTTTTTTTATTGAAACTTTTTTCAAACATAAAAGCGTTTTATTTAAATCGTCAATTTCCTCTCTATCACTCGGGTACACTGAGAGTCACACCTCTAGGATGCCCAGGAAAAAAGTTTTTTTTTTCTAATTTTGTTGATATTTTGGTTTTATGGCCCTGCCAAGCAACTTTGAAATATTTTTCCATTATACATTGACATTTTGCTCATTCTACACATTAAACCGCGTCGATTAAGACCATTCCGACCAAATTTGATAAACTTTCAGGGGGTCATTTGTTGAAGAATATGTGAAAAATCGATATTTTGGCATCTTTCTCGTGGATTTCCCCTAGGAGTCGAGTTGGGGGTGATTTTCACCATTGATCTTACATTTAAATTTTTCTACGAGATAAATTGAGTGGATTTACTTCATTATGGGATATATAAAATGACTACTCGGACATATTTGTAGGCAAAATTTGGAAAACTGATCACTTTTTTCGGCCATTTTTCACTTTTACCATAATAAAACTTTTAAAATCAACCAGAAAAAGGACTTGATTTATGTTAATATCATTTATTGTGATCCAAAAATTGAATATAAAAGTGAATGTAAATCTCAATAATCATATTTCGAATGACTTTTATTGTACACTTTTTGGAAAAACCTGGAAAAAACTCATGAACCTTTGACCTTAGCGGGCCGTCCAGGGTTAGCTCTGCGAGATGACTTCTAAAACGAAAAATGTTCCTCTCGACATGCTTTATCAAAGCCGCACTACCCGTCGTTGATATCACTCATATTTCGAAATCGGCCCACCCTAATGCTGAAGAGCTTCAATTGGTTAAGCAACCGAATGTTTATTTGGTTGAGAAAATAATTCGTAGACGCAATGGAAGAGCATATGTGAAATGGCTTGGTTTTGGTCCAGAACATTATTCATGAACTCTAGAAAAAGATATCATATAATTGACGATTTTTTGCATACATTTCTTTTCTTTTAAATAAAGTTTTTTTTTTGAGTAAACGTAAAAAAAGTGGTTTCATTTCATTTTAGCTGCATATGACGCAATTTATTTCAAAAACCAAGATCCACAAACAACGAGAAAAAAGGTAAAAAAGTGATTTTTAACATTTTCAAGTGGCATGGTATCGATAGGAATGAACCCAAGGATTCATTTAAGGCCCAGAAATAACCAAAAAAAATTATCGCGAACCCCCATTTTGGAACCCCCACTCGATCTCCTTCAAACCTTGATGCCAAAATTCACAATGTTGCCTGCAGCGTATTTATTGATCTACGCAAGGCATTTGACACCTTTCCCCATATACTACTTTTGCATAGATTGAACCAATATGGTATCCGTGGAAATGCCTACGATCTTATCCCAGGGGGTAATAACGAGACATTTTCGATTGGATCTTGAAGAAAAATAATAATACATGTGGATTTGACATGATTTGAATGAATACGCGTGCATAATTGTGAATTCCGTTGAATTGTGGTGAATTTTTTGGTATCATAATGTCAAAATTCACACATACAAACGCAAGCGCCGCAGATCAGTAGCAATACACATACTTCGCTACTTCTCGTTCAAGTAAGTAGCCGAGCTGTTACTACTAGTGGTGCTCTTCATACTTATGAAAAACTGCTATTATAGTGGAGTTCTTCACAACTGTGTGTGCAGGCATTCACGAAATCACTAAAATTCGGCAGATTCACAAATATTCAATGATGCATTATGCACTGAATTCACCATCAACAATTATGATGATTTTTTTGTAAATATGAGTGAATTGGAACGTGTGCATATTTACGGACAAAATGAATGTTATTACCCCCTAGATCTTATCCACTGTCGCAGACAACATGTTGATATTGAGGATGAACATAGTGAAACTGTACTGATGGCTTTGCAAGTATAATGAACAGACTTGGCGGCAAGATCGATCATAAAACTTGTATTGCTTTACTACTCAAAAGATAGATATTGACATAGCCCGAGCCTTAACTCATATTTTGCATAAATTTAGGTGATTTTTGCCTAAAATCAGGCTATAGTCCATTTTTTTGTGCATAACATCTGGCGATGATATAGTTAATGTTCAAACCATTGCTTTGAATTCCAAAGCAACGACGTACACCGCGGCTTACACTGTTCTGCCGAATAGGTGTCACTAAGAGTCAAAATTCTCATAAGGCTCTGGCTATGGATATTGAAATCCAAACGAATAAATAACTAGGAATGATGAAGTATGAGCAAACCTACCACAAGGTCTTGTGTGAATTCTTCCATGCGTATGATTCCTTCATGGATTTCCGGCCCTAGTAGTATAGGCTATGTTCATTCTAACGCACTGTCTGTGTGCGTTAGAATGTATTGGTGTATACAAATGCCGTGTCACACGGCAACACTTAAAGTATGCATTGTTGTGTTACAAACATTAAAATGTAATTAGTGTGTTTGGTGTTGACATTTTTCATTGTCAATGCTAATGACTTTTGTCGTTATCGTAGAGCATCACTGTTTAATGTTTACATCTACAGTGAACACGTGCGTTAATTTTATTTACCTTTATGATTCAAAAATAAATAACTCAAGTGAAAAAATCTCAGTGGTCTTTGTGATTAAAAATAAATCAAGTGAAAAAAAAAATCTCGTGGGAAAAAAACTATATTTTGCGACTATAAAAATATTTAATTATTATATTTTAAAAAAAAATTGTTTAGTGAAAAAAAATGACATCGATGAATGCTGTTGAACCTGATTGGATGGACTTTAAAAAAATTTCAACCTTCATTCAAAAGTTACTTGCTGATGGTGAACCGAATAATGGAATTACTCTGGTATGTTTTTTAATTATTATTTTTTGAAATAAATCTAATATTGTAAAAAAAAAGAAAACAAACAAAAAAAAGAATTTTTGAGATTTTGTTTGTTTGTTTTTCATTTTTAGATAAAAAATATGATGGGCTTGCGAACATTTTATTTTTAAGTATTTTTGGCCTCAAATGAATCCTTGGGTTCATTTCAATCGATATCAAACCACTTCAAAAAATTCAGACTTTGCGAAAAATCACTTTTCTCGTTGTTCGTACTAGTCAAAATGTATTGGTAAAAAACCCCACACATTTTTCAAATGCATATAAAATCTTGTGGTGAAACAACATTTTACTACAAGTTTTATTTGAAAACCCTGCAAATCTTTTTTTTCAGAGTAGCTATGTGATACGGTATAACATAGTTGTGTGTAGCCGAGTGGTACGGCATACCATAGTTGTGTGCAAGGCATGTTTTTTCGCTGCGCTGCATCTATGAGATATTTATATATGCAGATGTGTGTGCGTCAAGTTGTCGAAACGCAAGCCAACAAACTCAGTAAATGCGTCACATGCACTGAGTTCGTTTACTTGCGTCTCGATAGCCTGACGCACACAATCTGCATATATAAATATCTCATATATGCGGCGCAGCAAAAAAAAACATGCCTTGATTATGTGTAGCCGTGTGGCATGGCATACCCCAGTTGTGTGTAGCCGTGTCACACAGCATACCATAGCTGAGTGTTATCAATGTGGATTCCACATTGTGGAAAAGTCAAAACAATGAATATAAGTTAATTTACCTCTATTTTTTATGGTTTCACTAAATCACATTAAATTTTTTATAATCAGATCAAACCACCAGAAGAATCTTTCGATCGCGCACCACTACCTGAGATAACACCCTTCGTTAAAATTCCCAAATATGAAGAACAGACATTTGAAAAAACATCCGTGGAAGGGATTTTCAATTTGAATTCGACTATAATTCAGCCACCGATAAACGGTGATGTGACAAGCGCTAGATTTCAAAGGTGGGCTGATTATCTTGACAAACCAGAAGCTAATCATTTTGATAGCATTAAAACATGTTGGTCCACCGTTGAAAAATATGCTAGCGGTAGAAAAGTGTCAAATAAACCATCACTTTATGCGTCCAATATCGAAGGTTCCTTTTTTCCCAAACAATTGGATATATGGAATCTGAATAGATTGACGGGAAAGGATTCGTTTCTTCATCAAATGCAACCACATCTATACGCTGCGGGAATACATACAAGCTATGTTTATATTGGAATGTTCAACTCAGCATTTGGATTCCACGTCGAAGATTTCAATATGAATTCCATTAGCTATTTGCACTACGGCGCACCGAAAATCTGGTATGGGATTTCAGAAGAACATCGCAGAAGAATACAAGAATTAGTTAGTCCAGTTAATCCCATCAGTCAGAATCAAAGAAACTTTATAAGGAAATTTCAAGCTTCCGGAAAATAAATGTGGAAAAAACATTGGTAAACAATTTTTATTTGATTTTCATGTAATTTGAGTTATTAACATTTTTTTTTTTAGTTTCAGTGTTCCCAATGTGAGAAAACTTTCAACTGGATGCGAAACGCCATTGAACACGAAAAAACTGTTCACACAAAAGAGTATTACCAGTGTAATTTATGCTGACAGAAGCTAAAACGATTGGCAGACATGGAAACCCACTTTCGGAAAAACCATGGATTAGCGGTTTTGGATTACACCAAATTTGACCCCACTGAAGCAACACAATTAGAATAATTTTATTTCACTTATTATTTCACTATACTTTTGCATCTTAAATCATTTAGATTAAATTCATTTTAATAATTTCATTGAATTATATTGGAAAAATCAAAAAATAAAAATAAAAAAAACTTCTCATTCTAATATGAAATGTTATTGAATTAATTTGACAATTTCGTTAAAATTATACTATCAATTAATATATACTTAGTGCTAAAGTATGATATTTGATTTTGTTTCGAGATACGGTTTTTGGTTTTTTTTAATAAATGGGATGCACTTATCTAATGGTTGATTTAAAATTTTCAAACAGTTGAAGCAAAAGAAAAGCTGTTGACTGAATCCACCACTTTTTGCAAATGTATAAGCAGCATTAATAGTATTTCGCCCTAGGCTTAACGACTAATGAATGACTCCGAACCACTCTACAATAATTCAGATGTACTGCAAAAGTATTCTGAGGTACTCTGCGGTATTCCAAACGTATTACATTTCAACTATTTCCATAAAATGTACCATCAAAATTTAGTAAAATTATCATCAACAATCGGCAAATTTATCATCTAAATTTAAAAAAAATATCATCTATATGTGCTGGTATTTTTTGTGAATTTGATGATATTTTTAAAATATAGATGATATTTTTGATGAATAGATGATCAAAAATAGATGATCAGAAAATTCATTTTAGATGGTAATTTTCAGAATTTAGATGATACTTTTCTAATTTTGGATGATCCTATTAGAATGAGCCATTTCTTCCGTTTAACAATGTTGAAACTATGAAACATTTAATATAAGTTCGTTCTTGTGAAAGTGGTCATTTTGTCTAGGAGCTATTAGTAGTATTCCAAAAGAGACAAGAAAAAAAGAGATTAGTGCTACTTATCAATTTTAATCCCTTAACATAGCTATGATTATTTTTTTGACAATGTTTTATTACCTACAAGGATTTCAACTGATAGTTTGAATGGATTATAATACTCGAAGTGTTATTTTCCTTATGGGATTGTGTATATAAACACTACACCGCTCTACAAAGGCAGAAGTGATTCGATTGTCAGAGTGTTATGATCGTTATTTTTTGTTTCCAAAATTTCGATGAAAATTATTTGCCAATTGTGAAAAAATATAAATAGCTGATTCACTATTTGAAATTTCCAAGATAAATTTAACCTTGTTTTTGGTAGCATTTTCACCAATTTGAGTGATTTCTTGTGGTCAGCAAGTTTAGCTTTCATTGTGTTCAAAAATAGTCATTGTTGGATTTGTTAGTGGAAAAAGCAAAAAGCAAAAAGCAAAAAACAGCGGACACTTTGATTGAAAACATTGCAGCCTAAATTGTACCAGCGTAATTGTCACCAGTTCATCTGAGTACCGAACGGATATCGAAATATCAAGGTAAGAAAAAAGTATCACAAAATTGATTATTTCAAATTCATGTTTTGGATGACAGAAAAAACTTATTTTATTTTAATTTCATTTGGTATAACATTTTTATAGTTTGGACGTTCGGTTCAAAAGTTATATAAGAGATATTCTCGTATAAATTTTCGGTTTAAAACTTGCCCGTGGCATCCATGAACAAACTCTACAGTTTCGATTCTCACTGCTTCTATTTTTAATACAGTTAGAGATAAAACTATTTTTCATGAAGGATATGTCTTAGTTTTATCATCATAACTTATAATTCTGTATGATTTTATTGAATTCATAAGTATATTTTTATTTTTTATTTTTTTTTTAATTTTATACAGTTTCTGAAATGAACACTAGAGGTCGCAAGGATCCCCCAAAGGACAAAGTTCACAAGGACGGACAATTTGAGTCGACACCTTTTGACATGCGGGAAAAAGGATGCTAGAGAGTATTTCTGCACGTCGGAAGCGGAAGCGGGGCCATGCCCAGATTTCAAGACCAAATACTTCGCATCATACGAACGCCACATGCGAAAAAAACATGAAGAGCTGGCTGTCGATAAGCGTATTCGACCAAGGACAACGGCTTCGACACAGAGCTTGAGTTGTCCATCAACATCCAGCACCAATCAACCATCGACGTCTGGAACCTACCGGCTTCCATCATTGCGAGACAATGGTGGATCTGCAGCAATTGCGTTTATAATGCCACCGATGCCGCGGATGGAGAACGTCACGCAAAGGAACAGCGACACAAAATGGTAAGAATACACAATGCTCTAGTCGTACGCATTTAAGACTGTAATATCGCTTCTCCTTCTTGCGCATGTGTTAGTGGCTTACAGAAGAATAGAAGACAATGTAGCAGAGCCGGAGAAACACATACGAACATTGCACTGAAAAGGGCATTTTTGTAGGGAATGCTTCAGTTGTTGTAGGCAATACATACAGCGTTTTTTTACCCCTCAGCTGAATCGGAGAAAATTTCTGTGTGTGCTTTTTTCGGCAATTTGCATAACTTCTCATGAAGTGCCATTCCAACGATATGTTTACATGTATAATTTTTCAAGAAATGCGGACAGTCGCATTTTGATTCCATCCAAGCATTTCTATTCAAATTTTTTCGTCCGTTCAATTTTTCAATTTTCAAAGATGTTTTGATTTTGGATAATTTTTTAATCAACTATTTTCATAAAAAGTATCATCAAAATTTAGTAAAATTATCATAAAAAATCTGCAAATTTATCATCTAAATTTTAAGAAAATATCCACTAATTGTCGAAAATGATCATCTATTTTTGGAAAAAATATCATCTAAATATGCTGCTATGGATGGTATTTTTCGTGAATTTGATGATATTTTTAAAATATAGATGATATTTTTGATAAATAGATGATCAAAAATAGATGATCAGAAAATTCATTTTAGATGGTAATTTTCAGAATTTAGATGATACTTTTCTAATTTTGGGATAGTGTTCATTTGTACTGAATTTCTGAAAATTTCACATTTATTATTTGATTGAAGTGGTTGATGGCTCAAAATCTTCGTATAGTTTGTGCCAAGAAATTTAGTGTATAAAATTGAACGAATCTGTAGTGGTTCTTGAGATATAGCTTGATAAAGGTGAGTCACATCGAAAAAAAATCATGGGTAGAGGGCCTTTGTGAGCCCGTAGCTCCCTCGTCTATACATCGATTTCAAAAAGTGAACACAAATAATTTGCGAGTCGTCTATACGTTTCAAACGCGGGTCTACTTTTTAAAATATTTCAAACGGTACTCGACTTATGATTCATAACGTCGGTGTCATACCCGAAAAATGACTTTTTTCACATTTTGGACTGTAGCTAGGCCCCAATGCGAGGGGGAAAGATCGAAAATCAAATAAGTTTATTCGACGATATTTACCTGATTATATGGAATATTTGCAAAATATTTACAATATTTACTAAAATTTTGTCAGAATTTACGATATTTAGTTCATATTTGCAAGTAAATATTGAACTGGGGGGTGTTGCACCACATGTACATAAACTTGTAAAAATGATTTACAAGTGTACATAAACTTGTAAAATCAAAATACAAGTTTACAAGAACTTGTAAGAAGAATGACACTGTCGGTCAAAAGTTTTGGATCACCCAAAATTTAAAAATGCTAAAATGATTTTTTTCTGATTTTTTTTTTAAGGAAGATACAACCAATAATTATTGCGTATTTGACCAAATTAATGTCAACATTTATTTAAAATATATCGGTCGTATCATGAAAAATAAAAATGCAATTTTTCCATTTTCATCCAATTTTTATTTTAAGAACGGCTTCCCCAAATAAAGTACAGATCCATTTTTTTGGCAATATTTAATCACCTCTCCCCAATTTTTCTTTTTGAGGAGTGTTCCCTCATGTCCAATTATTACCAATAGGCTTTTCGCCCGCGTTAGCATCACATTTAATCGCTGTAAAAATTTAAGAATAGCTTTAATGATTTTCACAAAATCCGGATCACGATAATAATAATCAAAATAAACAAGTTTATAAAGATACCTACTCGAAAATTGGCAGCGAATTCGGACACATTCCCTGTGGAGACAGTTGAAATGATAATTATTGGTTTCTCCTGTCCTTGCAGCACGGCTGCTGTTCCAATGGTTATGTTTTTCCAGTTTTCCATCTCACACTTTGCTCTGATTTTGTCGGCTTGTTTTTTGTAGGGGGTAACAACACCAATGTCGTGTTCTGAGAGTGCAAATCTGCATTTTGATGTAGCCAGGAGAACTTGAATATATGCCATGACCATATCAGCTTCCGTTGAGTTGAATAAACTATATGGAAGGGGAATGAATCAGTAAATTCGTTGTACATTATAATAAATTATTATATTAAAATATTTTCTGTCTTGGACTCACCTATTTTCTTCGCCATCAGTCTTACAAAATCCCTCTACAGAGTGGAAAACGACAGGGAAATTTGGTGACAGTATTAATTCTGAACCAATGAACCAATTTGTACTACCTATCCATTGAAGATTAAATTATATTAATACACATTGCCATGCAAAAGCTCAAGACTGCCAATGTTCATTTCATTCACTATATTACAATGTATATATCAAATCAGCGTATTTGAGATACATACTGGCAGGTGCTGCTGCTTCCAAGATGCCTTCATAGAACAACTCGTTCGGTTTAAGCAAAATTGCCGGATGACTTCGATAGTTTTTCACCAGTTGCGTAATATAATTTGTATTGAATTTGTTGCTTATACCATTACGCTTATACAGTTTCTTATCGAGGAGCTGTTCCATGAAAGATTTATTGAATTTCAATTTAGCGTGCTCTGATTTCGTTACGGGTTCGAGCTGTTTAGCATCTCCCGCCAAGACAATGCTGCTTTTGATTTCGTTTGGCACTGTACATAATCCTACAATGAACATTGGTTTTTTTTTATTTCTGAAATCGGAGATTAATAAAATAAATGAAATTGTGTTGATGATTCACCGGCGATTGGTACCATTGTCAGAGTCTCGTGTGTGCACGCACACTCATCGATTATCACATGTGAAAAGTGGTCGGCCTTGAAATCGTGGTGGCCATTCGCTCGAACCAAATACCCAGCAACAGCCAACGTGCAAACTATTACATGATATCTGTATATATATCTCAATTCAGGCATTATGAAAGACTTCGTCTCTTCATCCCAATTCGAAAATTCAATGTGAAAGAGTACTTTTTTTCGTTCATATGATGGAGTGTAAAGACGAAGAACATTTTTGCCCAAAATTGGGATCAATCGGTCGAGAAGTTCGTCGCACGCAGCGTTGGAGTTCGAACAAACTAAAACGGAATTGTGCTCACAGTCATTTTTCACAATTTCTTCGATCGCAGCGACTATTGCGTGAGTTTTCCCAGTTCCTTAAAAAAAACGATTTGTACTACGTTGAATTGAGGTATTGAGGAGAATAGTGACAAACCAGGTGGTCCATCTAATATGTATGGCACTGGACCATTACTGCACTCTACGATATTTATTACCGCAGTCTTTTGATCTTCGTTCAAATTCCAAGCCTTTTCACCTCTGTAAATGATAAAGATGAATATTATTATTTTGGCGATTTAAATCTATTCTATTTTTTTACCGAAAATAGTAAGTACCAAGGGAGATGGGCCGCTCAGGAACATCGCTCCCATACAACTCATTGTTGACTAAACAATCAACAAGATTGTGTTTTTTCATGAAATCCAAAGCGAGATGCTGACTTTGGAATGTAGTTCTATTGTCATGGAAGCGGATTTTATACGAGTTTCTGGAACATTGCAGTTTCATGTCATTTATAGTGTCATTGTCTGCACACAACTTTAGGTAGATATGTGTGCTATCCCGTTGCCAGACTTTTTGTCCAACAATAGCTCTGCTCTTTCCAATTGTTCGACTTGGATCCTCATTCAACACTTCCAAAGTGAAGTGGTTCATGAGTTTATCATCCTGAGTTGGTTTGGATTTATGATCCTACAGAATTAAGTCAATTTTGAAAGAAATATAAAGGGTTTAATGCCGGTTCCAAATGCATTGCTCTAAATTTACAGACATCTATAGAACTTTCAAACTAATTGTTTTAGGATAATTTTGTGATGATTCAATAATCAATTATTATAGCAAACATCATTACAGCAACGCATTTGGAACCGGCATAATAAAGAAAATGAGATTTAATACTAACATCAATTCTGAATCGGAATGTGTCATTACCACAATATTCAATCCGTATATCGTTGATATTATATTGGTCATATTTTTTTAATTGTCCTGCCGCTTCTTCTAAGAAGAGTTTCGTGGTGAATGAAAGATGATATGTTTCGGACTTCAATCTAGATTTGGCAGGTGCCAATTTCAACAACATATCCATGAAATTGGCCGCGCCATTTTGTTCTTTCACACGCGCTTCGATCTCATTTGGAACAGAGTATGCTTCTGGAAATGGTGCCATTCATAGTAAAAGGTGAGATTAAGAGAACATATTCAAATCTAATTTATTAAGAAGAAGTATATTTTTCTCATGATTCTACTTACTCTGCAACATCAATTTCAGTCTGCCTTTCGACTTCGAATTGGCTGGTTCCTGTAACGTCTAAATCACACCTCATCATAGGTCTATTTTCTCGTTTGTCCATGGATTTCAATATATCAAATGGATTGAATGCTTTTATCTTTTCATTGCTCTTGGGTCTTGGTTTTCGTCCAACCTTTTTTGATGTTTTTTTTACCTTTTCACTCAACGAAAGGAATTTAGAAAATGGACTCGATGTGTATAAATGCTTTTTTGGTGTGTCAACAAAGGCTCGAACGAAAATACGATATCGTCTGTCTTTGTCCAGTTTTTTGTTGGTAAAATTGTGATGCGTTTCGCCAGATCCCAAATGGAATATGTTTGGAATGCCACGCTGTAGGAATTTGGCTGCAATATACGGTGTTGTCAGTTGGTCTGATATATTCGAAGATGGTAGAATCTCATTGCTCAAGAATTGATCTGGATTTTTATCCAAATTCGATTTGTCTTCAGGAACAACAATAAGATAATAATGTGAAATTGGTCCGTTTTCTTCCGATGCTTGTGATAGAATAACTTGAATTTCTTCACCATTGACGATGCCATAGAATTTTGGTTCGGTTATTGGTGGCGGTGTAGTCATTTTTGTGGTAAATGTTATGGTGGCTGTGGTTGGCGGATGGTCTGAACCGTCTTTCGGAATTGCACTAACACTGATAGTATAGGTAGTGAATGGCGATAACTCTCGAAAATGACCACGAGTGTGGTGCCCCAGCGCAATTTCACGGTGTTGAATATTCTGAGTTTGGGTTCTTCCTTGACTATCGACAAATCTTTTTACCGCATCAAAGCTAATTTCGTACTTAATTGGATTGGATCCGGCCGGCATTGACCATTTCAACCACATTGATTGTGTACGAACATTATGAGTACTCAAAATCAATGGGAGGACACTTTTTGTACATTTTGCTTTTGGTTCTTGATCGTCCCGCTTATGTCGAGACTTTCTTTTTTTTAGTCTTTGAGCTAGTACTCGATTATTGAGCTCATGATACGAGCCACAGGATGATTTGTCTGTCGGTTTATTGAATGCTGTACGATCAATAGATGGTATTACTGATGGTGAATTTCTATAAAATAGACAAGAATTGAATTGATTTTAAAAGGTCATTTTATATACATAGCAGTAATTATTGTATAAAACTAAGCTTACCGGGTACCGAAATCGGCTGGAATCATGATATCATCAGACATTTTTCTATCGTTTTCACGCAGAACATTTTCAAAATTCAATTTGGCTATTTGAACTTTCTTGAAATTTCGGCTTGACTTATCTACCATTTCACACAGAGTCTCGTTGTCATTTAGTGGCGAGATGAAATCTTTAAATGGAGTGAACAGTTTTTCAGGTGTAGCTCCATGATACGGCGTTAAAAGCAGTGAAGCATCCTCAGATGGAATAAACGGTTGTAGCAGTCTGAAAACATCGCAAATTCATTCAATTCAGAGGTCAATAAAAAGTATGTCATGTAAAATTGTCAGAAAATTGAACTAACGGTGGTGTTGAGTTTGGGTAAATAGCATTAAGGCTGGCATCATAGATTATTTTGTATCCGTCTTCCGAAACTGATTCATTTTGTTCTAATGCCGGCATTTCTATATGTTTTTGTAGTTCAACGATGCTTGGAACTGTGATGACGATTTCAGAAGCCTTTTCGATATATTGTTGCTGTTTTTCAGTACCTGACAGATCTTCTAGCCTCCCAACTGTCTGTGCTTCTTTAAGTATTTCACCTTTTGTCCGTAATTCATTTGCAACTTCAATTTTTTCAGCTTTAGCTTCATGATGCGGCGTAATCAGTAGTGAATTATCCTCAGGTGGCACAAACGGCTGTATCAATCTAAAACATCCCAAATTCATTAAAATTAAGAGGGCAATAAAGAGTATTTCATATAAAATTGTCAGAAAATTGAACTAACGGAGGTGTTGAGTTTGGGTAAATAGCATCAAGGCTGGCATCACAGATTATTTTGTATCTGTCTTCCGAAACTGATTCAGTTTGCTCATCGATGCTGGGATCGGTGATGACGATTTCAGAAGCCTTTTCGATACATTGTTGTGTAGAAGATTCTGTTGACTCAGGCACTTTTTCGGGTAACTTATGGCACACATTTTCATTTTTTTCTGCACGTTTGTTAATTAAATCTAGTAGAACATCTTGTTTTATGTAGATTACATCGCCATTTGGACTATAAATTGCCGTGTGTAACGAAGCCAGAATTTCAAAATAGCGGGCTTTTGTTCGTTTGTTTCTATTGATACTAATCCAATGTTTCGACTCGTGGGCACGAATTTCACCAAGAGTGAAGCCTCGGAAGGCACAGACATAGCCTTCAGGTACGTTGGTTATTTTACAACCAAAGGGTCTGTGCCTCATCCGAGCTATCAGCTCATCTTTATCACTTTCTTCACTCATTTTTGTTTCAACAACAGAAATTTTGTTTAAATTGTTTGAATTATGCCGGTACCACAAGTGTTTCTTTTGTTTTGAACGTTGATCGAACTGTTTGATAGTTGCGTATTTAATTTGAAGGCTTTGAGTACGAACAGATTCGATGACATTCAATACTTTAGTATTGCGTATTCAAGCAATTGAAATAAAATACCAAATTAAACAATTGAATAAAATACGACACTTTCAAACAAAATAAGTTAAGTTAAAATTTAAAAAAAAAAATATTATTACGCACAGAATTATTGAAATTCAACTAATTTAAATTACTGAGCTAGCTAGGTCTTGAAGCATAATTAAATGATTAGGTACTTTAACTGGTACTCTGGAAAACTTGGGAATGGCGTATTTTAGATAAACGGTAATGACATTGACATATCAATGACATGTAAAATTATTTATAAACAAATGCTCAAACTTTCGTTAACAAGTGCAAGTGAAATATTTTATTTAATCCTGATCAAAAATGCCATTACGTTTGGATTTATACGATAACTCTTCGTCTTCTTCCGAAGAAAGTGACATAATTGCTCCCCAAACGGAACGTAGACGGAGAGTTTACCGTGATCGTGTGAATTTTGAATTTTCCCAAGACAGTGTTTTTATTGAACGGTTCCGCTTATCAAGATCTGCTACAGAAAAGGTTCTGATTTCTATTGGACATCTAATCCAGTATCCCACAACTAAAAACCATGCACTCAGCCCAAGACAACAATTACTTGCTGCACTTCATTTCTTCGGGAATGGTTCTCAATACCACAGTATTGGGGATATGCATGGAATACATAAATCAACTGTATGCCGAATAGTCAATCGAGTGTCATGGGCTATAATCACAACATTGTTTCCGAAGTATGTTCGATGGCCAAATAATTGCGATTACATTCGGCATGGATTCTATAGCATCGCAGGTTTCCCACGAGTAGCAGGAGCTATTGATGGAACTTTGATTCCAATTAAAGCTCCGAGAATGAACGAAAATGACTACGTGGATCGCCATGGACAACACTCAATGAATGCGATGGTGGTTTGTGGGCCGAACTATGAATTTTTTTCGCAAGATGGCCTGGTTCCGTTCACGATAGTCGTGTGCTTCAGAACAGCACGTTGTTCATCAAGTGGGGAATTGATGGTAGTAAACCTTTATTAAGACTATAGGTTGATATGTGTTATAATAAAAATTACATTATCATACTCCTAGACTGGCGACCTTTCAGGAATGCCGTCCTCTTGGGAGACAGCGGATACAAACAGTTTCCTTGGCTCCTCACGCCGAGTGTTCCATCAGATCTGCCACTTGAAGGGAAAAGTAGATACCTGCGAAGACACAAGAGCACCCGGCAAATGGTGGAGTGTTCCATCGGAATCTTGAAAGCAAAATTTCCGTGTTTGAACAATTTACGCCTACAATCACCAAAATCATGTTGTCGTGTAATTTTGGCATGCATCACCTTACACAACTTAGAACGAATTGTCAAAAGTAATGACAATGCATTCGAAAGCATGGAAACAAACATTGGTTATATAGACCGAGAATTGACAACCGCTGAGGATGTTTTGACAGATATTGTTGCTCAATTTGAAGCTGAATAAAAACAGTTATTCGTACCACTTTCTATATTTTGTAAAGGAATTAATTTGATATTTATGCATTACATGCAAAAGCCTATCGTCAGCCAAGGTTCAAGCGGTTGAATACTGATATATTGGACAATTATTCGGTTATTTTCATTGATGTTGCTGAAATTTCGGGGTACATTTAGACGTTTTTTTTTTTCTAATTCAACCTGTAGTTATTAAAATGAATAAAACAAACTCAGCAGATTTCTTCTTGATATATTTTATTGGTGTATCTCTTAATGACTTCAAATCAGGAGCCAAATTCATCCCTTATTTTTTGAAGCGTTTCTTAATGATGTGCATTTTTTATTTATATGAGTCGATAGATTCTGAAATCTATTTTTAACGTTTCCGGTTCTCTCTCTTTAAACATTTTGAATGAACGAAAACTTTTCATCGTCAAGCGAATCAAATTTATGTTTTCCAGATGTATTCGATTGGTACACGGAACTTCGAACCAAGGTTTCTTTTGAGAAAATTTCATTCAACAAGTATGAAATGAATCGATAGTCGTATTCTGCTTGTCCGGTAATCGGTGAATTATTCATATTCTTTAAAGTTTGCACAACGTCTTTTCTTATTTTTATAAGACCATTCAAGTAGTAGCGATCACCAGCACTCTGAAATGAAAGTTAAAGTTATATAGCTGATGAGAACAGCCAGCGTACTAATTCTATTTTTCATACGTTCGTTTTAAATGTGTACTCATTGGCGAAAAATGAATCCTTCTGTTCAACTTCAGCTTGCACATCCTCCCCTTCATCCACTGAGGCGATATCATCAGATTCTGAATCTCCACTTATTATGACTGTGCCCAATTGAGCATTCAAAGTCTTGATTGCCCGGTGAGCCAATTCCAATTCCGTTTCTTCTTTAACGTTGGTCAAGAGCGGATCAATTTGCGGACTATTTTGAGGAACTTCCCCCTGATTGTTGCTGTTACCTGTGAAGGGAAAATGTGAGAAAATTAAAACATTATACTATACACCATTGCAGATGCAGTGCTATGCGAACAAAACTTACTTTTGTCAACCATAGAACTATAACGATCCAAAGTCGTATTTATTATGTTCTTTTGTGATGACATTTGATTCGGCCCAACGCTTAAAGAAGCATCATTCATTTTGTGTTCGATAACTGTCTTTTGAGTGTCGTTACGTCGATCATTGTTTGTCGAAGTTCCAAGTGCGTATTGAAGATCGAACGTTTTTTTCTTCGGTGTCAACATGCGTTGTGTGTTGTAAGAATTACCAATATCAAATGGGGAATCGATCTGATGACTGGTCTTGATAGATGTATTCAGAAAAGATGGTGTCGTATTCGGTTTTTTACCGGGAATGTTTGTCGTGAAAGCACTTGGGGATACCCGATTCATGATGACGTTCACAGGGGAAGATGCCGAGTTTTTTTTCGATGAACTTGATCGTGAGTCTACTGAAAATTGTATGAAATCTCTGTCATCAATGTAAATTATACTTTTTGTTATGAAAGAATATCCAACCTGTATCACTCAGAAAAATACTTCGACACAATGGCCCAGTTGTCGTGGTATCTTTTGGTGAAATTTTAGTTTTGTTTTCGCGGTTGGTAAAAGACGATGGGCTCAGAAACAATGGTAAACTATCTTGTGGTTTATCAGAAATATTTGTCGAAGAAATGTTTGAAGATACAAGATTCGTAGCAACGCTGTCAGGAAAAGGTGCTGATGCATTCTTTAGTGGTCTTAAAAGGGGTTCTTTTTTCAAAATAGGGGGTAGCTTTGGCCAGTACACTGAAAGAAATAATGATATTTGTGTGCAATGAGTATGAACGTTCATCCTGAATAACAACTTGTTACCTTTCTGAGTATTTTGGCGACTTGCATGTGCTGTTGATACGGATAAATTCCGGTTGATGCTTGTTTTTGGAGTGTCGTTGCGTCGATCGCTGTACTCCGGAGGTCCAGTTGCACTTCGAATATCAAACGATTTGTTCGTTGATGTGACCATTCCTGGTGACTGGACTGTCTTCGGGCGATAGAATACAGCAGGCGAAGTTCGAGCTGAACCTAATACAAAATATTGTGTACTCATATCAAACTCCATTCATTCAGATTAAAATGTTTAACTCTTCAAAATCAGTAAAGTACATGAAGTCAAGTTATGTTAGTAGAAATTACCAATATGAAATGTGGAATCTTTTGTACGATTAGACATAGTCGATGGAATCGTGTTCTGCATTCTATTATCGCCTGTTGAAGTTTGCGATCGCACATTAGGATCTAAATCAACGAATTCTTCAACAAAGTCCCACTTAAGCCGTTTGTTTTCCGGTGTGTAGTCTATTGGGTTGAGGCGGCGTCGTTTTCGACTCAAATATATTTCAATTTGTTCATACCCTATACAAATGATCCATGTTGATCAGTTTTGGAGGATAAGAAATAACAACTCATTCAGAATATTTCATTATTATATTCTTCCATCTAAAACATGAATTACCGATATTCATTTGTTCAAGAAGGCAACATGTCATAATTTGTGAAATTCTTGAAAAATTCGCCAAAGCATCCGGAAAAATTATTCAGATATACATATATATGAATATATGAAAAAGAATCAAGGGTGCATTTGACTATACTTACGCATGAATTGCATTATAAATGCATTGTAGACAGCTTTCTTACTTTTATCAAAAAAGTATTTGACTGGAAGGTTGAAGTCGGCCTTTTCGTTTTTGTTCGGTGAGTAGAATATTTTTGTGAGCTTGTTCTCTTTGTTTTCTAACCATGATACTGGAACCACTAAATGAACATGGCTTTGTGTAATCACTCCACAATATAGAAGATCCATTTTTGATCACTGTTTATATCGATGCACTTTAAAATAATGAAACAAATTCACTTGGTCTCCTGTATTTATAGGCAGCACGTTTAGGTTACGAAATATTGCGTATTTAACCGAATGAAGGGATTTCAGTTTGTTCGCCGTATTCAAAGACAGTACTGTGAGGTTACATGATATTGCGTATTTAACCAAATTTAATGAATTTGAAGTATAGAAATGTCAACAGCAATTAATAGAAGGATGACAGTCGTTGGTGGTGTTACAGATGATTAAAGTTTAAATAAATTGTGATAAATAAGTGTTCATTGAAGTGCGACATTTGGTTCTTTGGATAAGATGGATAAGGTAAAACATTGAATGATAATTAAAATGTTGATTTTTCAGTAAATTGTTGTTTGAACGACCATAACTTCTTAGATACCTTTTGATTTTAAATATCTAAATATCAATGGAAAGGTATTGAAGTTTGGTTTCCTCTACCAAAAATTGGAAATCATCAAGGCAAATATTCAAGCATAACTAATGTTGATCTTCTTCGTTGTACTACTTCTTCTAGGAATCCAACAGCGACAGTGCTAAAATTAAGTTCTTGGAACTCGTCCGCGAACACCGTTCGACAATTTTTGGAGCATTTTCTGCGACGATTTCTAAGTAAAAAAAAAAAACGATGTATGGGAACAAATCACAAAAACAGCAATAAGTCTTAGATTGATTCCCGCTAACAAGGACTCAAAATACACGAGAGAAGTTTATTGGCAAAATTTACGCAGGCGGACGATCAAAAAAATGGACCGATCGCGTGCAACTGGTGCAGCTGGCGGAAAAGAGGTGGTACTCAACGCTGTGGATAATTTGGTAATTGATATCATTGTATGGTGAGTCCTTCATCCGGGAACACATGAGAAATTTTCTATAAAACAACATTTCGTATTCATCAATCAGCTTATTTCAACTTGCTCACTGTTTGTATTTGTTGCTTCTTCATTTCAGGCAAAGATTCGCACGTTTTGGCCGGCCTTGATGTCGAAGAATCTAGTGGGAGTTCCAAAATGGGAAATAACAGCTCACAATCTCAATCACAAGAGCAGCTGGATCTAGATGCATATACCACGGATTACACTGTCTTCCAATCACAAAAAAACTCAGACAATATATTGACAATAGCACCTGACGATGGTTTGAAATCCAATATGATAAATGTGATTGAAATTCCATCAACCACATCAGCATCAAAGAACAATTTGCAAATGGAGCTATTACGACACCAAATTGAATATACAAAGCGAGACATTTATCACCGTGAACTGAAAATACTCGAGAAAGAACGTTCTCTATCTCTTTCGAATGAAGAGCAAGAGCGTTTGCTAGAAGAAAGCCGAACTTCTTTTGAGCAACGAAAAATGTGATGATGATTAAATATATATTTATATTTGTATTGAAGGTTATTACCAATATTGCAACTATAATCTAAATTTGAATAATAGATATTTGTGTTTTCGTTGAATATTATCACCAATATTGCGAATATAATCGAAATTTGAGCACTTTGATGAACAATTATTATTTGTCTTATTGTCTATTTTTTCTACAAAAACAACAGAAAATAAATCGAATTACATTCGTAATCAGTAATCCGCATTGATATGAAATGGATAAAACCAAAACCAACCCAAAAAACACAACAACCTCCCCCCCAAAAAAAACACTTGGTTACACCGGCTTTATGCTATCAGCAATCTTCATTTTGCGTGCAGATTCTTTCAAATTATGTGCTAGTATATTAATATAGTACTGAGCATCCATAATACAATTGATTTTATGTGAATTACCAACACAAAACCACGAAAAACACCTTCACACCATAATGGAGCCGCCGCCATGTTTCACTGTTTTTTTCGGTGTGTTTGTCAAGCCACGCATCGCCAAATTTTCTGTATATTTTACGTCATTTCTTTCAATTTTTCTCCATGACTGTATATTCACATCACAATTCAATTTTCTAAGAATATCGTACATTTTCACAAGTGTTCATATTCCATGATTTTTCGGTATAAAGATACATCTTGGGCATTGTTCGAATGTAAAGAACATTAAGAGGACTTGAATAAATTTTGTATTTTTTTTTTTAAATTTTGGGTGACCCGAAACTTTTGACCGACAGTGTCATCCTTCTTATAAGTTTACATAAACTTGTATTTTGATTTTACAAGTTTATGTACACTTGTAAATCATTTTTACAAGTTTATGTAATTACAAGTTTATGTACATTTGGTGCAACACCCCCCTGATATTTACTATATTTACTTTATTTAAATTAGTTACCGTACATTTATTTTATTTTAACTAAATATGACAAATTCTGATATATTCAGATGACGTCATTTGAAAATATGCTTGTAAATATGTCTCATATTTACAGTATTTACAAGATATTTACGTTTTTTAATGTGTATTTGTTTCGATATTTCCCCCTCGCCCCAATGCTTAAGAAATTCAAAATTTTTGCATTTTTGGAACCGGGAGGCATCATACTAACAGAAAATAATTGGTGGAAGATTTGCGTAAAAATGCTGTAGCGTTGTGTAATTGTACAGCACCGGATTTGCTTGTCTCAGCTGGTAATGATGGTGCAAGTAAATATATAATATGAAATTGATATGAAGGATCTTCACCTTCTCTCATCCACGTTGCTCTCTCAATAAAATTTGTTTTTGCATTTTGTTTTAATAATTCACTTTGAACTAATTGAATTTCAATTTTCTGAATATCGATGAAGCACGCACGGTCCACTTTGAACTGATCAAATTTAAATTTTGAATATCAATAAAACAAAGCATCGATTAATGCGTATATGCGTAACCATAATAATAATGCATGCGCTAGAGGCGCGCGCTGCAAAGAAATTAAATTTTTTTCTATATAGAATCAATCAATACATATGCACATGCACTCATCACACTGTCACACGGTAGATGTACACGCATGCGCACATGCGTCCCCACTCCACCACCACCAATACATACGCACACGCTCGCTCACCCACCGCTATGTCACACAGACAGTGCGTAAGAATGAACATAGCCTATCATGGGCGTAGACAGCTTTTTTTTAGGTAGCGGCAAAACCAAATTTCTGTTCAAAATCGAGGACATTTCTGTTAAAAATCGAGGACATGGTTTTTTTGCTTTTAAAATGTTATAGTTTCGTTTTTATTACTATTTTTATAATTCATATTCATATTATTTCATTTTCGTTTTCATTTCTTTCGTTTCGCTTGGTATTTGAAATATATCATGTTTTTATAGAGCCAGTTTCCTGGCATCTGAAGAAAATCTATTTAAAACATCTTCTTGAATGGCATTCAAATTTTCCTTCACCATTACGCGATGGACACTTAACATGCATAGACCATTTAATCGGTTTTCGCCCATTGTTGATCGTAGCCAAGTTTTAACGCGCCTTAACGTGCTGAACGATCGTTCGATTGTACACGTCGTGCACGGTTGAGCAAGTGAAATGTGTAATGCGAGTTTTACAGATAGGAAGAATATATCTGCTTCTTTGAGAACTTCGCATATATCTAGATCTTTCAGTTGTTCCTTGCTCATTTTCTTGTTCTTCCAGAGCTCATGCCACAATTCAATTTCGTTATTTAGGTTGTGTATGCCATAGAATTGTGAGAAATCTTCAATTTTAGATTTCAAATCTTTGATATCATTATCTATCATATTTGCTGGATGCAACGATAGCAATGAAAATGCTGGCAAATTATCGTCAGAAAAACGCACCTCCAGGGAAGAAATTAAAGAATCTAGGTACGGAATTAAAATGGATCTCTTCCAATATTCCGAGAAATTAGAAGAAGGATGATTCGAACGGTACTTTTGACGTTCAGTCAATCTGGGAAGATCCAGCTCAAGATCGAGTTTTTGAGCTGTTTCCTTGGCATCATTCAAAATTTGTTCGATAATCTCATCAGCTTTTTCGCGATGTTCGTTTAAAATCGTTGATATTCTTTTAATATGTTCAGAACAGACAAATAAGTCCATACTTTTGGATTGCAGTGCGTTCACAACAGGCTCAAGTAGAGCCGAATATTTTGCAATTATAAAAACACATATTATGAATTGAGATTTTGTGGCTGCAGAATGCAGCTGAAATGCCGATTTTCTAGTGGCTGTATTACCATTTTTGGTTAAATCATCGAGTCCAGTCACGAGCATTTCGAAATGTTGTTTGAAAATAGCAATACTTTTATGTTTTTGAGACCATCTGGTTTCACAAAATGCAGGAATATTCGGTGCATATTTTCGCCTTAAGACTGATTCACGGAAAAAGTTAATAACATCTTTTATAGTGGAAATTGTATTGCGCACTTCTGTGACAGAATTCAAGTCATTAACAACCAAATTTATTTTATGGCTAGCGCAATGGAAGAACAAGGCTTTTGGGTATTTTTCTCGTAGTATTGCTTGAACGCCGCCGATATGCCCAGCCATAGTACTGCAACCATCATAGCCTTGCCCAACACATTTTTCTGGATCCAAACCACAATTTTGGATGAACTGGTCAATCGCATTGGCAATTGTTTTGGCGTCCATAGCCTCCAATACCACGAATCCCAGAAATTCTTCGCGAACCATCCCCTTTTTTTCGTCAAAAAATCTTACACCAATGGAAAGTTGCTCTTTACCGGCAATATCGGCCGTTTCGTCCGCCAGTATACTATATGCAGCAGATTGTTTTACGTCATTAATGATTATATTTCTAATTGTCGTTGCGCATAAATCAATGATTTGATTTTGAATTTGAGGTGAGGTGTACGTAGCATTTTTGTGGCCGTGTTCGAAATGTTCTTTAAGTTCTTGATTACCCGCTTCAATTTTCAAATGAATTAGATCGTGGAAAACGCCTACAAAATTAAGGTTTTTAGTTTTTCCAAGAATATATAAATCGAAAAAAACATTGTTACCGCCGTGTAATTCCTTTCCTCTCAAAGGTAAGTCATGTGTTCCGCAAAATATTATGGTTGAAATTATAGATGCGAGAATTTTCCGATTTTGTTCTATCACTTTTTTGTGTCCAGATAACATCATTACATTCACTGGCAAATCGTCCGCAAAATGTTTTGCTGCTTTCGTTGAAGATTTGTGACATTGACTAGCAGCATGGCTTTTGCAAACTACATGCATATCTTTGAATCTTGTAAAAGGCTTTGCAACAAATGATCCCGCAATGCCTTGAATTACAGCTGGTGGAAACAGCACACAATATAGACACAAAGCACCTTTTAATTTCTTCGAATAGGCAAGCCAAGGTGCATAAGTTGACAGCCAATTGTAAATAAAGCTTCGTTTTGGGTCAATAGAGTCTTCACGAAAATTATAAGATGGCGGTGGCACCCAACAACTTTTCAACATTTCTAATTTTTGCGTTGTTGTCATACAAGAAGACTTTCCTAACCATTTACCTAGGTCAAGCTCAGGACAATCTTTATCTTCATCAATACAAAGTGACGTTAATGAATTTCCTGTTTCAAAATCGCAATCAGAATCAATGATATTGGATTGAAGGTGCTCGTTTTCACTGGATACATGTTCAATTTCCTCATTAGATTGTTTCGAAATTTCGATTGGCTCTAGAAAGCCACAAGCAATTTCATCGAATTTATTTTGATCACTGTTAAATTCACTGTTAGTTTCAACAGCTTGACCTTGAACTTGAGTTTGATTTTGCTCATGAGAAAGAGTTTGAGTTTCATTTGATTTCGCTGTATAAATAATTAGGATAAAAAATCAACACGTCAAACATTGAATTATTGTGCATTCAAAATGCATAGAATCAAAACATACAAACAAAAAAATTATGTAAGGGACGAGTACTGGCTTTTTCCTTTTCTTTTCTTTGATGAGAAAATCCTTCAGCGTGTTCTTTAATGCATCCTTCGCCTTTGCTAGCGATCGAAAAAATTTTGTTACACAGTTTGCAATATGCTTTGAATTCGTCGTCCGGCACCGAGTTGATCCACTGATATATATTCTTCCATTTAATATTAAAACTAGTTTTTCTCGGTGCCATGATTACAAAATGAAATCAATCGTAATTGTGTTGCGTTTATCCAGATTTATTAATTCAGTGAAGAAACGACACAGTATTCAGAACACAATTCAACAATGACATTTTAGAATCAAAAACGATGTGCATTTACTCTTATATTCATGGCTCCATAAAAAAATAATAACAAATTGTTTGAAATTGCAAATTCTCGTCTTTTCGAAAATGCTCAATAAGCAAATTCTTTGATCGTATAGTGAATATAAATTTAGCGATTTAAAATGACAAAGCATTTTGAACTAATAATCAGAATGATACATTACATAAATTAAACAAAAATCAGACTGGATGGAACCGAAAACGACGATCGTTCATTCATTGTGTAAACAAATTATCAAATTGCTCGAATTGATTTTCTGAAAACGCAGCATTTACACAAGTCGCTCGATGAGCAAATCGTAGAAAACAAGACAGCGTTATGAACAGATAATCGAAATGAATCAGCATTACTTAAATTAAACAAAAATCAGACTGGATGGAATTGAAAATGACGATCGTTTGTTCTTATATTTATTCAAACATTATTGATATCAAATTGGTTTGAATTAATTGACTTTCCGAAAATGCAACATTAACACAAATCGCTCAGCCTATCTCTGAGTCAGAGACACTGACATACATATAGCTAGGCGTCATTGTCAAAACTGCTTTCAAAGAACGAGGTGCAAATCCGTTGATCATACAGTGATTAAAAGTTATCAAAGTGCACAAAGTGTTCCAATCTTTGAACAGAAATGAAGGTAAACAAAAATCTTTTGAAGAAGGGGATCAAATATGGTCTCGCTGTTTTCACTGGATATGGACTCGGGAGTGAACATGAAGATACACAAAACAAGCAAGCTGTGGTGACGAAAAATCAACGAGACGATATCGAGAAGGACGATGACGATGACGATGAAATCGAAATAAAAATATTATTACTCGTAATCTTGGGCTGTGTATTACTTGGTCTGATCCTGGCCATCGGCTCCAAAATAACTGCAGCTATCCGCAAAAGTGCAAAGAAGGAATTGAAAGAATCGCTCGAAATGTGAGCACATCGTTTCCGATCACAATCACGATTAAAACAAATATATTCAGAGGCAAAAAACACCAATAATAAATTTTCAATGTGAAATTTAAATAAAGTGAATTATATTTGTATTGTCCTCCATAATCTGGCCAATTTAATTGTGAAAGAAAATTTTAAATAAAATTTAAATGGAAACGTGAATTTTTTTCGAAATGTTTTGAGTTGTTTTATTTTTTTTCTTTAATTTTGCAAACAGTACCACGATTTTATATGGACGAAAACTAAGCCAAAAAGTTCTCGATTAACGTACTAAATGTCCTCGATTTTTAAGGCATTTGTCATCGATATTTTTTCTTAAAACTTTACTCCAAAATCGAGGACAATGAGAGATGTAAAATTTAATTCGATTTTCGATTGAAAATTTCCATTTCTTATTGTCCTCGATTTTTGTATACATGCAGAAATCGAGGACAATATATGGAAAATGATGCAAAAATCGAGGACAATATATGGAAAATGATTTTAGGTAGCGGCATTCGCCGCTACCTGCCCCCCCCTGGCTACGCCCATGTAGCCTATAACTGGCCCTCTTCCCTTTAATGCATATTTGGTACGAAACGAGTGATAATCTACAATGTTCATCAACAAAACCGCTGAAAGATAACAAATCTTTTTATTGTGGAACAATTCATTTTTATTTTGTGTAAAAAAAAAACATTTTAGATAGAAGCGAATTTGATGAAAGAGGAAAATAAAAAATGGATCCAGCGATTCCAAATAAAGGGAAACAAATTTGAACGTCGAATCACAGCTGTCATACATACAAATGGCATTTTTCACTCGACTGACCGCGGCGCTATCACTCAATTATTCCCGAAGTATATTGGCATTGTTGTGTATCGTGACAGTTGGAAAATGTCCACAAGTTGTTTTGATATATTTATTTTTTCCTGTGTTTTGAAACAAGTTAGAAAGATGTCTAAAAAAACAGAAAATCTGCACTATAGTGGTTTGAATACCGCTAGTAAAGGTCTTACTTGCTACTTCGGCGTTTGGAATCGCTCGCGATTACCTTATTAAAATTATATGGATAAGGAATCGCGGTTCATAGCCAAAAGTCCCCGTTTTTTCTGTCCGTCCGTCCGTCCGTCCGTTGAAATTTTGAAACGGACGGACTGAGTTCCAACATAGACGGACAAAATATATGTGAGAACGGACGGACGGACGAACGGACAGAAAGGTAGAACTATGAACGGACGGACGGACGGACAGACATAACTTTCTCACAAATCAAATAGTATCTAAAATATTGCGAGAAAACACTCTCCCAGTATTATGGAAATTGGATACAAAAAATTGTAATTTCTGTATGAGCAAATCAAAACACATTGAAATCCAATTCTGTCTAAAGTACGTTATAAAGTACAGCCAGTAAAAAAAGTATTCACCCACCCGTTTTCTTTGCAATAAAATTGATTTTGTGAGAAAACTTTTACTATAAGAATATGTGTATTTAAAAAATTTCTTAGAAGCATATATTTTAATTTCCAAAAGATAGGGTCAAAAAAATATTCAATCATCCATACAAAAAAAACGACTTTCCATTAAAGAATTGATCATTTGAATGGTTTGTTGAGTTTTGAATTCAACCAAAACTACATGATTTATTAAATAAATTGAATTACATTCGTAATCCTGACTTTTCCGCATTGATAATAAATTTGATTTTTCTCTTGAACAATAAAAGTATCGACTATTCAAGAGACAAAGTATTGGTTTTGTCACGAAAACTAGGAAAATGTTCTTTTTTCACACGATATACTGTATTCGGTGCACGTCACTAATGACTACTGCATTATGGCTAATTTTCCACACGAAACATTCGGTGACACAATTTAACAAATTGCCTATCATCACTTTGGGATTTCAGACTCTATTCTTGAGATAAATATTCATGTTACAAATCAATTTTCTAAGGATTTCGTACATTTTAACTAGTTTTCACATTCCATGATTTTTCATCATAAAGATACATTTTATGCATTATTCGAATAAAAAGAACATCAAGCGGACTTGAATACCTTCCAAATGACGCAAACCGCATGAATTTTCATTGAAAAATACGGTCAGGAGAGTAAAAAGAGTGAAAATCAGTTTTTGTGTAAAAATGTACTGAAAACCCGACTCACGACCAATATGGCTCAAATTCAATAGGAAACATCCGGTAATAATTCTGTAATAATTCTGAATAATTTTGCTTTTGTCACTTTGGGATTTGAGAGTCGGTTCGAGAGTTATCGTGTTAACGTTCATACAACGACAACGACGACGACGCCATTTTGCACCGGAGGTACCAGAACCGAGTATCCAAATAAAAAAAGTGCAAATCAAGATTTGTTCCCATGGTGAACTGAGACTCTGATCAAAATTTGAGCCCGATCAGAGTTCATTTACTCAAGTAATGTGGAGTTGAATTTTTGAGGCAAAACCAATACTTTTAAAAGTATTTTTTTTTCTCAGGAATTCCTGAGCACATTTCATGTGCGGAAAAGTAAAACATATCAAGCTACAGTCCACTATTGGATTTTTCGAGCTAAAATGGCTGATGACTGATTTTCATACCTCGCCATCAACCTCGGGAAAAAAATAACAATTTTACATGGAGAAACTAAATTTTTTTTCTCCATGTTGATGGCGGGGCGACAAAATCAGGTAAGATCTAAGTGAGATTTCAAAGATTCAGTGTGACTATCAATGGATTCCATTGTTTTATTTGGAAAATATCTGCTATTTTCAGTCGAAATTTTGCGATATCACCTATTTTCAGCTGCTATTTTCAGCCCGTAGTAATCCCTGCCAAAACCCCTTTTTCTTATGATTTTATGTATCAACATCAGGGATGGTATTCTTCGAGAGTTTTTGGGGCTCGTAAGTAATATATGTCGAAAAGTGTATTCTACGTTTTCTACCTCTTGCATATCGAAAACTCCCAAACACTCAAAAATACATAGTATGAGTATTTAAATCACATTTTCTGCGCTCCTTATTTCTGTTTGCGCATTCTCCAGCGCTTTTGTTTATGCATACACTCAAAATGTGGGAGGGGGAAAGTAATAAAAGAAACACACATATCTGTTGTGTCAACTGAAATTCCCTGATTGTTTGATTGTCACAACTTGTTTTTCCTGTCGGCATTTCATATTTCATCATTCAGATTTTTATTTCAAATTTTGTCAAAATGTCGAATGAATTTGAACAATTAATGTCACAAAGTTATAAAGGTAAATCAACACCATCGACATCGAAAGGTGGACGGTGGTTTTAAATTCGAAATCGATGACGAATAAAAAAAAGGATTTTAAAAATAAAGAACTCGTTTTTAATCCATACAAAATGTTCATTTATTGAGTAAAAGAAATAAATTGTTTTTTTCACATTAATGCATTTATTCTTCATTTAATTATACAAAAAATGTACAAAAAATGCTTTTGGGGAGTTTTCGACGATTTCATGTAGAATACTTGTTTTTGATCAGCCATTTTTGATATCATCAATCAAAAGCTCAACTATTTTTTTTATTTTTTCAACAATTTTTTGTCAAATTTTCTCTATTTCAGTGGGGCAATATGGGACGGGGGGCAACACGGGACAATCGATATATCTCGCCTTAGTCACCACTTTTGTCAAAAAATGTTTGCATGGTTAATGAGCGCTATCATGACGGTCAACTGTTAGCTGATATCTTTGTGATCAGTATCACACAGACGACGCTAGAATGTTTTTCATGTTTTTCATGTTTTTGGCACGTCACGCTCCGATATTTTCATGTCATAGAATCTCAAAAAAATTGTGTAAAATTCATTTTTTTCAAAAATCCATTTTGGGATGAATTCACATTTTTTTGATGATCCAAATTCACTCGAATTCACAAAATATAAGTCAATAGCAGCACACTGAACACTTCAAATCGTTAAAATATCGAAAAAGATTTTTTTTCTTTATGATGATAAATAGGCGAAAAAACTTTTAAAAACTAAAAGCCAAAATCATTGGAGGGTTCGAGAAAAAATCGATTCTGTCTGGTGTAAACTTCACGGCTATGAAGCTACAACAACAATAACATACAATTTTGGCAGTTTGCAAGTACACAGTAGATTGTTACGCGCCAAGCGGGCAGAGCTGTAGAACACCCGAACAAGAGAGAAATAAAAAGGCTACTCGATGATTTTTCGAATTATTCAGCCAGAAATCACATCAACTGAACTTAAACTGTTGTCTTCTGTTATACTTTAGCAGTCTCACCACTAGCGTCGTGGCAATCTAACTCGGTACAATGGAATTCATAGCATTGGTAAACTTGTCTCAGGAAAAATTGTAAAGGGGTTTTTGGTTCCACTCAAATCAAAAGTGATGACCGAGAGGGTGGAATTTTCGTCAAAAAACCCTAGCAAATTGAAAGATTTTTTTCAAAGTCCATTCTATCTAGTGTAATTCTGAATATCTTCTGGAGACAACACTTTGGGTACAGTTTATCTAAGATGAAAACTAGTTCGAAATACCGATCAAAAATGGATTTGGTCAGATTTGCGGCGAGTTGAGGAAGGTGAATTTTTCGACCTCAAATATTATCGAAACCGAGTGGTACACTTTCAAATCGATTTCGGTACAGTAAAGTACACATCAGGAACAGTTTATATCGATCTCAGTTGAAAAAAAATCAGGTGTGTGGCAATTTGAATACCCATAACCCAATTTCAATACCTTCTGAAATTTTTTTCGACCTAATATTACTGATGACTGATTTTGTCGCCCCGCCATCAACCCGCCATCAACATTTGACTGGCCCAAATGGCATTCATGTGAGCGGATCATTGCTCCCAAGGTCTCATTTTTTCCCGCTTGACTAGACGAGGCTGTGAGTAAATTTTCAGATCGATAGGGCCACTTTTAGGGGTGCCTCAAGAGCCATTTGTATGAGTGAGTACCTTCCCATACAATTTCACCATTTTTTATCGGTTTTTCGACTATATCTCCAAAAAGGTTGGAGATATCGACTTGATGTCTTCAGCAATGTTGTAGACCGAGCAAAAATACATAACTTTGGTCAAGACACCAAGTTGATTCAACAACTCAAAATCAAGTAATGGCAAAAAATCGTTTTTATTCGTTTTTTACAATGGTGCTTAACATTCCTATCTCGGTAATGCAAACGATATGGTAATCTCGCAAGACCACGCCATCTCGTTTTGCCATGATCAAATTAAACATTAATGTTTGTATTTTTGCATGTTATCTCTACACAGTTCGCCACCAGTGTGGACGCATTAGCGATATCGAATGCTCCCTTACACAAGTAAATAACATAGCAATATAGATGAATATAGATGGCGTGAATTATATTTTCCACTAATTTATTCGAACCGTTGAGCACCATTGGTTTTTTAGTTTTTTTGACGCAATTTCAATTTATTGCAAAACATTTTTTACGGTATTCTGTTACAACTTGTAACAAAAACTGCAAATCTTCTTCATCTTTTGTTAACAACTGATTATAATCCTCAATCAATTTAATACCGCATTCAGCAGGGTCATTGACCACTGTTAAATGCTCTATAATTGTTTGAGCTTTGCGATAGCCGTCGTCTGTTTCCCATAATGCCGGGTTTTTTGATAAAAAAATTTCGTGGTGATTTGAAACGATCAAAACGTATAGCGTTTTGTGTAATAAAGTCACTTAAGTTCTGCGTATTGAAGAATTTCTATCATTTTTTCCTTTTCATGAATTGGTATTGTGGATGACAAATCAACATTCCTACTAAGAAAAATGGATACGATTCAATGTGTATCGATATACGCGGTAGGGTGGTCAAATTTTTCCTTGTCACATCCCGATTAAAACTCCATAATCCGTTTGTTGATATGTTTCGTGGGAGGGCGTCCCTCGAGAGTCAAATTTTTCGGAAAAATGTCAAAAAATGGAATTTTTCATACATTTTATATCACCGTTAAAATAGTCTCCCACCCACTCCGATGCATTTCTTTGATTTATATCGACAAATAATATTTTATTTTGAGGAAAAAAAAAGATTTCTGTATTGACAACGATGATTATATGAATGAAAGTAAAAAACGGATTTTCACGAAATTCTTCCATTGACAAATACTTTAATAAACTTTGGATATAAAATATGATCTTTTTTTCCTCAAAATAAAATATTATTTGTCACATACATTCGAGTCAAATAAAGAGAATGCAATATATACTTTCAGATTCCAAATACCATAGATGATTACAAAATGTCTTTACTACAGTGGCCGATAACTTTTCATCAATTGTTCGATATTTATAAATGTTCTTCAAAAATAACATATCATGATATGGTAACATATCACTATTTTTCAATTGGTCTAGCGCGAATTCATGTGCAACATCAAATAACATATCCAGCTTATTGATAAATTCACTTCGTTTCTTTTTCTCTGTTTCACTGTTTCGTTTTGAATAAAAATACGGTAACGCACTGTGGAGAAGATTGTCTACACCGTCGAGAAATCGGCTGAGTTGTACTTAACTTCGATATTTGAATATTATGAAAAAATGTCTTCAATACCTGTCTAGTTGTAGGTAATTTCCCACACAAAATTTGAGATTCTTCGAATCCAACCAAAATGTCTGTTTCTGAACGAAGATTCGAAGCCGTTTTTTGCAATGCATTTTGAAATATGATAGTGTCAAATTCGTGATGCCAAGAAATGTTCACCGAGTAGAATTATGTTATGTCAGCAAATATACACAATCAGTCATTGACTTTCTATCCTGCATGTTAACGGTTTTTTGTTTGCTGCCTGTTGAAATCTGAACGAATTTGCTAACTATGCGATTCGACCTTAAAACTGACATTTGTTGCTGGATTTAGTCGATTTTTTGAATTTTCGTACAATGATTAACCGTTAAAAATGCATAAAATCGGTATGAGAAATTCTGACCTGAACAACTATAAACTATTTTTAAATGTATTTTTCTTCTATGATTTATCAGCATTAAGAGCCAATAAATGGAAATTGCGTCAAAAAAAAAGAAAAAAAGAAAAAACGATTTTTTTGCCATTACTTGATTTTGAGTTGATGAATCAACTTAGTGTCTTGACCAAAGTTGTATATTTTTGCTCAGTACAATATTGCTGAAGACACCAAGTCGATATCTCCAACCTTTTTGGAGATATAGTCGAAAAACCGATAAAAAATGGTGAAATTGTATGGGAAGGTACTCACTCATACAAATGGCTCTTGAGGCACCCCTAAAAGTGGCCCTATCGATCTGAAAATTTACCGACATCCTCGTCTAGTCAAGAGAAAAAAAATGAGACCTTAGAAACAAAGATCCGCTTTCATGAATGCCATTTGGGCCAGTCTTATAAACATGAAGAAAAAAAATAGGTTTTTCCATATAAAACTGTTATTTTTTTCCCGATTGATGGCGAGGTGTGAAAATCAGTCATCAGCCATTTTAGCTCGAAAAATCAAATTGTGGACTGTAGCTTGATATGTTCTTAATAAAACATGTAGTTTTGGTTGAATTCAAAACTCAACAAACCATTCAAATGATCAATTCTTTAATGGAAAGTCGTTTTTTTTGTATGGATGATTGAATATTTTTTTGACCCTATCTTTTGGAAATTAAAATATATGCTTCTAAGAAATTTTTTAAATACACATATTCTTATAGTAAAAGTTTTCTCACAAAATCAATTTTATTGCAAAAAAAAACGGGTGGGTGAATACTTTTTTTACTGGCTGTACTTTATAACGTACTTTAGACAGAATTGGATTTCAATGTGTTTTGATTTGCTCATACAGAAATTACAATTTTTTGTATCCAATTTCCATAATACTGGGAGAGTGTTTTCTCGCAATATTTTAGATACTATTTGATTTGTGAGAAAGTTATGTCTGTCCGTTCGTCCGTCCGTCCGTTCCCAGGTCATCCCACCTATCCGTTCGATTATATTTCCATCTATTTGTCCGTCCGTTCTCTCTTTAGCTTTGTCCGTTTTAGATTTTGTCCGTCCGTCCGTCCGTCCGTTCTCACATATATTTTGTCCGTCTATGTTGGAACTCAGTCCGTCCGTTTCAAAATTTCAACGGACGGACGGACGGACGGACAGAAAAAACGGGGACTTTTGGCTATGAACCGGAATCGCGCCTCGATTGTGTTTATATGTGAATTCGCAGCGCGATCACAATCGCTGAATTAGCAAGTAACGCCTTAAGACAAATATTTCGAGGTTCATTTTCTTGGAGAGCAGATCGAAGCGAAATGCTATTTCCTTTCTCATCATTTCTTAGTTTCCATATTAGCACAACATAGTTATCGTTGGCACAGTACAAATCAATAATTTCGTGAACGCTCAAATTGAGATAAAATTGTAAATCAACGGGAGATTTGTTTATACTTGCGCTCAGATGATGTTTTTGTTCGAGTAGTATTGTGACAGTGACAGCTGATAGACGTATTGTTTTGACGTGTCATTTAACTAAGCAACAATTAATTATTATTTGGTTTATTAAATTAATTAATTTATTTAAAAATGAGTGGGAAGGGGAAAAACGATCCTTCTGACAGAAATGAGAATGGAATTCCGCCGAAGAAACACAAAACAGATAAATTGAATGATAATGAAATAACTAGTGACAATGAATCAAATGTTGTTAGTGTAGCAGTGTACAATGAATGTGTTACTGAATGCAGAAAACTACGTAAAGATTTGGATGCTGTTAAGCAACAGAACGAAATGCTGTTAAAAATATTAAGTCAAAATGGTATTAACTGTGAATCAAATGACATTGATATGGAATCGAATGCAACATCAACATTTGCCAATGTGGTTAGACAACAGCACGTGGACAATCGTGTGGTTAGCAAACCCAACAACAATAACACTGTGGCAAAGAATTCAGTGAAACCGAACACTCGAAATGCACACACAAAAATGGACTGCATACTTTTGCTACACAAAGTGGGCGCAGTGGAACAATTTCTATGGAAATAATTTTTATCAGGGCTCAAATTGTTCATAGGAATAATTTCCGGAGATAATTTTTAAAAACTATTTTTGGAAATACTTTTTACATTGACCAATTTTTAAATTACGGAAATAATTTTTGAATGAAATAATTCTGAGAATTATTAATAATTATTTCCAACAATAATTTTTAAAAACTATTAGCGGTAAGATAAATGGAAACAAACACGGTGGAGAAAAGTACGGATTACAAACGTAATTCAATTTATTTGCAAGCGATTTTTTTTAATCGGTAAATCTCAATGTGTGTGTTTTGATGCAACAGATGCACTTTTAGGGAATCGTCTGGCTCGTGGTTGTCTTGGAACTCCTTTAACCCGATCTGATAGCTGCTGTGCGCTATAGCCCAAAAGCTGCTTCAAATCACAGACGAATTTATAGACGAATCGCTTCCCTTTTACCTTTGAAATCATATCTCCGTTATAGTAATACCTTAAGCCACGTGACATTTTTTCGTAGTTCATTGTTGGTTTTTTTTTTCGATTGCCCCACAATTCTGCCACACGATCCGATTCAACTAGCTTGAATTCCCCAAAATTCCCATGCCATTCAATGATACTTCGATGTTCTTTATCCGTCAATAACTCTAACAGGAATTGCCTGGGACGAACAAATAAACGATAAGTGTTTTGAATCAATCAAAATACAGGGTGTCCCGCAATTACGTGGTGCAATATATTTAAAAAAAAGGTGCTCACCACAATTGAATTTGACAGCATTTCAATGCCAGAAGCATCCAAAGCACCAATCACTTTTGTTTGTTTAATTGGTTTGTCACGAAAATGTTCATTGGTGATCACCTCTTTATCATCTTCGGTGGCTGAATTTAGATCGCCTGGAATTGCGATAAATTGACATTTTCGCAATAGTTCCAAATGTGTCCAAAATTTATTGCCTGGATCACGTGGGATTATCTTTTGAAAATCGGGCAATGTCAATTCGCACAGCTGCTTGCCATTCATACGCCAATCACTTTCTTGGAGTCGCAAATTAAATTGATTTATGGCCCATTTTAACCAAATTTGTATATGAGCTTCGGTCCAATTCTTCGGATCATCGGGAATATTGTATTGTTTTTTCACAGACAAAAATTTCTTATCGACCACCCAATTGACAAATTTTTGATTTGTTTCTTCGTCCTCACCAATGGATGCCACAGTGATTGCTGTTCATACAATTGAAAATTTTCATTATTTTGCGTTTGCATTTGCAAATACTGTTATAACTACGCAAAATGTGTGAATTACAGTAACGCCCAATCTTACAAAAATCACTATCAATAGCAATACTCACAATCAGGCGATTCGTTGCTATTCCCGTTATCATTTTCATTCATAACAATGTCGGTGTCGAGACCAACATTGACACTTTCCATTGCAATTTCCACTTCTTCAGTAGGTTCAATTGGTTTAACCACATCGGCAATATTGATTCGTTTTGGTCCGTCCAAAATTTGTGCATTCACTTGAACCAGACCTTCACCTTTGACACACTGATCAACCAGTGTTTTGAATGGTTCAAGCATTTGCACATTTTGTAGCCAAACTTCATAGTTTGAGAGATTTTTTTTGGTTTTCTGCTGTAACAGCACTTTTAATGTCTCAATTTTTGTTTGAATGTCCATGTAAACGTACATTATTTCTGGCTCATCGCCATCACATTCCAATACTCGTCCAACACCAAAATGTTCAAGTTGATAGCGTGATATGTAATCAACGTGATCGATGTTATCCAAATCATCATCCAATCCATCGTTCATGTGTTTACTTTTGTAAACGCGTAGAAAATGTCAAAAACAACAAAACAATTACAATGCGCCATTGTTTGTACCAAAACAAAATTACATCACATTGAGTTCAATGTTTCACCATGAATTGGTCACAATGAAATCAATGTGATTCGTTGTTGCCCATAGATTCACCGAATTAACTTGTCTACTTACTTCAATTCGGCATATTCACGATATCCAGCCATCGTTTGTGATTTTTTTCAACTCGATTTATCAATTTTGCACAATTGTATGGTCAAATATTATCCTGACGGTTATGACATTTTCAGTGAATACTTTTTTTATTTCCATTTTCCTTGTATTTTGACATAAATCTAATTGAAACCGTTTTTATGATAAATGAAGATAATGAAATCAGTTTGCAAGAGTTGGAACAAGAAGAAGAAGTGGAAATTCCTCTACAAGAGCCTTTAGCTACTGGCAGTCAAGTGGAAAACAATATTGTTGCAATCAGAAGCTCTACACAAAAGAAAAATGACGTAACGCTAGCTGGATCTCAGAATAACGCATTTAGGAATGAGAAAGGTGGCAAGCGTAGTGTGTATAAGAGAAGAATTGAAAGTCAAACGAACAGATATGACGACACTGATGATTCAAGTGATGATTTCGACGAGGATATAGTTCAAATCATGTCCAGATATACGCGGAGCGGAAAAATGACTCTACGCATTCGCCAAAGAATTGAAGACATCGAATCACGTGGTAAAATTGAAATAGATAAAGACGATACCACATGTATCGTTGGGTGTGGTAGGAAAAAAGACACAATTTTACTACCTTGCCGACACCAACACACATGTGAAATGTGTTGGTTCGTCTGGAAAGTAAAACAAATTAAAGATGCTTCGATTGATAACGCAGATGAAGTTCCGAAGTGTCCAGTGTGTAGAGAAGTAGTAGACAAAGAGATCTCAGTATTTAATTGAGCCACCATATTTGAGATTTATTGGCTAATGGCCATACTTTTGTCATTAATGTGATAGGAAAAAATTGATGGTCTTATACACCTTGATTCAAGCTGAATGCGTAATTTTCCAAACATTTTAATCTATCAAAATATGTAAACATTTAGATGCGATGAAGCTATTTTTTTAAAAAATAAAACGGATTTTATAAATCAAGCGTATTTTTATTGGTTAGAAGAAAAAAAAAACGTACTAGATTATTCTGTTTCGTTCAAACTAAGCTGTCAAAAGCCGCTTTATTGAACAAAACAATCATAGTTGTTTAAGAAAACCTCTTGATTGACACCAGAAACAATGTATCGCCAGTTTTTAGTATTTATTTGTTTTTTAGCTAGTTTTCACAGTTTAAGTGCATCACTAGATAAATTCAATGAAGAATTGTTTATTAAAGCGTTACATTCTGATCATGTTTACTCATATTTTCAATTCACAACGGAATGGCTGGTGAAAAACAATGAAAGCTGTAAGTAGTTGTGCAATAAAAATCAACATTTTAAAAGACATTCAAACGAATCATGTATGTGGACATTTAATTTTAGTTCATCACACACATTTGGTGGCTCGTCCGTTGGCGATATGAAAGCTGGGGCTATCCTGTCGGTATGTATAAACATTGTTTATTAAACAATCACATAATCAACATTGTTATTATAAATTAAATTGTCTTTCTAGTTGATGCACCGCCAGGAGCTGAGTTAACGGTATGGTTTAATGCAAACAATCGAACAGACGAGTACATCGATGAGCAATGGAAAGAATTGTGTGGCATTTTATCTGGACTATTTTGTGCATCGTTCAGTTTCATTGACAAATCCAACACCATTCAACCAGAATACACATTTCGACCAACATTTTCGCCAGGCACAGGAAAATCATCTCTAAATACTGTCGATACCGGAAAATATCGTGTACGCTACGCAACATTACCACGTGAAATTGTATGCACTGAAAATTTAACACCATGGAAAAAGTTGTTTCCTGGAAATCGTCACGAAGAGTTGCGTTCACTGCTCAACTCTGGATACATTCACACAACCAACTATCACTCACTCGGTTTGCACGTATAATATTCTAGTCCATGATTCACAATTTTAGGGCTAATAGTTTTGGCAGGAAATATTTCATTCAAAAATAATTTCCAAAAATTATTTACCAATTTTAGGGCTAATAGTTTTTAAAAATTATTTCCGGGAATTATTATTAATAATTCTCAGAATTATTTCATCCAAAAATTATTTCCAGAAATTATTCCTATGAACAATTTCAGCCAAGATAAAAATTATTTCCATAGAAATTGTTCCACTGCGCCCACAAAGTGTGTAGTAAATGATTTACTATGCAAAATTTGCACGGGAAAAAAAGATGTATGACATACTGTATGTAAACAATTTTGCATACACATCTTTTTTTTTCAAAATTTGCATAGTAAATCATTTACTACACACTTTGTGTAGCAAAAGTATGCAGTCCATTTTTGTGTGCAGCAATACCGCCAATTGTAGTTGAAGACGATGGAAATCGAACCGAAATATGGAACGGAGTGCGCAAAATCACTGATAAAGTGACGTTTAGCCCAATCTATATATTAATACGCTAAGCATTTTTTTGTCGTACACTTTTAGTGTAGTAAATCTATACCGATTTCGATGGAACGCATACCAATACAAAGATAAACGTGCGTAGATGTGCCGAATGTATTTGGTTTTCTCATATGAGCCCGTTAAGGCGGTTAAAACTACACATATGTACATGCGTGTTTTTTCCCATATAAAATGCATACAACAACAAAATACACGCTACGCAGAGCTCTGTGTGGCTGTATATTTGTTGTTGTTTGAACGAACTGAGTGAGCGCATACAATTCAGTCGTTCTATAGTGTCGTATGATTGTATATGTGAGCGACGGTGAAATATGATAAAATGTTGTTCGGCTTTTGTGAGTGTTATTTATTGTGTCGCTTCGAAAGAGATTTTGTATTAAGCTGATGTTGCAGGTGCATTGACCCAAATAAATCTGGTTTTATTATTGTGCCGAAATTTATATTGTGCGATTTTTTGGACTGAAATTTTGATTAAGTTGATTGGACCACAACTGGAATCAATGGCTGAACAAGTGAGTTCATTTTATTAAAAATATATTTCGCATTTGTAAGATTGAATTTAAAAAAAAAAAAAAAATTTAACGTTTAGCGACCAAACATATTCCCTGCTGGGTATTTTGAAGCGGAGCGTGCCAACGAAAATGTCGTTAAATATTCAATACCTTTTGAAGTGGCACAACAAATCGTCTAGGGGGAAAGAACCACTATTTATACGATGCAAATGATAAAAATAATGAACATATAGCTTTTTTTTGAAATGTATATACAATATTATGATTTCAATGCAAATGAATGCAAATGCATGTAAATACGTTCAACTGGTACAGCGAATATCGATAATGCAGATTAACACATATACGGATGCGCCTTTAATGTATCACAGCTGTCAATTTTACTTAAGGTTAAACAATTCCACAAGTGTTTATTATCCGGACGAAAACAGTGGAAATCAAATACAAATTATGGTAATTAAATAATATTTGTACAGTGGCTCACAAAATTGTCCGGACGCCCCATTTTTTTTATGAAATCCATAAAAAGTCATATTTTTTCATAAGATTTTCTCTATATAATTAAAAATGGAATAGTTTTGAACTATTTTGATTTATTTTAATTGAAGAAGTAATAATAATTTGGAGCCAAATTTGAGAAAAGGCCATTTTGGCCGTCACAAAATTGTCCGGACACTTTTTTAAAGTGGTTTTTGGCCCACAAGGAGTGAAGTTTGAAAATTGATATATTCAGAGGATTTGCTCACCAACTCAAAATCTACAATTTGCCGACAGACCCGTATCATTTCCTCTACTCGTTTTGACAGTGGTTAACGCTAAAGTTGACTGAAATTGGCATTTTTGCTATATTCAACCCTCTACAGTTTTATGGGGAGTGGTCGAAGGGAGTTGAAATTTTCAGGAGTTGTTCAGCATTTCAAGGCCTACAACTTTGCTGAAGACATCAATATCAATTTCCGACTCGTTTCGCTGAACAACTCCTGAAAATTTCAACTCCCTTCGACCATTCCCCATAAAACTGTAGAGGGTTGAATATAGCAAAAATGCCAATTTCAGTCAACTTTAGCGTTAGCCACTGTCAAAACGAGTAGAGGAAATGATACGGGTCTGTCGGCAAATTGTAGATTTTGAGTTGGTGAGCAAATCCTCTGAATATATCAATTTTCAAACTTCACTCCTTGTGGGTCAAAAACCACTTTAAAAAAGTGTCCGGACAATTTTGTGACGGCCAAAATGGCCTTTTCTCAAATTTGGCTCCAAATTATTATTACTTCTTCAATTAAAATAAATCAAAATAGTTCAAAACTATTCCATTTTTAATTATATAGAGAAAATCTTATGAAAAAATATGACTTTTTATGGATTTCATAAAAAAAATGGGGCGTCCGGACAATTTTGTGAGCCACTGTATATATGTCGTATGTTTTCTAATAAAATTCTATTTTTAGTCACAAGATATAAACAGATTTTGGCAAAACTTTCAAGAGTACTTGAACCAATGCATTCCACACGATATAATTGGAATCCTCATGCGAAATGGCTATGATAACTCTCTCGCAATGCAAGACATTACCAACGAGGAAATAAATGCGCTTGAATATTCGGTTGGCAAAGATTTTGAACCTCTCCTCAAAAAATCAGAATACTATTCTGAATGGGATTCATCGAAATCATTTGTTTTTATACCCGGTCATCGAAAACTCATCATACAGCTCGGAAAAGAAGTTCTCAAGTTCCAGAAATGTATGGAAACTCCAAAGGGCTCAAATGACTTTGACTTGAACGATTCTCCAATCATCCTGAAACATATGATAATGGCAGCAAAGCAAAACAAAAATGTGGGGCAAACGCACCACAGATATTCAGAAGTGTTACAGTATTTTGCCACATATATTTTTATGCTGAGCGGAAAAGCCGCATATGAGGTCCTTAGTAACAACCTGCCTCTTCCACAGGCCTGCACTATATGTAAGTAGTATAATATTAGCGTACGTAATAGAATTGAAATCACCTTTCATCATGTACTTCTGAATATTTTCATATATTTTTTTCATACATCGTGAATCGCCATGTGATTATTATACAGGGTGTCCCTCAATTACATGTCAATATTTCTACCACATATTCCTCAGACCATGAGGCGAAAAAAAGTCTATGAGCAAAAATTTCTTGGACTTGTTCTTAGTGGGGTTTCAGCCGTCGGCCCCCTTTGGGTCAATATTTCATATGCTAGAATGGCCATCATTCAAATGCGTGTTGTGGTCGCATTTTCCGAAAAAATACATGGTTGATAGCTAATTGGAGAGATATTGACGTCTACTAGATGACACAAAAAAGAAAAAAATAAAAAAGTTTAGTGGAGGCGGTAAATTTTTGATTGGTCGGAAAGTACAAAAAAATCGGAAAAATCGATGAAAATTTCGATTTTTCTCGAAAAAGTGTCGTAGAAGACCCCCCTTTTTTATTACAGATATCAAAAGTGCATGAAATTCTGAGCCGGAATACAAATTTCAAAACATCAAAATTTGCGTATCTTGGCCAAAATCGCAAAATGTTTTAGATGGAGCGACCAAACTTTTTTTTCGTCACATTACAACGGCTGCTGTGATCGTGTCTATCAACGAAAATTCATGTTTTATGTCTCGTTGGAAGGCTGTTGAGCTCTACTAGGATCTCCAATAGTGAAAAAAATCGAAAAAAGTTTATTTTTTGCTTGTAATTTTGCTACATAGTAGATCATGCTTTATGATAGAAATTCAAGATAAATTATTACTTTTTACCGTCATGTGTGTTTTAACAAACCTAAATATAAAACATACACACACAGAAATTTTCTCCGATTCAGCTGACGGAATTACTACAAAAAACGCTGTATGTATGTATTGCCTACAAAAACTGGAGCATTCCCTACAAAAATGCCCCTTTGTTATTCAGTGCAATGTCTGTATTTGTTTCTCCGGTTCTGCTACATTGTCTTCTATTCTTCTGTAAGCCACTATCACATGCGCAAGAAGGAGAAACAATACTACAATCTTAAATGCGTGCGACTAGAGCATTGTGTATTCTTACGATTCCCCTTTTTGCGCACCATTGAATGTCTTGTTAATTCAAATATCACAGAATCCGTAGAAACACATACAAGTATTGTACTGAATAACTACAAAGGGGCATTTTTGTAGGGAATACTTCAGTTTTTGTAGGCAATACATACATACAGCGTTTTTTGTAGTAATTCCGTCAGCTGAATCGGAGAAAATTTCTGTGTGTGTAAATCAAAAGATCATCTAATATCAAGTCAGATATAACATTTTAAAGTCATATTATCGGCTCACACTTTTCAGCCGGACAAATATTCGCTACTAATCTTCTGTTGAATCAAATATTTAGTGCTCATTTAGTGCTATTTAGTGCTATAGTCAGAAAAATTAGTGCTCCATTTTTTCGACCCCATTCAACTACGTCAATTTTTATAGCAGCTGCTATAATGCCAAAAAACTATTTTCTCGAAAAGTTTCAATTCAAAATTAATGTTTTATACATCAAAATTTAGTGCTCAATTAGTGCTTCCCAAATATGATTCTCATTCACCTGAGGTCAATTTATAATACCTGATTTTACCTGTCCAATTAATTTTTCTCACCTGTTCAAAATTTCACCTGAATAATTTTTTAGTGCCTAATTAGTGCTCAGAGAATGTATATACCATAGTTCGGAAAAACATTTTGTTTCATTGATTTTCTACAAACGAATTTGTTGTATTTTCCATTACTTTGAACCAGTTTAAAAAGTTGCGATTTCGAAATTATTATCCGCAATTCAATAAAACATGTACTAGAATTCAGTGCTCATTTAGTGCTTTGCTATGAGTAAGGATACAGAATTAATGCTCCGAATTATGACTCATAGCTCATAGCAAAGCACCAAATGAGCACTGAATTCTAGTGCATTTTATATTGTCTTTGAAGTGATTGATTCGACAGTGCCATTCTGCGGTAAATTGAGATTTCTACGGACTACGACATATAGAAATCTGTCCAAATAGAGTGAACAATTCGGAGCACTAATTCTGTATCCTTACTCATAGCAAAGCACTAAATGAGCACTGAATTCTAGTACATGTTTTATTGAATTGCGGATAATAATTTCGAAATCGCAACTTTTTAAACTGGTTCAAAGTAATGGAAAATACAACAAATTCGTTTGTAGAAAATCAATGAAACAAAATGTTTTTCCGAACTATGGTATATACATTCTGAGAGCACTAATTAGGCACTAAAAAATTATTCAGGTGAAATTTTGAACAGGTGAGAAAAATTAATTGGACAGGTAAAATCAGGTATTATAAATTGATCTCAGGTGAATGAGAATCATATTTGGGAAGCACTAATTGAGCACTAAATTTTGATGTATAAAACATTAATTTTGAATTGAAACTTTTCGAGAAAATAGTTTTTCGGCATTATAGCAGCTGCTATAAAAATTTACGTAGTTGAATGGGGTCGAAAAAATGGAGCACTAATTTTTCTGACTATAGCACTAAATAGCACTAAATGAGCACTAAATATATGATTCAACAGAAAATTAGTAGCGAATATTTGTCCGGCTGAAAAGTGTGAGCCAATTGGAACGCAGATTTCAAAGGAATCCGGATTTGAAACAAAAATACATTGATTACATGCGAGAAAACATGGCGCTTGGCTACATGCAGTTAGCAAGCATACCCAAATCAGACGAATTATGCTACTGGTTGCCACACCATGCAGTGACAAAGAAGTTTCGAATCGTCTTGAACGCTTCTGCAAAAACCACCAATGGTGAATCACTAAATTCGATTCAAATGGTAGGTCCGAAATTGCAATACGATGCTCAACTACAGACAATGCGTTTCCGTAGACACAAATATGCAGTTGCAACAGACATCACGAAAATGTTCAACAGAGTGGGTCTCAACCCAGATCAATGGAATATGCACCGGTTTTTCTGGCGTGAGTCAGAAGATGAGCCACTCAAAGAATACGTTATGACGGTAGTCATATTCGGTGAAGCGTGATCCGCGTACAATGCAGTACGTGCGATGATGCAAAACGCAAAAAATTATGCAAAACAATATCCCCAAGCATCAGAGGTAATCATCAAATGCTTTTACATGGACGACGGAATTTTCGGATGCGATCACGTGAATGAGCTCAAGATCCTATGCAAGGAGGTTGAATTCGTAATGAATCAAGGCCATTTCATGCTCAAAGGATGGATCTCAAATTCACCGGGAATTGAAAGATATCTGAACTCATCAGATGCAAACGAAATCGTCATAGGTGAAAAGGACGAGACGAAAATACTCGGCCTACGCTGGCTCAAAGCAACCGACGAATTGACAATTTTCGTCAAATTGGACAAACCAATCAAAAATATCACAAAGCGAGCCATTCTAAGTGAAATCGCTAGGCTATTTGACCCGAATGGATTCATAGCTCCAATTGTGATAAAAGCAAAAATTCTAATGCAAAGCATCTGGCGTTTGAAAGAAATAGACTGGGACGACAATGTTCCGCCTCACGTAAGCAAAGAATGGTTGGAAATATATCACGAGCTCCCAATGTTACGCAATTTCAAAATCAAGCGCTGGCTAGCGATGAATATGCATAACAAAATTCAAATTCACGTGTTCTGTGATGCGAGTACGGCTGCATATGGCATGGCAATATACGTGAGAGTAATGCATAAAGAAGGCAAAATATTTTGCTCGTTACTATCAGCCAAGTCAAGAGTAGCTCCGCTGAAAGAGATGACAGTTCCCAGGCTGGAATTGCTTGCTGCAGTAATGGCCGCTGAACAATTAGAGGCTATTGTTCAAGCCTGTGAATTTGAAAACGCAGACATCACGCTCTGGTCCGACTCAATGATAGTACTGAGTTGGATCAAAAAGCACCCCAGTGAGCTGAAAGCGTTCGTATCAAACCGAATACAAAAGATCCAAGAAAAAACAAAGCATTACAAATGGAAGCACGTACGCTCAGCGGACAATCCAGCTGACCTAGTCAGCAGAGGAATGCATATGAAAGATTTCTTGAAAAGCAAACTCTGGTTACACGGCCCGCACTGGCTAATGCAGCCAGAGAAAGAGTGGCCAATTCCAAAAATGCAAATATCAACGGAAATGTGCAAAGAAATAGAAAAAGAATGCAAACAAGAAATGCAGCAGGAAAAAGCGTTTAGCATTCTCTCAGACGCGGGCAATGCAGTCCTATACAACAAGTTCCAAAGCTGGGACAAAATAATAAACAGAGAGCAAGCCGAATTTTGCAGCAACATTTCTTTAATAAACAAAACGATGTGATGCACACCAGGTTCATAAGCTTGCAAGAAAGAGAAAATGCCATTGAATTCTGGATAAAATATGAGCAGAACATAGCATTCAAAAGAGAAATCGCGTGCATCAAAGCAGGTGAAAGGCTTCCGCCAAAAAGCTCACTCGAATCACTGAGGCCATTTCTGGACAAGAACGGCATACTCAGAGTAGGCGGACGAATTGGTAAAGCATCAATCGTCTACAAAAGCAAGCACCACTATATCATCCCACATGGATCAAGGCTTTCGTTTCTAGTTATAAGCCATGCGCATGAAATGACAATGCACGGTGGCGCTCAGTTGATGATGCAATTTGTCCGAAAAAAGTTTTGGATCCCAAAGCTGAGATTTGAAACAAGAAATTTCATCAAAACATGCGTCAGTTGTGTCAGACAAGCACAAAAAACGGCCAACCAAATTATAGCCGAGCTCCCAGAAATAAGACTAAGACCAGCGCCACCATTCCAACACGTTGGTGTCGACATGGCAGGTCCATTCAATATGCGTGTATCGGACAAAATAAACGCAAACACAAGAGCACGCAGTTTGCCAGATATCAAAGGCTGGATAGCAGTGTTTGTATGCCTAGTCACACGGGCAGTCCATCTAGAAGCGGTTGAAGGCATGTCTGCAGATGATTTCCTGGGGGCTTACACCAAATTCACAAGCAGAAGAGGTAACCCGGAAAAGGTATTCAGCGACAACGGCACGAATTTCGTAGGAGCTAACGCAGCACTGCAAAAAGCGTTGGAGAGCTGGAAGGATGATAAAGTTCAGCGACAGGTACACTTGAAAGGCACTCAATGGCACTTCATAACTCCCTCAGCTCCACATGAAGGAGGAATATGGGAGGCCGCAGTTAAGCAAATGAAACACCATTTGAAACGCGTCATTGGTGTTCAAAAATACTCGTTTCAAGGCATGTCAACATTGTTGGCTGGAGTCGAAGCGTGCCTAAACAGCAGGCCACTGTGTAGCATTTCAGACGATCCAGATGATCAAGAGTCGCTCACACCCGCTCACTTTCTAATAGGAAGAGCATTAAGGCTACCAATATACGAGAAGGCAGAAGTACCGCCAAGCAGTGCAAAAAGGCTATTTGTTCAGCTTCAATTCCAAATACAAGCATTTTGGAAGCAATGGTCGAACGACTATTTGCAAACGCTAACACAATTGCCAAAATGGCGCTCCGAGCAAGAGGATCTGAAAATTGGGCAATTAGTAATCATCAAAGCAGATAATTTAGCGCCCACATATTGGTCAATGGGAAGAATAACGCAAATTCGCCAGGGGACCGATAAAAAAGTAAGATCAGTGCTATTGAAAACACAGGCTGGACAGTTAGAACGCTCAATTCGAAAAATCTGCGTCCTTCCGAGTGATGTGGAGCTCGAATTTTGGAAGCAAAACGAAGTCGGAACACATCAACCGAAACACTGAACAAGCCAAAGCAGAACAAATACAATTCAGACTAAGAGAAATGTAACGCACATTCCAATGCTATCACTCTCTTTTCAAGTTAAAAATGCAATTTTTAACGGGGGAGTGTTACGAGTGCTACCATACAAATATGCATAAGGATAGAAAGAGACGAACAGCAATATCACGGTGTGAGAGAGCAATGCTGCTCTCCCCACTGTGACACATCTACAACGCATAAATCAATCAGTTAGTCTTACGTCAACCACTGAACAGAGAACAATAAAATATTAAGAATAAACATACGAATAGTCTTTCATTTACATTCCACTTTCTAGCTCTATAGCTCCCAAAACATTTATTATTATTATTATTCTGCACCAATGGCATTTCTTTGCCCAAGGTGGTTTATTGCAAGATGCTTATATTCTAAGATCTTATCTCAACGTTAATAAATGATTTTTCAATAAATTTTTTGTGGTCGCATGGCTTTGATCTAACTCAAATAAGTTCGAATACATATTGAATTTCTTTATCATTAAATCTAGTGGATCACATGTGAGGTTTGTTTTCAACAATATAAAATTCCTAGTCAGTCTTTGGGGAATATTAAAATTAATTTTTGCAAGCAATGATGAACAAGAGATAGTGCCGTTAATTAAAGAATGTACAAATAATACTTGAACAATGGTTCTTCTGTCTTCGAGTTTATTCATATGCAATAGAGCCTCTAGAAATTGTTAAAGTTGTTAAAACAACAAATTTAACAATTTTTCGTCCATTTTCGTGAAAACAACAATTTTTAGCCAATTTTCAATCTTCCCTAGTAAATTTAACAATTTTCGCTGTTTCAAAGACCTTTTAAATTTTTTTTTAGTTTTTTCTACTGCAAATAGGTCATTTCGGGTCGGTCGTCACAAAGTAAATGTACACTTGACTTAAGTGACCGTTGGATTATATTTCAAATCATAAACAACTCACAATTTGTGAGTCACAAATCGGAGTAACGCACAGAAGTCTCAGTGTTTTGATCACAGTAACCATTGATTGCTGTGTGTTGCTAAACACAACGAATGCGCATCGCCTCTGCTGTTCTTAATTTCTGCTTGTAAACACATTCCGTCGTCAGAGCTCGAGCGCTCCAAATAATAATCCGATAATTTATCGGCTACAAATGGTAATCCTATAAATAATTTTATCGCAAAGTAAACAAAAATTGAACAAAAATCATGGGAAAAGATACAGAGCGACTCATTGTTCGCTCGAAGCAATTAATTGGCAATAAAAATTTATTTGAGGTGCAGTCAAAAGAAAGTGAAGTTAAAATCTTCTGCAAATCATGCCAAACAAAATTCAAAGTGGATGCAGTTCATTTAAATACGCAATTCCAGTCACATTTACGTTCAGATAAGCACAAAAAATCGAGTGCTTCAACTGTTTTGCAACCGTCAATTTCAAGTGCCATTGCAGGCGCAAGTGCGAGCAATGCGAAAATGGATACTTTTGCCGTGAAAATTACGAAAGTGTTTCTCGAGGCTGGAATCCCGATATGGAAATTACGACACCCGAGCATCAAAAAGTTTTTTTTGGATGAATACAACGAATTTCTGCCCAGCGTTCACACACTTTACAGTAAACTTGATTTAATTTATCAAAGCACACTACAGAAAATCAAAGCATACATCGGGGAGCATCCAATTTATTTTATTGTCGATGAAACAACAGACAAATGCAAACGTTGTGTATTGAACGTGATGGTCGGCAAAATTGACGGAAATTTTTCAGAGCCGGTGCTACTCAGTACGATTTTCTTGGAGCAAGCAAATAACACCACAGTACAGCAAGCCGTAAATCAAGCATGCGTCACACTTTACGGCGGTGATATACCGTACGATAAAATTTGGTTTTTAATATCGGATCAAGCACCATACATGTTGAAATCTGGAAGAGGATTGAAACAATTGTTTCCCAATTTGAAGCACGTCACATGCTTGATACATGGATTGAACAGAGTGTGTGAATTCATAAAAGACAACTATGACGACGTAAACAAACTGATTGCCAGCATGAAAGCCACACTTGTGAAATCGAATCAACGTCGTCAGATTTTTCGTGAAATATGTAAGTTGCCCCTCCCGCCGGATGTCATCGAAATTCGATGGAACAGCTGGTTAAAGGCTGCACTCTACTATGCCGAACATTTCTCTGCAATCAAAACATTTGCAAATTCATTAACCAGCAAAAAGTCGACAGCAGTGACGAAATTAAAGAAGGTAAGTAGCAAAACGAAACATCGATACATCGCTTTATGAAGTGCACAAATACAAATTCTTGGCCGAAGCCATAACTCAATTGGAAAAGCATGGATTGACAGTACCGCAACAATTGGCAATTTTGACATCGGTAAAAAGTAAATTAAGCTGCGAATATTCGGAGAAGCTGGAAAGAGTGTTGGCCAAAAATCCTGACGTGAATTTTTTCGAAAACCAGCCAGCTGACATGAAAATCAAATGCGATTATGTGCCAATGGTGTCAATTTACGTAGAGCAATCATTTTCCATTTATAAATATATTTTGTCCGACAGACGTTATTCTTTGTCTGAATCAAATATCGCCAAGTTAAACTGCGTTCAGTTCAATAATTTCGTTGATGATGCCAAAGATGATTGATTTTTTTTTCACTTTTTTCGATTAAAAATTATCTAGTTTAACAATTTTGCGTATTATTTCTACAAATTTAACAATTTTCAGGCATTTTTCTTAACAATTTCTGTAACAATTTTTAGCCATTTTTCGTAACAATTTAACAACAATTTTTAGCGTTTTCGTTTAACAATTTCTAGAGGCTCTAATATGCAATAACAACAATCTTTGCTTGTACGGTGGGAGATGAAAGCGGTCACTCCATTTAAATTTCCTTAATGCAAATAATAAAAATTGTTTTTGTATTGATTCGATACTGTTCCTATGAGTTTGTGCATTTGGAGACCAGATTGGTGATGCATATTCAATAATTGGAGATACGAATGTCATATAAAGCTTCTTTATGACCCACGGATCGTCAAAATGTCTCGAAAAGCGTCTTACCCAAGCAAGCCTCGATTTTGCTCTCGTGGTGATGTATTCAAAGTGATTGATAAATGTCAGTTTTTTGTCTAAAATAACACCTAAGTCTTTGATTTGGTCTACTCTTTCAATGCCCAGATCGTTGATAGAATAAATGAATTGAATTGGCGAATTTTTTCGGTGATACGTGATGGATTTCGATTTTTTGACATTTAATTGTAAATTGTGTCGGTCAAAGTATTTCTTCACAGCATTTAGGTCCGCTTGAAGAGCATTGCAATCATCAATCGTGTTTATTGGTAATGATAATTTTGCGTCGTCTGCGAATAGATGAATTAGTGCATTTTTTACCTGGGATGGGAGCTCGAATATGAAAAGAATGAATAATGTCGCCCCAATTGGGTATCCTTGGCCAACCCCTGATGTTACGTTGATCGGATTCGAAATGTTGTTTGGATTCAATTTCACCATTTGCTGTCTTCCAGTTAAATAATCGGAAAGCCATTTGAGTAATTGATCATTTAGGCTCATCAAATTTAGTTTGTGGCACAACAAATTAATATCAACCGAATCAAAAGCCTTTTTGATGTCAAGATAAATAGCATCGACTTGTTTTGACGAACTCATACCGTTCGTGATGCCCGAAATGAAATCAGCTAAGTTTGTTACAGTTGATCTGCCGGAAAAGAAACCATGTTGAGTAGATGGAACTATATTGCTACAGTACAAGTTTATGTGCTTGGCCACAATCGAATCAAGGAGTTTTGGAATAGTGCATTGGATAGCAACACCGCGATAATTTTCGACAACATTCTTTTTCCCACTTTTAAATATTGGATGTACATATGATGTTTTCCAGATTGAAGGTGTGTGCCCCGTTTCCAATGATTCCTTCAAAAGCATTGCTATTGGCTTAGCAATAGTTGCTGCGCATTCTCGTAAAAATAGATTCGGTATGTTATCCGGTCCAGCTACCATGTTACTAGGGAGCTTTTGGATCATGCCTAATATCTCGGTTTCATCGATGTTAATTGGTGGTATATTGGCACAAACGTTGTCTATTTCGCTCAAGTATTCGATGTCAAATTGATCAATAATATTTGGGACTGGATCACAGTAAACTGATTCGAAAAATGCTCGGAAAAAATCGGAAATATCAGTTGGAGTTTTCGCGACCCAACTTTCATACGACATTGTCGATGGATAATCATTTGATGCTTTCGATGTGTACTCAACATGTTTGAAAAATTGTTGTGGGTCATCATCGATCATTTGCTGCATCAGACACGTGTAATTCCTCTCACATTTTCTTACATGAGCTCTATACTCACGCCGTTTGCGGTTGTATTCATCACGAATTGCTAATGAGCTGTTCTTCTAGAATTTCTTGTGTAAATGATTCATCTGGTTTTTTAAAGTTAATTTACCCTCTCGATGGATTATTTCAAATTCATATTCCATTAATTCAATTGCCCATCTGTGTACTCTTGAGTTTTTATATTCTCCCTTTATTAAATATAATAAAGATTTTTGACCAACGACTAAATAAAATGGGCGACCAACTAAAAAACTTCGGAACCAAGATATCCCCCATACCGCTGCCAACAATTCTTTGTGAACAGTGGAGTACCTTTTTTGCACCTCATTAAATGCCCTGCTGAAGTATTGAATGGGCCTTTCTTCTTTGTCATCTTTGTTTGCCAAAATAGCCGCCGCTGCAATATCGCTACTATCACTTACCACAACAAAGCTTAATTTAAAGTTATGAAAAGCCAACACTGAGGGGGCTTAAGAGCTTTAATCTTAATGTGTCAAAAGCCACTTGAGTTTTTTGATCCCAAACGTAAGGAACATCTTTTTTGCATAATTTATAAAGAGGTACTGCTATGTGTCCAAATTCAGGTATATATTTTCTATAAAAGTTTACAAAACCGATGAATCTTTGTAATTCTTTTAAATTTTTTGGTATTGGATATTCTCTAATACATCGCGTCTTTGTTTCATCTATTTCGAGCCCCTTTTCAGATATTTTATATCCTAAGTATTGTACGTGATTTCTCAAAAATTTACATTTCTCGAGTTTTAATTTTATGTTAAATTTGATGAGCTGCTTCAATACTTCCTTAATCAGTTCTACATGTAAGTTGTGGTTGGAGCTTCACAAACAAACGTCATCAACATAGACAAATACACCTTTATTTATAAAGAATACTGTTCAATTTTTATCCGGAATTGGAATCATTTGACAGTTTATGTATAAACACTATGTAAAAACAGTGGCAACACTAATGTATTTCTCATATATTTGTAAAATGATTCCAAAGTGTTCATCATTCTTTCTGGAGCACTCTATGAATTGCATAAAGCCACGCAATTCCACTCGATTGCAATCCAAACGGCAGCATACAAAATTCATAATGGTGATTTAGGGCAGAAAATGCCGTTATATATCTACAACTCTCGTCTAATTCTATTTGATGATAAGCTTGGTGTACATGTACATCCAAAACTGTATGTACAGAGCTACCATGTAATAAGTCGAATAATTCATTCGGCAAGGGTAACGGGTACATTTGAGATATACAACCCTTATTTACGGCCCTGTTATCCAAAACAGCTCGAAATTGAGGATTTCCTAGGCTATCTGGGCTCTTTTTTACTAGCAAAAGTGGGCTATTAAATCTAGAAGTGCTCTTTCGTATAATTCCATTTTTTTCCCAATTTTCTACCTGTTTTTTCATTTCTTCACGTTGAGCGAATGGGACTCTATATTGTTTTAATTTGATGACGTGTTTATAAATTGGAGTTGGTTTCATTAAATCATTGGAAACGAAGAATGCTTCAGAATAATTCAAACAAATATCTGCGATTGCATTAATTTGATTTTGATCTAAAGTTTTTAAATCAAGTACGTTCATCAAGTATTCTTGTCGTTTAATTGGGTCTTTTAACGGCATATCATTTGATTGCTCCATGATGGTACTATTCAGTTTATATGACATTCGACTATCAGAATGAAATAAAGATGAACAGTTTAAATCTTCATTAATTGACACTTTTTCGACATGCATCTTTTCATATTTTTCAAAAATCCAATTTCTCATAATAAAATTCATCTTCTGTTTTTTCTATAACAGTTTTTACCATATTAACTATCTTTTTCTCAAATTGTAAATAATTTTGAACTGCATTTCTATATTCCTCAAATTGAAATGAAGAATTTTCACGGGCAGTATTTTTAATTTTACATGAATTTAAGCATTTTATTTCCCTATTCAAAGTTTCAATAAATGGTTCTGGTCTCCGCAAAGTGATGCATTTTCTTGCAATGTCGATTGGTGCGTTATACTTCACCAGCAAATCGGATCCAATTATGCCATCTGGTTTTAAAAATAAATTTTCATGCAATACATGAAAATTATGTGCTATAAGTCGATCATCAAAACTTAAAAAAGTTTTTGTAGTGCCCATTGATCGCAATATTTTGTTATCTGCGATACCAATTATTTCAATCGCTTCTGAGGTATTTATTTTGGCATCTAATATTTTTTCAGCTTTAATTAAAGAGATTTGAGAACCCGTATCTATTAGGAATACCAGTTTTTTCGTCGATGCCGATGTAGCTAAGACCAAAAATAGTTCGTTTTTGTAAATTACTATTTTATTTTCAACAATTTGTCTCAAATCTATGTCTGGCTTATTTTGGATTGTTGATTGAGGCAAAATGTGGCCAGTTGCACATTTTGCAAGATTCAGTTTTTTGACTCGTCGTCTTGACTTAGGACTTCTCTGGCATATATTTCGTCCCCGTCTTCTTGTTGTAGAGATTTCACATTTCGTGGTGAAAAGTTTTTGGAAGATGACTCTGGTTGATTTTGATTTTGATTTTGACTCCTGTCTTTATTTTGTTTGAAATTATTGTTTTGTGGGAATCTGTTTCCGGAGGGACTATAATTGCCGTTAGTATTTTTCGTCCAATTCTCCCTACGATTTTCACCATATTGTTTTTTCTCTGAATTAAAATTGGGTGAACCGTACTCATTGGTTGTTCTAGGTTTATCTTGGAGTCGTTTTCGATACTCAATATCTCTTTGTTTTTTACGGCATGCGCTTTCTTGATGATTAGGAAGTGAACAATAATAATACTTTATGGTTTGTTTTCCGGCAGCCGAAACAAGAACTTTTATGGTTGAATTTCGTAGATTCTGTTCAAATTTCGATATTGCCATTTTTTCATTCATTTTTCGCAAGATTTTGAATTCTGCATCAGCTTCAACAATTGTACGACTAGCTTCATTTAATTTCTTTAATTTAGTTTTTATGCGAGCCCCATACTCCTCGATCGACTCATCTTGTTTCTGTTATTCAAGTCTTCCTGAGCATATTCAATTGAAATTGGCTTTTTTAGGGTAGCTTTTAATTTTGCTTTCAAAAGTTCCCATGTATTCATGGTTTCTGGAAAAGGCCCAGCTTTTGACAAAGCATCTCCCATTATTTTAGCCTTAATTATGCGCAAGACAAAAGGTTTTTGTGTGTCTGGAACCATATCATAATATAAACTACATGTGTTCAAAAAACTCTCAAATTGCTTCATGTCTCCCGTAAAAAGTGGAATAGCAGTTATGACGTCTTTTGCTTGAATATCCATTTTTTCGTTCGTTTGACTTGATTGAGTTGACGATTGACCAGAACCCTGAGGTGATTTGTTAATTTCGCCTTCTAACTCGGTTATTTTTTTTCTCATAAGCATCAACTGCTGTATTCAACTCCGTTTTAGAGGTCTCTAATTGTGATTTTAAATCGTCGATTTCCACTTTAAGTTGGTTTATTTCTATTTCACTCATTGATGTGGGTGATATTTTCAAAAGCTCATTTTCTAATTTAATTTCTTGAATTATACCTTCTTATTCATTTAACTTTTCTTTTAAATTGGATATTTCTGACCGTAAATCTTTAAAATTGCTAATTCTTAACAAGTCCTGAGCTTTATATAATTTGGATTTTGTTTCTTCCAATAAATCCTTATTGTTTAATAGTTGCTCATGATTTAGCTCAAGTTCAACTTTCAATGTCTCATTATCATTATACATATAATTCTTTTATAAAATCGGAATTTTCCTGCAAATTTTTTAAATTTTCATCTCTCTCTTTTTTGATTATCAATCTTAAATTTTTTATAAATTCTTTATATGCCTCGGCACGTTCTTCTAAATCATCTATTTGCACAAAAGTTTCTTCTAATTCTTGATATTGACTTTGATTCAATAAGTTTGGATTGAAAATTTCTCTAACATCAGGATTTCCTTTTACATTCAATTCAAAAAGCACATCCACTGATTTGATCTTAATAATCGTCTATTGGGCATCAATTTTAAAATTTCATCCTCGCTCATTTAAAACTATTATTTAAACGTCTTGCATTCTATTCGAAATGAAAAGGAACTCAAAAATGACTCACTCAATTGTGTTTTAGAATGTTGACTTGATTGCTTCCAATTGATCCACTTTATTCGTCCTCTCCAGGTTCACCTTTGCCAAAATGTGTTCGATATATGAATGCCTGTCTTGAGACGTGGCCAATGCTATGAATTCCATTGTACCGAGTTAGATTGTCACGACGCTAGTGGTGAGACTGCTAAAGTATAACAGAAGACAATAGACTTAGTTCAGTTGATGTGATTTTGGCTGAAAAATTCGAAAAATCATCGAGTAGCCTTTTTATTTCTCTCTTGTTCGGGTGTTCTACAGCTTTGCTCGCTTGGTGCGTGACAATCTGCTGTGTTCTTTCAAACTGCAAAAATTATATGTTATTGTTGTTGTAGCTTCATAGCCGTGGACGTGGCCTATTATATTCTTTGTTGCGTACTATTATTTTTCTGTTGTGCACGATACAGTGTTGTCCAAGATTATGTATATAGGTTTCTCAGGTCACCTATTTATTTCTCTCCGGTTATCTTTTTTCTTTGCATATATTTGCTTTATGTGTGAGACTTTTTTCTCTTCGTGAGATATCTTTTCAATGGCTTTATGTGATTTCTTTCACTTTTTAAATCGCACGATATTTTTATTTTTTATTTTATTCTTTACAATTCGTTGGACGTAACACGTCTTTTGTCGATCTTCGTCACAGCACCAAAAGTGTAGTGAATTTAAAGACTTTGTATTTGGTTATTTAACTTCACTCATTTATTAGTAAAAGAACGTGTTCACACAAAGGTTTGGAGTAATAATAGGCGATTAACATAGGTCGACATCGGAATTTATATCATGTTGTTGATCCATAAATAGCATGAGTAGCATGCGCATGAAGATTCTCTCGCCATGTTGGTAGATGGGCCAAACGTCAATGTCCATATTATTCGATGATCCAAGTGTCATCCGATATTTGGATGTGTATCAACTCATATGTAGTAGTCAATAAATCTTCCTACTACAAATATAACCAAAAACTTGTTGCAATTCATATTTTGCGCTACGGATAGTATGCTCTGATTCAAAGGAGACAATAGTTCTTCAGATTTGAATGCTCTAAAATGTCTGCTTTTCTGATATAAACTTGCACAGAGGTTTTTTTGAGAATTTTTATCCACTTTTGGGATAGAATTCGTTCCTATCCACTTTTCGGGGTAATTATGCCTTTTTTATCCGATTTTCAAGCTAATTCACGTTAGTAGTATAGAAATGGTGGTTTCGTCCAAACCGGTTTTGGACCAGCCCCACCATTTCAAACCGGTTTCCAGACTGGTTCTGGTTTCCGGTTTAAGAACATGTTTTTAAATAGGTCAATGTCGGTCAATCACTCAATATCGGTCAATATTGGAATGGGTGGGAATGGGAGGCGCAAAAAAACTAGTTTTTCATATAAACCTAGAGAAAATCTAGTTTTTGTTTTTAAAAATATGCAAAGCATTGTGAAGCAAGGCGGAGCAATGTGGAGCATATTTTTAAGAGTAAAACTAGTAAACTAGTTTTTTTCAAAAAAAAATAGCTTGTTTCAATCAGATGTATTGATTTGTAATATTCATACGATGTGAATGCGAGTAATGAATTCACACAATATTCATACTATGAATGCGATACTATACGATCAGAATGCGATACGAAGTAAGAATACTGAAAAAAACTACTGTTTAGCTCTGTGAAAATGAAAAAAGTATGCCATGCAATGAGTATATATGAGCTGCATAGGTTGCTTTTGGAAGGTATATATTTTTGAAATACATGTGGCATAGACGGTAGAATGCGTGCGTAGTATTCCAGCGATCATGTGTTCTATTTGTGCTTTTCGTTTTTATTTTTTTTTTTCATGTTTCACGCAATATTTTATCGCTGAGAATGCGAGTATTGATTTCATGCACTATTTATAGAATGCGAAAATAAGTCAATGCGATATAAATGCGATAAGAAAGGAGCTCTGTGCATATGCATAGCTGCGTGCGTATGACAGCAGCAACAGCGTCAACAGTTGTGCGCCGCCCATTCCCACCCATTCCAACATTGACCGATATTGAGTGATTAACCGAAATTGACCTATTTATAAACATGTTCTTAAACCGGAAAATGAAATGGCGGGGCTGGTCCAAAACCAGTTTGGACGAAACCGCCATTTCTATACTACTCACGTTTTTTAATCTGTTCGACGAAAATAAATTTTGAATTCAATTGACAATCACTCTTACAAAACCGAATTTTTCTAACCGACACACAAATGAAACACGAACATTGGCGACAGTTGGTTCGGTTGTAATACACTCTTGAGTTTTGTTGTATTGCTATGCTGCTATGCGCTGTGTGTTTTAGCATGCTTGCGCACGTTGTGCGCCTCCATTCGAATCGAGGCGCATCCGCGCAAACGTGCTAAAAAATCGCAAGATCATCGTTAACTGGCGCTACAAATTTTTGAATACTGAATTTAGTATTACAGTAAACAACAATACTTACGGGCGTAAGAGTTATACACAAATTCGATTTGTGCGCCAATACACCCAAACGCATATAACTCATTGGCTGCTATGTATAAGCATTGTACATGTATTTGCAAGCAAATTGTCCTGTCTGTGTATGAATATTAGGGTAACTGAACTAAGGTCGCATGAACTAATGTCGGTAGTGCAATTTTTCAGCGACTTTAGTGCATTTTTTTATGGCGACTTTATTTCTTTTCTTAAATGAACTAACGTCGCGAGACAATAGTTCCTATTTCTCAGCCATCTGAGCTATGAATTAATGTCGCTTGCAATTTAAAATAATAGAATATTATACACTAACCGACCTAAATCCGTTTATTTTTGTCGCACAGATTGGACAAAATAAAAAATTAGCCATAAAAACGGATAAAAAAGGTAAAATTACCTCAAAAAGGGGATTGGAACGTATTCTATCCCAAAAATGGATAGAAATTGTCTAAAAAAATCCTCTGTGTGAGTTTTTGGTACGCAAGTTGATTGCATCCACTTCAATCGATTGCAACTTATATTTGCGGCACAAAAGTCTGATGATCCAGCTTTCAATACTCGAATAACATAACATCGCTTTTGCCAAAGTATGTATGATCGAAACAACATTTTTTCCTGCCATTTTTTAAATAACACAATAATATTTGATAGGTTGTCCAAGAATGTGGCGAGTATGTGCTCGCAATTTCCAGCGCTTACCACAGCGGTTTTAATACTGGCTTCAATATTTCGGAGGCTGTCAATTTCGCCACCCGTAGATGGCTGGGATATTTTCCTACTTTTGAAAGGTGCTCTTGTCCGTAAGTCAATCAATGGTTCAACAACAAGTAGTTGATATTTCAAAACAGTGATCACAGCTATGCATTTTTCATAGATACTCGAAAAAATTAGACGCTTCTTATCAAACCGAACGAGTTGACGAAACCGGTAAGTATATAATTCAAACATTGATTCCCAATCAATGAAATGTATGTCTCCTTGCAACCTCACTAAATTTTTTCTTTTCAGTTCCATTGTGATGAATGCTCCGCCAAATACACGAAAAACAAATATCTTTTGCGGCATAAACGGGATCGTCATAGCAAAGTCCTGAAGAAGTACAGCTGCTCAAACTGTCACATCTCATTTACGGCAAAGAGCACTCTGAAGTCCCACATGACATCAACCGACATAAACAGTGAAAGTAGTAGCAAATAGAAGAGTCTCGTCTTAATATGGAAATCTCAAAAGAATGCAATACTTTTTGGTCCATTCTGGAAATGGATTTAAAAATCATGATAAAAGACTATATCAAAAATTCGTTCAAGTGAATATATTTTAAAAAGTGAAGTGCAAAAAAAATTCTAATGACATGTATTATCTATGATTCAGTTTTTGCGGATTCGGCAACGCTTTGGCATTCAAAGATTTGAATGAAGATGACATCAATTCTGTTAAAAACTACGTCAGAAATGATTTACCGGGAATTCTTGAGTCGATTCTCGACGAACATGGCCAGAATTATAAAAACTGCTGCAGTAAAATCAAATTAGCTATATTCGGTGAATTTTCATCGAAATCAGATGAATTTATTTTCCTGCCAAACGAAATAGAGAACATTTTTACTATGGTTCAGCATGTTATGAAAGTGTATTTGCGCCAAATATTCATACACGAATCACAATAACCACAACAACAACAACAACAAAAACTCACCCAAAATACTTTTAGTTAAATCAGTGTGAAAAATGTGTTTTTAAATTCTTCATATAAATGATACAATTGCAAGGGGCAGATCACTCTAAGAAATTACTTGGAAATTACTTTTATAAATTGAGAAATTACTTGGAAATTACTTTTCTATATGGGAAATTACAATTTCAATGGGAAATTACATTTCAATGGGAAATTACATTTCAAAATATAATGACGTTTATATGTCAAAACGATCAAATCATCAACACATTTGGTGCATTCATGATGTAATTCACTTTGTTCATTTCAATTTCTCACGTTAATATCAACATTTAAATTTTAAAATAATAAATATTTTACATAAAATGGCTTTTGGGAAGTAATCGAAAGTGATGTATGTTAAACATCATAAGTTAAACATAGAAAGTAATTTCTATGCAAAAAAAAGTAATTTCCATATAAAAGTAATTTCTACAGAAAAAAAAGTAATTGCAACACCGGAACTGTCAAATATTGTCATTTGTATACGGCACATGTTTATTTTGTACTTAATTGGTCAACTGAAGTCTATTGGATTTTACTGTTCATGAAGATTCTGTGATGTACCAAATTTATTCAAGTTATTTTCACAATAATGTTTGGATAATTTTCAAGGCATCGTTTGGATAATTTTCGCTCGCAAATTATAAAATAGCACTATTTACAAAATTTTCCAATACATTAAAATAACTTGAATAAATTTGGTAAATCACAGAATTTTCATGAACAGTAAAATCCAATAGACTTCGGTTGACCAATTGAGTACAAAATAAACATGTGCCGTATACAAATGACAATATTTGACAGTTCCGGTGTTGCAATTACTTTTTTTTCTGTAGAAATTACTTTTTTTTATATGGAAATTACTTTTTTTTGCATAGAAATTACTTTCTAGGTGGAAATTCCCTAGAAATTACATGGCAATTATGTTGAAATTAGAAATTACTTTTGAGTGATCTGCCCCTTGTACAATTGGCCCTGAGAAAAACCGTTAGATTTAGATTTTTCTTCGTTTTGGATGTCCAACACAACTTTTATACATATTCGCCTCACACTTTGATCAGTTAAGGAGACGCCAACGAAAGAGAGAAATGGAGGAATGCGCGATTTTAATAAAGAAAAAAAAAATATCACATTGAACGGTTCACAGTTTGGTGAAAAAAGAACAAACACACAACTAAACTGCAACAACACATTCGAGCCAAGATGTAGCTAAAAGTGTGCTCACATCAATTCCACACCGTGCATGCGATTTCGAATAAAATACGAGTAATTTTAACATTCAATTGATTCCAATGAGTTACTAGGAAAGTGCAAACGCGCGACTGTATTCCACCGACAATCGACATAATGCGATCCTCAATGCATCGACACGGCTACACGTAATGCCAAACAAAATGAATTTGTACTGTTACACATTTCTCATATTTATATTCTTTTTTTTTCGTTTCGTTGGGTCGCTGATTTAATGATCTTATTTATGCACGGAAAATACACCTAATAAATGCATAGGAAGACAAGAGAATGTACAAAAAAAAATGAATACACCAACCAAATTGAATGAAGAGGAAGACGAAGATAAATTGGACGAAATGAAACTTCTGCTCTACGCAATTTTGATTGTTATTTTGTTCACAATGTTCGTTGTTACCAGCATCAAAATGATGTCAACAATTCGTGCAAACGCCACAAAAAAGTTTAAGCGTTCTCTTGAAATTTGAGGATGAACAAGGTAATTGAGTCAACTTTTTTAAACTAAACGTATCGTAGCTACGCCTAATTGATTAAAAATCACAATTTAAAAATAAAGTAATTGTTTCAAAAGTCAAAATGTACTATGTAAAATATTCCGATTTAGACGATTTTTGTTCTAAAATGTATGTTTTGAATATGTTTTTCAATAATTTTTCTAATTTGGACTGATGTTTTCCAATAAGGGGTAGCGACTATATATAGCTATATAGCTCCAATCTGCATTTATTTTTGAAATATTAATCTTTTTGTGTATTTCTAGGCGAACGCATTCAGAAAAGGACCACCACAATAAACTGAAATTAATCAAATTTACTTGATTAAATGAAAGTAAGTTATAGTCAAAGAGATGTTTTACTTTGAATTCAAAGAACAGTGTTTCAACGTTATATCATTGTTGGACTGTCACTTCGTTTCTATGTAATTTGAAGTCTCATTTCCACTGAGACTCAGACTGAGTCTCTCAGTGACAGTCCAATGTGATAGTATGTTCTTTAATTATTATTAATAATAGAATATTTTTTTCTTTTCATATTTCAGGTATCTAGGTCGGATTTTAAACCATCATCGAAGAAAGCGTTCAGATAATCCATTCAAATAAAATTGTACCCAATACTTTATATCTTTCAATAATAAATGATATGTATTGATGAAATTGTTTTTTTTTTGCTTCAAAAAACGATGACTTTTCAGCTATTAAAAACATTGATGAAATTTTCTTTTTGCTTCAAAAACGAGGACATTTCAGCTGCTTTTGCTTAAGTACTGCTTCAGTGGTTTTTGATCAGGGGGGCATTCGCCCCCCTGCCCCTCTGCCTACGCCCTTGCCTCACTCATGTTGTATAAGTGTCGGTTGAAAGCTGTGATAGCTGCATGAGCTATTCCTTCATCGAATTGTGCGTATTTTTGCAGTTCTTATGAAAAATACAAATCATTATCTGCTGAATCAAACAAAATACTACTCCGGTTCCAGAACCGAATGTAAACCAATGCAGAGAAGGCAGCAAATCGTTCGAGATTTTTCTTTATTTCCTGCCTCTCTGGCTGCTCCTGGTCCAGTTCTTCACGGAAAAGGTAGCATTAAATACCATATGGCGAATATTCTAACGCATTTTGTTTGAGTCTTTGATAAATATGATTCAATACCAAGCTATGAATCCATATAAAATAAATTGAATTACATTCGTAATCCTGACTTTTCCGCATTGATATGGAATTTGATTTTTCTCTTGAACAATTTCATTCATCGACCAGTCAGGAGAGAAAGTATTGGTTCTGCCATGAAAATGGGCAAAATGTTCAAAACACAAAACATTCTTTGACACAATAAAACAAATTGGCTATCTTCACTTTGCGATTTGAGACTCCTTTCTTGAGATATATTCATATCAAACTTCCATTTTCTAAGAATTTCGTACATTTTCACACGTATTCATATTCCATGATTTTTCGGCATGAAGATACATTTTGTGCATTTTATGTAAAACTTCAAGCGGACTTAAATACCTTTCAAATTATGCAAACTGCATAAATTTTCATTGAAAAATACGGTCAGGAGAGTCAAAAATGTGAAAATCAGATTTTGTGTAAAAATGTACTGAAAACCCGACTCACGTGCACTTGAATGCACATATCTCTGGAACGACTACACCGATATGGCTCAAATTCAATAGGAAACATCCGGTAATAATACTGAACAAATTTGCTTTTGTCACTTTGGGATTTGAGACTCGGTTCGAGAGTTATCGTGTTAACGTACATACACAGACGACGACGACGACGCCATTTTGCACCGGAGCTACCAGAACCGAGTATCCAAATAAAAAAAGTGCAAATCAAGATTTGTACCCATGGTGAACTCTGGTCAAAATTTGAGCCCGATCGGAGTTCATTTACTCAAGCAATGTGGAGTTGAATTTTTGAGGCAAAACCAATACTTTTCCTAAGCACATTTCATGTGCGGAAAAGTAATACATTGCGCCACGGAAGAGATATAGATGGCGCTAAGAGTTCAAGATGTTAGAATATCCTCCATATGTTCAATACCTCACAGTCAAGATTTATGTACTAGAAATGTCGTATTAAAGTACTTTTCTGCCAAAAAGTACCGATTTTCTATTCAAAAGTACCAAAGTACTGGCCTTGAATATTCATTTTGAATTTCTGCGCAAGTACTTTGGTACTAACTGATAGAAAATCTGTACTTTTTAAATGAAAAGTACGGCAATGTGACATTTTTAGTACTTAAGTCTTCACTGTGCTTGAATCAGAGTAGCCATGGAACGGGCGTTACTTGGGTCGATCAATGCTCGAAATGCAACCTGATTTCTCTTAGTTCTGGTTCGATTATCAGAAAGAAATATCAAGCAGACGTTGTTTGACTCTTTATAATCGTACCGAATAAAGTTGTTTCTAGCATGAAGCCTCAGCTCTGACAACGCATTTTCCTTATACTCTTGAAATGATTGCCACATTCCATCGTCAAAACGTTCTGCAAATGAGTTTTCATCAAGCGGCTCGTCTTCCATTTCTCTTTCAAAATCGGGAAAAAAATATTATTTGGCGAAAATTTCTTGGGTGTTATGAAACGATCCAAGCTGAGTGGCAAGAGAATATTAGTTGGAATAGATAAAAGTCAAAAAAGTGCGAATTGGGGTTCCATATTTGTGTATTGCATGATTTCGGCTCCATTCGGAGTATGAATATTTATGAGTTGTGTTTTGCCGCGGCTTGGCTTCAAATTGGTCGCGCTTATCGGTTAATTTGTTTACATAGGGTTAGTCGATTGTTTGTTTATTGTAAGTGCAGCTTTGGCTCCAGAAGGAGTTTAGATGACATCATACTCTTTGAGTTTTTAGTGATATTTCAAAAGAGAGATCTATGTTTTACGTTTAGAATGGCATACCAAACGGGGATCATTTATGTTCGGAATTTCCCGACTTTTGAGTTGTAAGAGGAAGATGAGCGTAATTTTGATCCGCATGCACACAAAATTAACGTTACACACACCAGCTGCACACTCTGTGCAGAAAACTGTTTACTGCCCATTTGGGCAGACTTTTTGCACACACTGTCCATGTATTTTCATAACTATTTACATGTATTTGAGATATAGAACTAGCCGAATTGTTGCAAAAAATATGATATAGTACATTTGCGTGAACGCAACAACATGAATATCTCATTCTATATCTTTCACTCAGACGTTGAAGCGTAGTGTGTGAAGCAGAAGGCATACAATCACAGTAGACTAGGACACTACAAACACTTTATGGAACATTTCTGCGTTTCTTCGTTCTTCCCATTCTTCCTATTCTTCTTTTCTCCCGTGTCTGTGTTCAATGAATGTCAGAGCGAGAGGTGACTGATGAGAGAATTATGTTGTTGCGTTCACGCAAGTGTATATCATATCTTTGCAAAATTTCGGGTTATTCTAACTCTCACAATCACATACAAATAGCTATATTGTTCTTGATAATAAATGGACAGTGTGTGCAAAAAGACTGCTCAAATGAGCAGAAAATCGTTTTCTGCACAGTGTGTGCAGTTGGTGTGTGTAACGTTCATTTTGTGTGTGGATTGGCTCCGCATGGTACGATTTAAAGTACTGAATGCATTCTACAAAGACTTGCATTTGACCATATCTGACTAATTTCAGCTAAGGAATCGAAAACCAAGCGATTTGAAACGATACAAATCCGTGTTGAGGTCGAAAAACGCACTAGTTCCGAACAAGCTTCCCAACTCGCTATCACAGAAGTAAATTCATCCTTTCGCAGCTTATTTTGCATGCAATATGAAGTTGTGAAAATGTACGAAATTCTTAGAAAATCAAATTGTGATATGAATATATCTCAAGGAAGGAGTCTCAAATCGCAAAGTAAAGATGTTTTTGTTATAAATTATCCATATTGCAATATTCATTTCATAGCGACGTGCACATATCACATATCGCATCCAAATACAAAAAGAACACTTTCCTCGTTTTCGTGACAAAACCAATACTTTGTCTCTAGTTGATGAATTTAATCTAAAGGGGAATTCATCAAAACGAATATTTGGCATATATCGCAAATATGTAATATTTGAAATTTGATCAATTTAACTGTTCAAGAGTAAAATAAATCTCATATTAATGCGAAAAAGTCAGGATTACGGATGTTTTTCAATATATCTAATTTGGATGGTTTTGCTTACTTTAAAAAATTGTGAAAACCCTTGAAACTGCATAGTTTACTTATTATTATTGAATTTTCTCAATTACATATAAATATATATTCCTCGGAATATATCAATTTTCAGACTTCTCTACTTGTGGGTCAAAAACCACTTTGAAATAGTGTCCGGACAATTTCGAGACGGGCAGAATGGCCTTTTCTCAAATTTGACTCCAAATTATGATTTCTTCAATTAAAATGAATCAAAATAGTTCCAAACTATTCCATTTTTAATTATATAGAGACAAATTTATGAAAAAAAAATGGGGTGTCCAGACAATTTTGTGAGCCACTGTATATGGATTTTTTTTGAACCCTTGACAAAATGTCGTATGTACACATAAATTCATATCATAAAAATACATTGTTGTGTATGTATACTAGGGTGATTCAAAAAACCAACTTTTTCGAATTTTGACTGTCTCGAAGTATTTCCATATGAGGTTGGGTAAAATAATAGCCTTCCATGCAAAATAAGCAGCGAAAGGATGAATTTACTTCTGTGATGGCGAGTTGGGAAGCTTGTTCGGAACTAGTGCGTTTTTCGACCTCAACACGGACTTGTATCGTTCCAAATCGCTCGGTGATCGATTCCTTAGCTGAAATTAGCCAGATATGGTCAAATGCAAGTCTTTCTAGAATAGTTTAGTCGCTCTTGTTGTGGGCTATATGACGTTGGGTCGGCCATTCGCGCATATTCGAAAGCGCCTATAACTACCGAAATATTCATCTTAGAAACATGATATGCACATCAAAATCGGCTAATTTGACCTAAATTAACTGGAAATGCCATCAAAAGATGAAAAATATACTTTGTTCTTGCACTTTTAGCCAAAAAACGAGAATTTTCGCCTCAGAGTGCCAATTTTTGAGATTTGCAATAAAAGTAAACGACAAAGTCTACCAATTGCTCCCAAGCTCTGCGTAAGCCATTAGTAAGGTACAAAAGTAACTCTGAGAAAGTTTGAACACAATCGGACTACTATTACATGTACGGATCGGCTAAAAAGTGGAGTTTTCCCCCAAAATAGTGGATTTTCGACCTTCGGAACACAGGGGCTGCTGAGCGGTCACTTAGAGTGACCGGATATTGTTGAAATTTTGGGAGGCTTATTTTTTACCCAACCTCCAATGAAAATACATCGAGATTGTCAAAATTCGAAAAAGTTGGTTTTTTGAATCACCCTAGTATACATATATGGCAATACATATATGTATTGCCAATTATGTATTGTATATTGCCTATAGGCAATACATACAGCGTTTTTCGTCAGCTGAATCGGAGAAAATTTCTGTGTGTGTAGCTAACTGTCAGAAACGGATTTTGAATTTGAGTATATAGACCGACAGGATATGAAAAAGAAAATGAGTTTGAAAAAAAAATCCGGACCTCCTTCTCAAGGGTTCAATGGGGGCCCCCCACTTTCTTAAACTTCGTCGGACCCAAAAATGAGGCACTGGCTATTCGTACACCATTTCGTAACGTTTAGACGATTTGTCTAAACGTACGCTGCCGCAAAATTGGCAAGTGGCGTAGGAATAGACACAATACCTATTAATTATTGTATTGAAGCTAGAATGATTTTTTTTAAATAATATAATTATATTTCAATTGTTCACGTGTACTTTTCCAAAATGCACGCGTCTTCCAACGATCCGTTCAACATCAAAATTTTGATATGAAGCCATTTTTTATTTAAATTTTGATATTTTCATTAGTAAAATAATTTATGTTTTTCACTTAAGATTTTTTAAAATTTAATTTATTCAAAACGATAACCAAAAATTTTCACGATGACGAAGCTAACTCTGTTCTTGATGTGTTGCGTTCTCCAGTTGAATGTACGATTTTGGTTTCAGCAACGTGGTATTTTTCGTCATTGTGTCTGCAGCGACATTTTCGCCATTTTAGGTCTGCAGAACCAACAGCATGTAATAAATATTTTGGTTGTGTGGCAACACCATTGTAGAATGTTAGCTCGCTGCAGAAATGACACAATCTTGCTAGCAATCTTGCGTGACAATTGCAGGGAAAATTTACGATTTTACCGTGAGTAATTGGTACAAAAACAAAAAAAGACTCAAAAAAGAATAACTTCCTGATTCATTTCCCGTTGATACCGCAGATTAAACGAATTTTATTTAAATACTTCGAGGAAATCATGAATTATTTGAAGCGCGACCACTCTGCAGACTTTATTTCGGACGTTGATGATGGAAAACTGTTCAAGAACCTTAAACTAAAAACCCCAAAGCATTTACTGACGTTGACTTTGAATACATACGGCGCAAGTGTTCACAGAAGTTCGAATTCATCTCTCTGGCCTGTTCAATTTTATCTGAACTTTTTGCCGCCCCAAAAACGGTATCAAATCAAAAACATGATTGTGACAACATTTTACTATGGTAAAACAAAACTAGATATGAGTAAGCTACTATTTCCTGTCGCAAAAGAGCTAAATGATAATTCATATTCAATATCTGCAATGTCTTCAGAATTTGAAACTCTTGACTTCCACATTTCGATATTACTGTTTGCTGGTGATATGCCTGCAAAATCTGCAATGCAGAATTTTATAGAACAAACTGGAAAATATGGTTGTTTTGTGTGTCACCATCCCGGAATCCCAGTCAAGAATTTGAAGAATAAAAAAACCCATCGGTACATAAAACAAATTGGTGTAGAGCTGAGAACTCATGAAGAGACGATTATAATTTCTGCAGAGTGTACAGATAAAAACACTAAATTTGGAATCAAAGGTCCAAGCGTTGATGTTCGAAGATGTGGATATAATTCAATTGTTTCCCGTCGACTTCATGCATGGAGTGTGCTTGGGCATCTTTGACGATCTTTTATTAATATGGCTTGGCATCAGACGGATTCCAGATTCCCCATATAAAGAATATATGATTAAAAGTGTGAAGACTCGAGAATTGTTGAGTGAACGTATTTTGAAATTGAAACCTCCTTCATACATTCATAGAAAACCTCGGCCAATTAAAGAGATCGTCAACTTCAAAGCATCAGAATTATTAAATCTCATGTGGTTTTATATTCGATACACTATTCCTGGCATTCTTCCCCAGAGAGTGGTCAAACATTACGAAAAGCTTTCGGCTGCAACATACACTCTCTGCAGAGAAAACATCTCCATAAATGATATGGAGTCTGCATGTAGAATGCTGGTTGAATTTGCGGACGATTTTGAGTATATTTATCAAGGGGGAAAAAAATTTGTAAAAATTCGAAAATTTGCCTATGTATTCTACATAGTTATGTGATTCTGTATTCGAAATATTTGAAACATTTGAATCTATTTGAATGTATATGTCCACTATTTGCAGTTATGCGTTGGTGTTCGTAACGCAAATGTCACAGATTTATTGTCAATGATACAAATACATTCAAATAGAAGTGGTACAATTCAAATAGCTCCGAATAAAGTCAGCATATGCGTCAAATCTGTAATACCGATGCTAATCTATCATTAGATATAGTTCGAAACGTAAAGTTCAAATCAGTTGACAGAATAAGGTAGATGTACCACATGCAGGTCACCCCACTTTTTTTTCTCGTAATACCAATATGGCCGATTTGACATGTGTCAAGCTTCTCATTTGACATTCCGCAGTTTTTGGTAAAACAACGAAGTGAATAGTCGCATTGCTTGTGTTAGCTCCAGACATCGTGTAAAAAAAATCTCGAAAAAACTTTTTCTCGTTTTTTTTGAACAATCATTTTGTGTAGTGAATCAAATAAAAAAGGTGAGTTGAATGCATATATCTGTAGCATTTGAAGTATATTTTGTGATGGAATATCGATTCAAGACATTATATGGACAACATTTTTTTTTATTATCACTCAAAAAAATGGCGTCCGCACCACATACGGGTCACCCGGTTTTTTCCATATGAAGTTTATATTTGACATTTTTATGGTGAAATATCATAGTTAGTGTCAAAATAAAGTGTTTTTATTTCGTTCAACTGATGTTTTCATTCGTACTGATGTTTTTTTCACAACGGAGCGCATCGAGACTCTCAGTAACAGAGTAGGTGCGAACACTCAATACAGAAACGAAGTGCGGCTAGCTGCTCGTGTGTTTAGACGATTCTCCTTTGAGAGTAACATATAGCACAGAGCGTGCGCTCAATCATCTCTGCTCAAGCTAATGGCATCGCACTTGTCACTTTACAGCGCCATTTGAAAAAAATAAAGGACAGTTTTGATGATATTTCTTCAGTCACCGATTATGTTTTGTTGGAAACCATAGGTCTCCCGCGAAAGCTGACCAATCCAAACGCCATCGAATGCAATAAATGCAAGCGGCCATTACATTTGAGCTGCGCAAACATGACAGCGAGCTACTTCACTTGCAAAAATTGCGATTCTGACTTGGATTTTCATGATGATGATGAAATGGAATAAATTGATGCAAAATTGCAATTTTCTGTCATTTTTTAAATTTATTTTTGCCACTGAAGGCTTTCAAAATGAATGAACATTAATATTTTCTGTATTTATGTGAGTTTTACTTCATATGTTTGCATTGTATGTGGATTTTTCCAGGTGACCCGTATGTGGTGTCAAAAAAATTTTTGCCAAAAAATCGTGTCCTCATATAATTGGTCATAGTTTTCTGTAAGCGGAATTGATATACTTTCGTCGGAGAAAAACTGTCGTTAGATCTGACGATTATCTTTCAAACGAGGTATATATGTTCGCACAATTCGTATTCGATCAAAAGTTATGGTTAAAATTCAAAACCCGACCCGTATGTGGTACATCTCCCTTATATATTTGATTTATTGTACAACAGATTTTGTAAATATTAAATGAATCAAATAAAAAAAACATAGATGAAAAGTACATGAAAATGACGTTTTTTTGGTATCATTTTTACATTTTTCGCTGCTGTATATATTTTTTTTGAAGCCGATTGTAAATATTTAGGCGTACCCTTTTTCATTTATTAGACGCCAAAAGACATTTCAGTTCGCCAATTTTCGCTATATTTAGTCGCCAATTAACACATTTATATGCGCCACTTTATTATATTTTTAGACGCCATTTTTACATTTTTGGACGCCCCAATTTATTTTAGCCATTTTATATCACCGTTAAAATAGTCTCCCACCCACTCCGATGCATTTCTATGACAAATAATATTTTATATCCATAAAAGTATTTGTCAATGGAACAATTTCGTGAAAATACGTTTTTTGCTTTCATTCATGAAATCATCGTTGTCAATACAGAAATCTTTTTTTTTTCTCAAAATAAAATATTATTTGTCGATATAAATCAAAGAAATGCGTCGGAGTGGGCGGGAGACTGTTTTAACGGTGATATAAAATATATGAAAAATGCCATTTTTTGCAATTTTTCCGAAATATTTGACTCTCGAGGGACGCCTGAGAACAAACGAAGAAAAGATATTTTTTTTTGCTTTGAGTTTTTGAGCCAAATTCACAAAAATAACAACAAAGAAAAAGAATTTCAAAATTCAATTGACGCATATATGCTAGACCAGCATATGTGTGTCCTTTGTGTCAAATAACAAGCCAAGTAAAAAAACATACACATACACATACCCTGCACGCATGCATATCTCAGTCAGTTGGTTTTCTTTCACTATTCTCTATTCTCTTTCGATGCAGCCATTGTATTATGCAGCCAGTCTATTGTCTATTCAATCGAAAGTAATGATAAAGGAAGAGAAATGAAAAAATATTTTTTACACAATGGTTCAATTCATAAACCTTTTTGCCAAAAATTATTGTCATAGGTCTAAAGCAATTTGCTGACCAACTCACATTTTAGTCTTAATCTTACTCTCAAACGTTGAAAATCAAAATTAAAAAAAAACGAAAAAGCATTTAAGAAAACTACAGATTAAAGTTGAGTGAAAAAAAAAACAAAAACAACGACCAACACACAAAAATCAAGTGTTACATTTTTTTCCAAATAAGTTCAAAAAAAAGACATAGTGTGAACATTGCGACGGTTCAACAAAAAAAGAAAATGGTGATATTAACAGAAAAAATCAAGTGACAAGGAAAAAAAAATAAATTTTCAAAGTAAAATAGCATCGAAAAAAAATGTTTCGCGGTAAAACCGTCATCAAAGAAGAGCTAAAGAATGAAGACCCCCTGCACCCGCAGCCGATAGCATCCTAGGGGTGTGTTTTCATCTTTTCTCTGTGTCTTATATTTTGTTTTGTTTGTTCAATGGGTAATCAGGTAAAAGAATGTGAATGAGAATGCGACTGAGAGAGAGCGAGAGCGAGGCTGAGAATGAAACTGAGAATGTGAGCGAGAGTGAGACTGAGAGTTTAAGTTATTTTTAAGAGAAAGTGTGTGTCTAAGGTAAGTGATTTGTGTAAGTTAAGTTTTTTTGAGTGAAAGCGGTAGGTCAGTGATGTCCAATGTGCCAGAACCAGATTTGCCCCTCTACTGTCTTACAAGTTGGCACATCAAAGGAAGGAATTCTGATATTCGAACTCAAATATTAAAGTTTGAAGAAAATGGAACTGTGTGAGCATTTTTGACCATGTTTGAGAAAATTGTTTGCGAAATCGTGACTTTGCGACTATACTAGATCAAATCTTGGCTCTATATCAATTCTATAAGTCAAAATAATGTTGTATGAACATATTGGATAACATTTCGAATGACTTTTGTTGTTTACTAGACCAATTCATTTTTTCTGTGATGTCAAATCTCATATGGGCTCACATCTGGATGGTTTCAGCGGGCCAAAAAACGAAGTTTTACGTTTTCAAAACATTAAGAACATTAAAAATATCCCGGGAAGTGGTCCCGCAAATTGCATTTTTTGTGCCACTTTTGAGTCAAAATGCTCAAAAGTTTTGACCTTTTCGACAAATTCTATCTCATAACTCCCAAACCTGATTGCCCAGACTATGCTACTATGTTGGCATATGTCACCCCCGGAGTGCTGAATAATCAGTGAGTTTCATAAGCTTTGAATTATGGCTCTATCTCTCCGTTGATTTTGGCCATTTTGTGTAATTTTGTTTGAATTTTTGACCCCCAAAAATTTAGTCAATTTTCAAAATTTTGCATTTTCTCAGTTTTATCAACCTGTTTGAAGCCGTGAGTCATAGTGATGACCATTCCCTATTCATAGTACCAACATTCTGGGCAATCAGGTTTGATAGTTATGAGATAGAATGTGTCGAAAAGGTCAAAAGTGGCACGAAAAAATGCGATTTGCTCGACCATTTCCCGGGATAAAGTTTTATATAGGCGCATATAGAGAGTAATTTCGGTATGATATTTAGTGAGCCTGTAAAGTTGTAAACCACCTTTACAAAATTTGTAAACCTGTAAATCAGTTTTACAAGTTTACAAGTTTACAAATTTTGAAGTCTCTGGTGCAATACCCAAGTGCTTTTTCAGCAGTCGATGACCCACAACAAATGGTTAATTTTTTCGAAACAGCAATGAAGAACAAAATTAAAACCGACCAATGCAAACCTCCGTATTCGGAGTACGGTGCACTACTCCAGTTGAAAGTGAGATTCAATGACAACGAGGTCCAACGAGTCGTCGGATTCGTCATGAACGGTAGATCGAAGATTAATTTCTGAACTTGCATACCAACACATACGATCGATACCAGTAAATGCATTCGTAACGGAGACGAAGATACATAAAGGTCTGTTAAAACGACATATGCTTTTCAGTGTACTATCGTGATTCAACCATTCGTGCTCGGCGAACGTTGTAAATTACATAGAAACCGATGAAAGCGAATGTATAACCAATCAACCCGTTGAAAAGGGACATCAATTGTATATAAATTACCTTCGAGGTAAGGTATTTGCATCATGAGAACAACGGCAAGCTTACCTAAAAGAGAATTGAAATTTCACATGTCAATGCCGAAAATGCTCACAATAATGGTGAGGAATGGTGCTAGCAAATCGCGAAGGAGTAATTGTGATGAATGGGTGGACAAATTACACATTTTATTTTCAACCATCATTCGTTGTAAAGTGAAACAGTGCAATTGAAAGTCGTTGAAAGTTTAATAAATTTAACAGAAAATAGTCGATAAAAGACAAATACTACACGTTTACTTTCGTTTTCATGAGAGACGCAATTGTATCCATACACTGACGTTTATTGGTATGCACTATTCACAACCGTCAATTGGAATTGTTAAGTTTCCAGCCGTTTTGTATGGGCGCCAAATTCGCACCAAAAAAGTTGGCTAATTCACAACCGCCCATACAGAACGGTTGGAAACTTAACAATTCCAATTGAAAGTTGTGAATAGTGCATACCAATAAACGTCAGTGTATATGATGATCCACAAGCAGAAAAAAAATTGAAAATAGTGTTTGAAGAATGTGGTAAAATTGAAGAAACATTCCAAATTGCCAGAATTAAGTCAAAGCCATGCATCAGCACATTCAAAATATGCCAAGAGGCCGATCGTTATCTGCAACTTATTGTTCATGGTTCATTTCGATTTAAACTTTGCTCAAATGGACCAAATGTGCACAAAAATGGAAGAAACGGGAAAAAACTCTTATTTAAAATCATTCAAAAATGGCACGGCATTTTTCAAAAAACATGTGGTTGAATAATTTTGAAATTTGCCCTGCCATTTTTGAGCATTTTTCGCGCACTTTCAATTATATCCTAAAATCTTAATTTCAAAATTGTTAACAATACAAAAAATCAATGAAACCATATCACCGCAAACATCAAGCACTAGTTCCAAGTAAAACTTGGCAGTATATTTTTAATTGATGAATTTGCTTCTGTGGGCGTGTTGGGAAGCTTGTTCGGAACTAATGTGTTTTTCGATCTCAACACAGATAAGGTCCAATGCAAGTCTTTCTAGAATAGTTTATCCGCTCTTACTGTGGGCTATATGACATTAAGTCGGCCATTCTCGCATATGCGAAAAAAAACTATTTCGGGCGCCCATAATTTTCATTGGCAAAAATCGGTTTCCATATAAAAAACATCAAAATTGGTTGGAAAATAAGAGAGATATTGCAGTTTTCTGAAGTTGACCAATTTTAGCGATTGTTTCATCATTTTTTTTTTTTAATATGAAAAAAAATTAACGAAAAATTGCCAAAATTGGTCAACTTCAAAATATGCAATATGCAATATCTCTCTTTTCCACCAAATTTTAACAAACGATACGATTTAATTTTTCAAAAAGGCCATTCAAGTTTGGATATTGTGGCCATCGGGCTGATACAAAACAGCATTTAAGGTCTCATTTGGTAACACACTCACAATTGAGGCCTTTTACATGCAAATTGTGCAAAGGAGCGTTTAAATTGAACGATTTTTTGATAAGACACTTGATCGAAGTGCACAGAACGAAACCATATCGATGCTCAATATGTTCCCGCGGATTCAATTCACAAAAAGATTGCATATTCCACGAATACAACTTTAAAGGCCCCACTCGTAAAAATGGGAATTCGAAGAAAACTGACACGCGGTCTCAGTGTGCTGGGCATAGGGCATTGCAGCGTGCTAATATGTACTGTCAGAAGCACGCTCGAATGCACCCAACTAAGATAATTTATCTCGAAGATATCTGCAAGAGATCTAATATCTATCTAGATAATTTTTTTTCATCGTTATCTATCTTGGAAAATTCGAGATAATTTCAAGATAACCTACACTATTAAATGTAAATAAAATAAATTGAATTACATTCGTAATCCTGACGTTTCCGCATTGATATGATATTTGGTTTTTCTCTTTAACAATTTAATTCGTCGACCAGTCAAAAGAGAAAGTATTGGTTCTGCCATGAAAACGGGGAAAATGTTCTTTTTTGTTATACAATGTAATATATTTAGGCACTTCAGTGCACGTCACCATGATATTCATCTTCACTTTGCGATCTGAGACTCCTTTCTTGGGATATATTCATATCACAATTCGATTTTCTAGGAATTTCGTACATTTTCACAACTGTTCATATTCCATGCATATTTTTCAGCATAAAGACACATTTTGTGCATTATTTGAATGATCTTAACATCAAGAGGGCTTGAATATCTTTCAAATGACGCAAACTGCATGAATTTTTATTGGTGAATACGACCAGGAGTGTCAAAAATGTGAAAATCAGTTTTTGTGTAAAAATTTACAACCCGACTATCGATTTTGTACAGTTTTTACGATTTTTTCAATTTTTCACAAATACCAACTGCCAAAATCGCCTTGAATGCGCTCAGTTGAACATAACCCAAATCACAGTTTAGTTATAATTTACGTCGTTTGTTTTCTATCAGGTGTAAGTGGGAAAGGCGAAATTTAAGTGGAGAACTTAACGAGATAAATGTATTTTTCGTTTTCTGTATCAAAAATTCGAGATTGTGAATGCATAAACTCAGATAGACAATAATATACATTCATTCAGTGATGAACAGTGTAGTTTGAGGTGTCAAACAAACAATTATAGCAAATAGTTAATCTAGTACACACACCCATTCACAATAAATATGAATGATTACTTGGTCCTAAAATAGAAAATCTATGGACTGGTCCACCTTATAACTTGTCTCCACCACACTGCGATGACAAGGCTCACTTTGTAGGGTTTTTTGTAGATGTGAACACAGAACAAAAAGAGATGGAAATATACATCTGTATCTATCCGTCCCTCTCCAACATTCTCTGCCAGAAAAAAAACCCTTTAAAGTGAGCCTTGTCATCGCACTGTGGTCTCCACTTTTACCTATTCCACTGTATAACCTGTCATTGAAAAATTCAGAAAATGTAGGTTTCAATGGTGAGACAATCATACTCATACCTTTTCCCTACCACACCAAATAAAACCGAAATTTACATATATGATTCCAATAATAATAAATAAATAAAATAAAAACTCTAAGTACCATGAGTGTAATACCTCTTGCAGAGGCAGATCGATAAACCAAATTAAATTTGTTTTTTTTTTAAACTAATGTTTTTAGAATACGACGTAAAGTCCACTAAATTTGTTTTTTTATTAATGTTAAACACTCTTTAACTTGAACCTTTATGACTTCACAAAAAGTAAAATAAAAATGGAAATATTTTTATTTTTATTCAAATACCAAATTAAATGTTTTTCTTGCAAATTAGCATGCTTCGCTAAATGCTATGGAATTGATCAACCGCTTCAGACAAAGGTTCACCAGATTCATGTATACGTTTCTTATGTGATACTTGTCGCAACAACTTCCGAATACTGATGGATGAATTCGGTGATATCTGTGCAGCTCCAGTGTATGCAATTTTCTTTAGTTTGTTTGTTAAAAATGCAGCAATTTTGTCTACTGCGCGATTCGATTGGATGTACTTATCAAGTCCCATCCGTGCATATTTTTGGTTGGCGTATGTTGCTATGCCAGCTTCAAACATCCGCAAACGGTGCTCCACATATGAATGCCAATAAACGCTCTTTGGTGATGGCATCGTGACGTCCATCGTTCGGTCTTTCGATCACGCGTGCGCTGTTTTGCATTCCAATGATAATGTTTGCTGCTAATCGTTATGTTAAACTGTAGGAAAAAAAAACAACAATATAAAAGCCGTTCATTAGTGAAATAAAGTAAATATTGCTCAAATGAAATCATTGTATCGAACAGAAAACTCACTTCTTTGTTCGTGCGCACAGTACGCCTAACTGTGGCATTCCATTTTTTCATGCCCAGGTCGATTCCCAGTTCATAGACGATTTTATTTATGTTGAAATATTGTTTGTTCATCGACAGGTGATTTATTTGTTTTTACGTAAAGCAATGAAACAGAGTCACTGTTCGTAACGATTTGATGGTGGAACCGTTTGTGACTTTTCCCGATGCGATTGATATAGGGAATATTAAATATTGAACTCCAACGATCGTTATCACCTCCATTCCATTCCACTTTTTTCGAATCTTTGAACATTTGAAGTTTAGCGATTTCCTTGAATTCGGTGTCATCGATCTTAATGTGTTTCAAATGGAAACTACACAATGGAATTGCACAAACGTATTAATTTTTGGTGGTCGTGGAACAGCTGTTTGACCTCGAAATTGCAACGGATTGTGATTGATGTGGAATTGTTCAATTTCACGTTGCATTTTCACCCACATACGTAAAGATTTGAACCAGTTGTCCGCTACGAATGTTCGCATGTTAAGAGCATCAGCACCACTAATCAAATATAACTCATTAATGAGCAAATCCATATTTAATCTTCGATGTTGATCACCGTTTGTTCCATCTCGGCCAAGAAATACACTGCGCAAGCATTTTTGACATCGGTGTCATCGATGTTGAATCCTTGCAATTGCAATTCGTATTTCTTCATGCCAAAATTCTTTGATCCGTTTATAGCAGTGCTGTCTAATGTTTGTGCGAACGTTCTGCGTGTATAGTTCAACCATAAAAATATATTGTCGTTCTCGTTGGAAGCGTGATTTGGTATGCTGTAATCCATCTGATAAATAAATATGGCACACTATTCGATTTTCGGACATTGTCATTATCACACTGCGATGACAAGGCTCACTTTGTAGGGTTTTTTTTAGATGTGAACACAGAACAAAAAGAGATGGAAATATACATCTGTATCTATCCGTCTCTCTCCAACATTCTCTGCCAGAAAAAAAACCCTTTAAAGTGAGCCTTGTCATCGCACTGTGGTCATTATTAAACAGTTTTTTATGGCCTCTCCACCATTTTGTTCGAAGAAATTTCTGTTATCATCCGCATCGTCCACTGCCGAATTCACTTTAAATAGTAGCAGGAACGAAGCCAAGAATTGAAACTTTGTTGCTGCAAGACATCGATTACGGATAAGTTCACGAAAATTATTCAAGTTTTTCCGTTTCACCACTTTTTTTAACGTCAATTTAATTGACGAGTAAGTTTCATTTTCTTTGAGCTTGTAACGAGCGCGTGGTGGTCCGCTTCGATCACTCATTGTATTCATTTGATATCAACACTTTGCAATACTTGGTCGTGACAATTTAATTTGAATTTTATCGTGTGAAATCTGATAGCCGAATGATTGCGAATGGTGCATCACACGGCCTTTTATAGGCAAAAAATGCTGACGGAGTTTGACACAAAATGAATGGTGAAATTCAAGAATGCAAACATATTTGATAAATAATCAAAATCATTTTGCCTAAAATCGAGACATGTGCTGTACCTTCTCTGCAAATTTGCAATACTGCATAAAAATCTCAAACATAAATAAAATGAAGTTGTGGTTCAAAGAAGTGGCAACAATCTAAATGATTTTATCGTTTTACCAAACGATGCAAACTCATAACACAATAATCTTTATTGAACAGACTAAAAAAAACAAATCTTTTGGGCGGTTTGAATATCGTTGGCCAAGCTGTATAAGTACTGTTAATCGGCACAAAACAGATCGTACTTTAAATTTATACCAGACAATTGTTTACTCTCATTTTTCAGAAATACTCTACCATATTTCTTTGAAATTTAAATTCATTGAACAAAAATTTTAGCTGCGATTCGTTGTGTGGATCATACAAATCAGAAGAAAAAATGTGGTTGCTTCTTTTGCTTAATATGAACAACGTGAATATATAAGCATATGTATCGTTTCTTTTTATTTATTTGTTGGTTTGACCACCCTTTAACTCGAGAACGGGTAAACCAATTTCGTTCAAAATTTCGGAGGATTGCCAAAATTGGCCTGCGACGCACCAAGTGAAGGGTCTGAGCCCCCCCTTCGGGTACCTCCCAAACAAATTCCCCACCAACCTTTTTTAATCTTATTTTGAATGACAATATCTCGAGAACGGCGAAGTCGATTCCGTTTAAATTCTCACAGGTGACGTAACTTGAGGCCCCCTTCAAGAAACCGTTGGGATCCAAGATATTCCCACCCGTTCGAGCTGTATGCGGCTCTGAAAATTTGATTTTTTTTAAGGGAAAGAAAGAAGCATGCCGGTCGAAGCGAAGCGGAGACACCATCAAAAAAACCTCGAACATCAAACAAGCCAAAGAAACGATCAAAGAAGCGATCAAGGTTCTGATGAAGCTTTGCATGATGTGTGGAAAAACCTTGCCAGATAAGTTGACGTGCTGAAATTCCATCAAGTGTGCTGTGTGCAAGAAGCCAACACATTTTGAATGTTTTGCTCATGACCGTATGGATTTCTTCTGTAACAATTGCGATTCTGATTATTCTGAGTGATAAATCCAACCTTTTTTCTCTCAATTTCGTGTTGGGAGGACAAAATATAAATAAAACCGATTTCCGATTCGTCGTTTATACCGCTTTTGCACACATTGATACCACTTTTTCAGAGATTTTTGATGGGGGTCCACAGTGCACACACAATTTTGGAAGGCCATTTTTTGAGACCTTTGGGAAAATGGCTGTAATTTTTTTTTCCAGGCAATGCAATCCAATGTTAATTCTTAGAAATTATAACCAAAGGATCACATTAAAGTTTAGAATGAACAGTTCTTCGATATCTTCATTCTTTAAACAGTTTTGGCCGAAAAACAGAACTGGGTCCACAGTGCACACATCTCCCCTACACATTTCATTTCGCACGCATTTGGTCAATTGGGATTCACAAACACAAAGAAAAATCTACCGTCTTATGCATAAATCGGCATAAATCTATTACCGCCCACAAATGCACACAAAAATAATGAGGCTACGTTTTTCTCAACTGACGGTTGGACAAATTTTGAATTTGTTGAATTTCAGAAAAAGTTGGAATTCTTCCACTGTCAGTTGAGAAAAACGTAACCTCATTATTTTCCGTGCATACACATAAAGAAAACAAAGATGAATGTGTCATCCAATGACAGTTGAAAATAGAGGTTTACCCGATGTTCGGTGTAATAGTTTTCGAAAATCGGTTAAATATCAAAATTTATCATAGTAGATTTAACCGATTTTCGAACACTATTACACCGAACATCGGGTAATACCTATTTTAACCGTCATTGGATGACACATTCATCTTTGTTTTCTTTATGTGTAGTACTACGCACACATAGATGCGCGTGTCGTTCTTCTTTGTTTCATGCGTGCAACTTCGGCATGGCAATGGCGTCGGTTTTTCCCCTCAGCCAATGACAACGCTGTATTGTGTCACGTGACGTATGGTTTTTCGACCAATAACAAAGTCGCAATGTGTTTTTGGTCATTAGTAAATACTGATGCAAGCAAAATGTCGAAAAATGGTGCCAGAAATGTCATTTGTGTTATCAGTTGACTGGAAGCCTCGATTTGAAAACGTGAATGCCGGTTTTTTCTTATTATTTTTTTCGAAATTGGTTTTAAATTAAACAAAGTTCAGTAGTAGTTAGTAAAAAGCAGTGTTCGCAATCGGGGTTTTAGGCGTTTTTTCAAAATATCTCAGAACGCCATGAAATTTTGGTTTCAGATTTTTCGGGTCAAAACTAGTCCGAATTGTTTTTCGGGGCACGGTTCGGGGGGTTTCGGACCCCCGACATTTTTTTGCTTCCTTTTGGCCCGAAATACACAGAACCCAAATTTTATGCCATTCTAAGGGACTCCGAAAAACACCCGAAAAAAACCCGATTGCGAACACTGGTAAAAAAGAATCATCGAACGGAAAAAACGTATCGTATAAAATCGAGAAAAAATAAAATTATTGATCCAAATCAAATAATAGCAATCATCGACCAAAAGTGTTCAGTGACAAAAGACCCGTGGCAATCACCAATGATAAATTTTTGGATAAAAACTACTTGAGCCACCATTCTTCATTCTTTCAAAGCGATCAACTGGAGTAAGATTAATCTTTTTTCATACTTTGGTAGGTTAATTTATTTGGCCATTTTAATTTCCGTAGAGCATAAAGTAAAAATTGTTTCTGGATTTAATTACTTTTTTCCGTGATGCTTGAAGTACTCTTTTCGTTCGGAACCAGCACTGGCGCACTCTAGTTCAAATTTCAATTAAAGTCATCATGGAAAAGTGACCTGTTCTAGTAACTCCAGTGCAAACTGGCATTTTTACTATCAGTCAGCTGCTAGAAAAGCTTACTTGCACATACTGTGCCCGTTCAGAACTCTGAGTCTATGTTCGAATTGACGAACAGACTGTAATTTGTGGAGTCATATGTTCGCGAACAAAATCTATTCGCGAGCATACTATCACGAATCACGAAAAAATTCTCATACATAACATTTTATTCTCGAACAGGACAAATAAAAGTCGTATCTCAACAAATCAAAGTGTAACACACACTGCGATGACAAGGCTCACTTTGTAGGGTTTTTTGTAGATGTGAACACAGAACAAAAAGAGATGGAAATATACATCTGTATCTATCCGTCCCTCTCCAACATTCTCTGCCAGAAAAAAAACCCTTTAAAGTGAGCCTTGTCATCGCACTGTGGTGTAACAGATGAAAAAAATGATGTTCATTTGAAGAATGATAATAAAAAAAGCGATTCTGATGATGATCAATATTTATCGAGCACTCAAATGACTGATGATGAAAGCGAAACAGAGGAAGTGGATAAAATCATCGCTCGCTCAAATTCAGTGCATGAACCTGAAATGGAATTCATTGATTTGAAAGAATACAGGAAAATTTTGGGAACTCCTGCACATGATAAGAAGTATGGAATCAATTTTTCAACGGTGACTAATTCCTTAATGATTGGACGAACAATGGTTTCTTTCAATTCGAAAGAATTAATTATTGGAAAAGAAACATTCACTCTCACCAGAGGCTTATTGGATCTTCTATTTCTGAAGGAACCAGTGAATTACACAAATGACGACCTTTTACAATACAAAGCAATTGCTTTAATAACAAATATTTGCAAGAAAAACTATGATCCATCATCATCTATGAAATCTGATGAAAAAAACTACAAGTTTAAACATATTATTACACCATTATTTGCAAGAGGAGGGGGCTCAATAGAAACGAACTTCATGCATATGTATAAGAACAGAAATGTCGATTATAAATACTGGGACAATCCAAATGAACTTGTAGATCGATTGCGCTTGCTGATAGCTTCACAGTCTGCACGCCACACCGGTCATAATAATGAAATAATTGCAATAATTGAAGAATTGAAAGAATCCAAAATAATAAAATGAGCAAAAAAAGATTGGGTGAAAAAGCGAGAGTCGTAGATGAATTACATAAAAATGCTCGAAAAAACTTTGTAAGAAGACAATTTGAAATGCGTGGAATCGACGATACGATCCAAGCAGATTTGGTGGAATTTATTCCATATTCTAAACAAAACAAAGGTTTTAAATATGCTCTAATTGTGATAGATGTCTTTTCAAAATATGCTTGGTCGATGCCGTTGAAAAACAAAACCGGAATAGAAGTTACACGAGCTATGAAAGCGGTGTTTGAAATGGATGGGAGAATCTGTAAAAATCTTCAAACTGATAATGGAAAAGAATTTTACAACAAGGAGTTCAACGACCTCATGAAAAGACACAATATCAATCATTACTATCTGCTAAATAAAATTTGGAAACTGTTCACTTTTAATGGGAATTATAAATGGTTAAACAGTTTGAAAAAGGTCACAGAAAACTATAACAACTCCAAACATCGAACAATTCAAATGAAACCAATAGCTGTGAACAGTAATAGAATTGAACAACTTTTATTGAACAGTGTATACAGGAAAAATCAAACAATAATGGTTAGTAAACAGATTCAACGATTCAATATTGGGGACATTGTCCGAATCAGTAAATATAAAACGATTTTCGAAAAAGGTTACACAATCAATTGGACACCAGAGTTGTTTAAAATCATCAAGGTTTTGCCAACACAACCCAATACATATTTATTACATGATTTGAACAATCAACCAATAAAGGGATCGTTTTATGAACATGAGTTACAAAAAACGAATTTGACAGATGTATATCTTGTTGAGAAAATTCTTCGTCGAAAAAGAAACAAAATATATGTAAAGTGGCTTGGTTTCGATAATAAACATAATAGCTGGATAAGTGTATGTGATTTAGTGTAAATGTAAGCGAGACATGTTGCTGATTTCAAATGCAAAACCCCGTCCCGAGATGGCGTTGTTTTCGAACGTACATAAACAACATGAGAATGACAAAACCAAAACATGCCTTGGTAGTTAATGTAGTAAGCTATAAATGAAACTACTCAGCGTGATGGATAGTGATTGACAAAGTATTTTATTAGAGCAAGCATATATATAATGGACAAAACCCGGAAAGACAAGACGGAACTAAATTGAATTTAAACAAAAATATTGAAATTATACGGAAATATTTTAACATTCCTCCTTAAATTCTATTTATGCTGGGTTATTTGTGTACTTCTTCTTGAGATTCTTTTGATGATTACGGTAGATCAGGTAAAGAAATTCCAGCAATTTGATAATACAAATGACAGCGATAAGGAACAAAATGTAATCGTTTCGTATAAAAACCGGATCCGTCACTACGATGTTGTTATTCACCGTTCCAGTGGCGTCGACGATTTTGGCCTCTTCGTGTTTACTCGAACCTCCACCCATGCTTCTATCCGTTCTGGCTCAGTTAAAATTTCGATGAAGAAATGATTTGAACTTCTATGATCCGAACGTTCAAGAGTCGGAAACCAAATGAATGATTAAATGCTAAGTAACACCGCTTTAAATACTATTGCTTTAAATGCCCATACCACTAATTTAAATGTGTTTATAGTTTATATTTTACTAAAAATAAAAACAAAAACTAAATTAGACCGAAACTCTTCCTGTATTGCAAAAATTTGGGCTTACTTAGCGGTTTTGTAAGTGCGTCCGCCGGATTTTTATCGGTTTGAATGTAATGTAAAATGATCAATTTCTTACTTAATTTTTCTTTAACAAAATGATGTCTGATGTCAATATGTTTTGTTCTAGCCGAATAACCACCATTTTCGACAATTCTAATGGTACTTTGATTGTCACAAAAAATATTGATAGCCTTATAAAGTTTAAATAATTCATCCTCCAATTGCTTCAACCACAATGCTTCTTGGGTGCCAGCTGATAAAGCCATGTACTCAGCCTCTGCAGTTGATAATGCAATGGTGGGTTGATGCTTGCTGCACCAAGAGATAGCCGCACCGGATTTTATAAAAACATAGCCGGTGCATGACTTTCTTGTATCAACGTCAGACCCCCAATCCGCATCCGTGAAACCATGTACATACTTATTTGCATTTTTCGAGAAAGTCAATTTTAATTTAGAAGTTCCATTCAAATACCTAAAAATACGCTTTACTGCAATCCAATGCAATTTATCGAAACAATTGTTGAAACGGCTTACTGTATTTACTGCGTAAGCCAAATCGCCACGAGTTCCCTGGGTTAAATACAATAAACAACCAACCGCTTGTTGGTAAGGTATTTGTTCGCGATCAAAGTCGACGTTTTCAATCGAAGGCCTCACAAGCCGTTGATTCGAATCAAAAGGTGTGTCGATTGGCTTGCAGTCGCTCATATTAAATTTCTGAAGAATTTGCTCAATGTATCTCTCCTGGTCGAGAGAGATGGTTCCAGCGTCACGTGTAATGCGTAAACCAAGACAAAACTCTGCTTTGCCCAGATTTTTCATTTTAAAATTTGAAGTCAAAATGTTACACAGCTCAACACGTAAAACATCACAGTTGGTAAAGTAAAGTACATCATCGACGTAAATGGCAATAAATATCATTTTATTATCAACAAGTTTGAAATAAATGCATGGGTCAAGTTTCGACGATGTGTAACCCGCTGAAATTAGAACCGTGCTCAATTTTAAATTCCACAAACGACTTGCTTGCTTTAGACCGTAAAGTGATTTTTTTAAAAGGCACACTTTTTCACTTCCGTCATCAAAACACTCCGGCTGTTGCATATACACTTCCTCATCCAGTTCGCCATGCAAAAAGGCGGTTACAGCGTCAAGTTGAAAAATTTCTAAATCAAACTGTACTGCAACAGCCATCAAATATCTTATCGATGCATATCGTACAACTGGAGAATAAACTTCATCGTAATCAATGCCGTGCTGCTGGCTGCAGCCCTTGACTACCAGTCTCGCCTTGTGTCTGTTTACATTCCCATGCACATCTAATTTTCTTTTAAATACCCACTTGCATTTTATCGCCCTTTTGTTCTTTGGCGGATCCACCAAAATCCATGTACCATTTTCGTAGAGTGAGTTCATTTCCTCCTGCATAGCGTCGCGCCATTTGTCGATTCAGAACCATTTAAAGCCTCGTTCATGGACAAGTCACTACAAAAAGCGAAATTTGAATGTAAAAATCCAAAAGGATTGAACATATTACGTGTTGTAGGCCGTTCGCTTCTATCCATAACGTAAGGCCCGCTCGGTTCATAAGTTTCATCGTCCATATTCTGTACCGTATCTTCAGTAGAGTTTTGAGAGTCGTCACTTGAAATATCTGGATTGTTAGCATCCGAAAGCGTTGAGTGAAAGTCTTCATTTGAATCGTGCTTGGCCAGTTCAGTCAACACATTTCGATGTGTACGACATCTATAGGTTGACGCGTCAAATGCCACAGGGATATCGCATGTCATGATGTAACATAACCTCAAAAAATGTATTTCAATTTCTATTCATCTGCAATTGTGCACCTTCATTTGAAATTATTTATCATTATATATTATTTATTTATTGAAATACGTTCAAATAAATTTAAATGAGACTTCATAATAGTGAAAGCGAGTGAAAATCGGTGAAAATCAATAAAAAGATTTTCCGATACTTTCAGATGCAAGCGGATCCAAGATTTTGAGGTTATGTCACACACATTTAATTTCATTCAAATTCATTTAATTTGCTGAATTTTTTTTTTCTGGACTTTTTTTATGTAAAATCGTGTAAAATTATTAAATGTGAAATTTTAAAAAATTACAATGAATTAAAATTCCGTAAAACTCATAAAAATTTCCAATTTCCGCCAAAGTGCGCGGCTGTGCCAAGTGCAAACGACCATAAACGCACCCTTCATAGAAATTGAACGTACTCATGTCATTTCGTGGCATTCGGTGGCATTTGCTGTAACTGAGACATAACCTCAAAAATGTATTTGGATTTCTATCGATTTCTATTAAATTGTGCTCCTATTTCAAATTATCGGAAATTGTCCATTTATTGAAATACGTTTGAATCGGTTTAAATACATTTGAAGTCTCATAATTTCACAATATTTCTGGTGAAAATCGGCGAAAATCGGTGAAAATCAATAAAAAACGATAAAAATCTATAAAAATAAAAAAATGAAATATTGTCATATCAAAACATGTCCAAATAATAAAGGTTGTGAACAAGCAATATTCAGGTACTGTGTTACACCCACACTGAAAATATCAGAAAAATTCAATTCATTCATATTTTTTCCGGATATTTCATCCTACAGACTTCCCAAAAATGAACCTATTCGAGGAGTTTGGATGGAAAATATCAAAAAATGTCAGCATATATATGAACACGAAATATGTTTTTTCGTGTGTGAACTACACTTCGAAACCAATCAATTCATAACTAATGGCATTGCAAAAAGACTGAAAAAAAGTGCTGTTCCAACCATCTTTTGTGTCAATCAACATGACCACACTTACTCAATAACATCATCTGTACCTCCAATTGATGAATCATCTCCAGTAGTGATTGAAAAGAATGAAAAGTTGCTACTTTTCAATTCGGTAACTATCTATAATTATAGGTTATTATTATCCCGTATCGGTTTCATTACTGTTCATTTATATGCGTTTATATGAATTTTGCGACGGTTTGTTAGGATTCTTTAGAGGGGAATTCGAACGAAATTATCCAGCATGCCGGCATAGTTACTCCGTTCAGTTTTGTTGAAGTTGAGGTATGTATGAATCTTTTTTATCTTTTTGAATTCCATCAAAGTATTTGAAATTGCAGTTTCATTTTTTGTCGACTCACTTCTACTCGTTTATACTTTTCAACAGAATCCATTCCATTCAGAAAGTACATCGAGTCCACCAACGATTCCACCCGAAAGCTGCAGTGCTGGTGATCCTTTGGGCAATGTTGTTGATATCACTGTAAACGAAACAGACAACACAACACACCGAGTAAAAGCAGCGAAGGTGAGCAGTCGTATTTTAATTGACTTCTGGCAGGTTTTTAGTTTCGATCCATTTTGATCACGTTTGTCCATGTTTGTCAGTGTTTGTCGGTGTTTGTGGTGATTTTACCAAATGTTCTCCCGTGTTCTCCATTTGTTTCGATTTGTTTTGTTCGGCTTTGTTCGGAAATTACTGAAAACATTTAAAATCTCCCGAAATTATCTAACTTATCCAACGTATTTAAACGTATCGGAACGTATTTTTTAGTGTTCGCAACAAAGGAGTTTAGTGGAGAAATTATTAAAGAAAACAAAGGAAAATCGTGATTTGAAAAGAAAAAACCAAAAGGCAATGCACCGGATGGTTAGCTATAGAAATTCCCTACAATATTATAAAAAAACATCGCAGAGACTGGCAGAAATTATTAAGAAAAACGTCGTCAATACTAACGAGTTAAGTGTAAGTTCGATAAGAGACCAATTGAGAAACGTTTTTTTAAAAGTAGTTTGAAAACTCGACTCAGATCGACTCAGATTAACTCCGGTTTAACTCAGTTTAACTCTATTTAATTCGGTTTAACTCGGTTTAACTCATGTAATTGTTTTTTATTAATTTCTAGGACGAAGCAAATGGGATAATCAGTCAATTATGCCGGCCAACCAAACCTTATACTAGTAATTTTAGGAAGTTCTCAATTACCATGCGGCATTATGCTGGTAAAACGGGTTACACATACATGAGAAAAAAATTTGACAAACATATGCCCGCAATAAGCACCATCAAAGCATGGATTGCGGCTAGTAATTGTAACTGTAAACCGGGATTTTTTCAACAAACAATTATAAGTTTAAGAAAATTATCTCAAGAACAAGCAAACGGGGAAAACCCGAAAAAGTTATATGTAAGTTTATCTTTTGATTTAATTGCAATCAGGCGAAAAATTGATTACAATCATGGTCAACGTAGTTTTAGTGGTTTAATAACATTTGGACAAAGAGATGATCAAAAATGTTTAATCGCACATAACGCAATATTTTTTTTGATAACATGCATTGAAACTGGTCATTCACTAATATTAGGATATTTTCTCATACAAACATTGAACACACTAGAGAAATACAACTTACTCATGGACGCGATTTCACGCATAAATGAAACAAACGTGTGCTTAGTATCAATAGCTTTCGACGGATTACCCGTCAATTTTTCAGTGTGTCGAAAAATGGGAGCATCCTTCAAATTAGATAATTTTAAACCATACATCCTGAACAATGGGAACAAAGTGGCCATAGTGTTAGATCCTCCACACATGCTTAAGTTAGTTCGAAATTGCTTGGCGACCAAAAAACAGATAGTTAGTCAAAAACACAGAGTTATTTCATGGCGATTTTTTGAATATTTAGTAAGACATCAATCTGGACCAAATATTCAAATACATAAGTTAAGTAATGTTCATATTGAGTGGCTTAAAAATAAAATGAATGTGAGAATCGCTGCTCAAACTTTGAGTGAAACCACTGCAAATGCAATGGAAATTTTGTACAACAAAAAAAACTACCTTTTCATTGGTTGTAAGGAAACTATAACGTTTACAAGAAATTTCAACAAAATATTCGATATATTTAATGCAAAAAATGTAGAGTCACAAAACAAATTCAAAGTTGGTCTGAATGAAGAGAATGCACAAGAAATTTTTGATTTTCTGAATTATATGATTGTTTACATAAAGTCGCTAACCATACGTCGACAAGATGTGTTAAAGACCAAAAGAGCTACTGGGTTCCTAGGATTCCTTATTGATATTGAAAGTTTGAAAATTTTATATGAAGAATTAATCTTGACAAAGAAACTTCATGTCATTTTATTTTTTTATTTTGGTCAGGACTTGTTGGAATCGTTATTTTCGCATGTTAGGGGCTTTTTGGGTGGAAATGATAATCCGAGCGCTACACAACTAGTTGGGTCCGTGCGTAAAATATTGGTTCAAAACGAATTCAAGGCATCGGAAGGTGCAAATTGTGAGGATCATTTAAACCTATTGCACGTGTCCTCAGCATCAAATCGCGATTCTGATCCCGAAGATAATAAAATTGCTTCAAACGAAATATCGGTTGAAATAGATTTCCCAGAGCTAGATACAGGGCTATTAGAACTTTCGGAACTAATAACAATTAAGCTACGAGCTGGAGCAATCGAAGATAGATTAAAACACCAGCAAACCACATGTACAGATTGCTCGTATATTTTTTCCAACACACCAAAAATTGATGGTAGCTATCCAAGTAATATGAATAGACCATGTAAAAGCACTGTCAAAATATGTGAATTCGCGTACATGATACTGTCGAAGTACCTGAAGGAAAATAACCAAAAAGACTTATATTTTTTCAAGTATGAAATTGTTCTCAGACATATTTTGAATTTTGTACCGACTGATGACTTGTTTGTGGGTTTTGATTTCAGTCATAATGTAGAGCACAAAGAACAAATGATAATTATTATTGTAGATGAGTATATAAAAGTGCACAATACGCACTTAGCCCGACGTGCTACGATTGCAAATCAAACCATATATTTAGGAAAAGTAGCCAAAAAATACAAACATAACATTGGTCAATGACCATCAATTTATATTTTTTTTATATACCAAACGATCAATTAAAAAAAAATCAAATCAATAAAAATACAATTAAATCAAATTTAATTTTGCGTAACAATTAAATCAAAATCGATCAAAATCGATACGAATCGATATAAATAAAAAAATATCAAAAATAACCAGAAATATGTCGCCATCTATCAGAGAATTGTGTCACATTGTCATGCATTGTCACAAAATGCATTTTCTGGCATGCCAGAACAGCCGAAAACGGCTGAAAAATAATAATTATGACAGATGCAACTTCATTGCGATACAATTGGTCACACCCGGTCACACCGTATCGCACCATATTACATGACATTACACGGCATTACATCGCATTCGATCGCATTCAATCACATTTTATTGTGTTTCATCGTCGCATTTGGTCGCATTTTTCAAAGTCATTCAAATTGGCTCGAATTGGCTCAAGTAAAAGGCAAGAAAAGTGATTTCGAACGATTTCAAGCGATTTCAAGTCATAAGATAGTCGAACTCACGGACTCTCACTTCAAAATGGGAAAAGTGTTCAAAGACCTCGAATTCGAGCAAATGGGTGAGTCATTATCGATTTATATCGATGTATATATACCGATATATACAATTCGATAAAATTCTTTGCAATTTAAAAAAAAAATTAAACTAAAATTAAAAAATTAAAATTAATTCAAACCGGTTCAAACGGTTCAAACCTTCAAACCCGTTCAAAAGACAATTTTCGGCAATTTTATTCATTTAACTCCTTTTAAATAATTTTTAATTTATTCGAATCCTCATTTATCAAATTTGTTTCTTTTCATCCGTTTTTATCACTTTTCATTGCTTTTCCTTTCTTTTTTCGGCTTCGAACCGCTTCGAACAGTCACCAGATCGAAGTCGCAACATTTGACATTATTTACATCAGTGTGCAAAGTTGCCGTAAAATCTAGCCGAGAACTACAAAACCTTCTTTTCAACGAAAGAAAGCCGATTTGTAACCACAACAGACAAATAACAATTGGTAAAATTAAAGTTGAGGTTATGTTGGCACCACACGGCACCACATGTTGCTATCGTGTTGCTATACACCGCTATACACCCATGTATTTTGTTTTGTATTTCTCGGTATTTCTCCATACTATTCAGACGCCATGGTATCGAATGGCAAAGTACTACGACTTTTTGTAGTCGAAGGAAAAAAAAAGGATCGCAGAACATCGTTGCCATTAATACAGCCGCAAAAAATACAAGATAACGAGAGCCGCAGAAAAACTATCGGTAAATGCAGTTAAAGGCTAAAAACAGCTAAAAATAATACTTCATATTCCAATTATTATAAACCGTTATAAACCATTTTAAACGATTCCTCCAGATTTCATATTTTGTCACATTTTGTCATATTTTGTGTATTTTTTTCACTCATTGTTTCCAATTATTTCTGATTCGTTCTGATTATACCGGATTATACGGTTACGGTTTCAACCCAAGATTGTGGAATGCTCATTCAAAATATGGAAAATGATGCAGTGACATCAGCTGACACAGTCCAAGGACCCGTGACATCGGTCTTAGAACCGTCATCCCAGTTGGCCAATTCAAGTAATAAATACAAAGAAACACAATCATTTTATTTATCAGATACCACCGGTTTTCGTGGGTTTTCATTTTCTTGTTTGTATCATAGAAAAAGAAGGTTGTGAACTGCGTCAAACTGCTGGTGAAATGAGTGAGTATTCAGTTTATACGGTATTATCAGGTGATTAAAATCTGATACTACTTCATTCAACTTCATTTCTATCGATTTCTATTGAATTCAATTGAATTTTCATCAGTCAAAACAGCAATCAAATTGAACTTCGATTCCGCAAAAAAAGACGGAATGGTTGATATCACAGCTGAGAATACAGCTCAAGGGCTCACCAAGATGACTACACCGGTAGCCAATTTGGCAAATATAAGTGAGTATCACGGAGTATCACGAACAATTAAACGAACAAAATGACTCAAACGAACTGCAACTGAATATTTTAATCCAAATCAGTTTGAAGTATTTTTTAACGGTTTTTATTTCGATATTTTTAATAGAAAAACTACGTTTTGTTTCATATCTTCCGGGTCCAGCTACTGGCGAAATGGGTCAGTATTTTGTACTATTATTGAATATTATAATCTATTATCCAAGGCAAATTTAGCTTTTGACGGCTTTTGATGTAGGCCCGTGTCGGCCAATGTGGGCCGTGAGAAATCAATCGATAGCGATCGATAGCAATCGATAGATTATCGTAACACTAAAGCTAGTGAGCAATAGTGAGTGCACTCATTTCTACTATAGCCGTCGGGAAATCAAAGTTTATTTACAATGTACACGAAATTAGTCAAAGTAGCAGCCATTCTCAGCCTTTTTTGACAGAATTAGAGTCAGCTAGAGCCAATTAGACGCAATTGGATATAAAAATCTGATTCTACTTCATTCAACTTCATTTTTATTGATTTCTATTGAATTCTATTGCATTTCAGCTGTCAAAACAGCAATCAAATCGAACTTGGATTCGGCAAAAAAAGGCGGCATGGTTGATATCATTGCTGAGAAGACAGTTCAAGGGCTCACCAAGATGACTAAACCGTTAGCCAATTTGGCAAATATAAGTGAGTATCACGGAGTATCACAAACAATTAAACGAACAAACAACGAACTCTGCCCAACTCCACCCAACTCAAAAAGACACTAACCGACTCTAACGAACTGCAATTAAATAATTTCGGTTAATTTAATCCGTTTTAATCAGTTTGAAGAATTTTTTCACGTTTTTTTTCTACATTTTTAATAGAAAAACTACGTTTTGTTCCATATCCTGCGCGTCAAGTTACTGGCGAACCGGGTGAGCATTATCCGCCATTATTGACTATTATAGTCTATTATCCAATGCAAACTTAGCTTTTGACGGCTTTTGATGTAGACCAATGTGACACAAAAAAGGCACATTAAAAACTAATCAAAGCTCATTCTACTTCATTTTTATTGAATTTTTCTCGAATTTTCAGTTGCCACAGCAATGACATCCACAGCTGCAGTAAACAAAACGAATTTCGTTGACATAAAGGTGGAGCCAATTGTAGCTCAAAGATTAGCTACTCTGACTTCAAACCCGTTCAACAAATTTGTTACTTCGGGTATGTATAATTTACAATAAAAAAAATTTCGTTTGTTCATTTGTTTCCATTCTAATTTCATCTAATTTTGTGGACTTATACATTTTTTTTCTTTTCCAGCTGGTAAAACTTCAATCCAATCGAAGTTGGATGATATCAAGGTTGAAACGACAGCTGAAGGACTTGCCAAGACAAAACCAGTGGCCACATCGGCAAATATAAGTAAGCATATCTGTTTTTTTTAGTTCGTTTTGTGAATATGAATAAAAATTCAATGATTTTCAACCGTTTTCAACGAATAATACACTTTTATTAAAAGTATCTTCAATACAACTCGATACAACTTAATCGAACTTAATATAACGCGATATAACGTTTACTTTTTAATATTATGTGTTGAAAACGGTTGTAAATCATCACTATTATTGAACGTTATTGACTATTATCCTAGGCAAACTTAACTGACCAAAGCCAATTTATAGTACCATACGATACCATATTGTATCATATTGTGAAGAAATATAGAAAAGTCGGGAAAACTGCATCATTGCCAAACAACAATTTATATGTTTTTTTGATTTTTCAATTTTTCGAAATCGATTAAAATATAATTCTACTTCGTTTTACTTCATTTCTATTGACTTTTCACCAATTTTCACGAATTTCCAGCTGACACAACTGCAATCACAGCTTCAGCAAACAAACAAAAATCGGTTCAGATCAAGGTTGAGCCAGTTGCTACTTGGACTTCAACACCGTTTAAACAATCTGTCAACTCTGGTAAGTATCATAAACAATAATAAACAACCATTTGTCTTCATTTTTTTTATTTCATCCAATTTCATCTCATTTCTTACACCATTTGATTCGATTTGATTCAATTTGAGTTTTCACAATATTTAAGCTGTTAAGACCGCAATCGGATTGCCCATGGGTTCGCGTAACAAAGAAAATTTGGTCAAAGTTGATATCAATCCGGCCGAGCCGAATTGTTTTCGCGAGATCGCGAAGACAACAAAACCAGTAGCCAATTTGGCAAATATACGTGAGTATCACAATCGATCACGAACAATTAAACGCGATTAAACGAACAAATAACGAACTCAACCCGACTCAACCCGACTCAATCTAACTCAAAGCGACTCAAACGAACTGCAATTAATTATTTTAATCGATTTTAATCTATTTAAATCAGCTTGAACTATTTTTTAACGGTTTTTATTTCTTCATTTTTAATAGAAAAAGTACGTTTCGTGCCATATTTTCTGGCTCCAGCTGGCAAAACCGGGAACAAACCAACAACTAATACTGACGGAAACGTAGAAGTCAAGATTGAGCCAAATGATGAGGGGGAGGGAAACGTAATAATGATCAAAATTGAACGGTAAAGAACATGTCGAATTGTAATGAACCTTAATGAACTGTTCCGAACCAAGTCCGTCCATCATGTCATTTTCCATCAGTAATTGTTATCAATTGTTATTCATCGTTATTCATTGTCATTAGGATTATAAGCCGTTATATGTCATTATTAATCGTTATTGATCGTTATTAATTTTTTCATATTTTTATATCTTCACGTATGGCTGTATTTTACAGTATTTTATGCAATTTTATGTGATTTACACATATGTTTGCGCATTTTTTCTAGAGAGGCAATGTCAAAAAAGATAAAAATTAGCTATAGCCGCATATAAGACGATTTAAGACAATAAAAAATGTGTTCCAACTGTGGATCACTCTTTACCATTCAGTTTTATACAATAATTTCAATTCAGTAAAAATTGGTTAAAATCAATCAACATACAATTCTATAGTATTATAATAGGGCCGAGAGCGGCCAAGAGGCTCAAAATGAATTTTAATCGATTATGCGTCAACCGACGTCAACAAACGTTTATTTCACTTTATTTGAAAAATAAATGCGTCTATTTTGAACATCAGTTTCTTCCGTTTCTTTTCATTTCTCTTTATTTGTATTTCTCTTTGTTGTTTGCGGTTGTTTGTTATATGGTTTGTATGTTTATCACGGATTATCATCATTTTTGTGATTTCAGCAGATTTTAGTCAGTTTCAGCACACGGCATCACAACAAGTTACATCGTGTCACAAGTTACATCGTGTCACATTTAGCCGCATTTCAGATCGTTTCAGATTATTTTGAAAGTGAACAACGGTGAAAGAACGTGAAAGAACAAAGTTCGACAAAAGCAAAGGCTGGCAAGATAGAAAGATACAAACGTATACAACCAGCAGAAGAAAACGGGAAAAACGGAAGGAAAACCAAGGGAAATTATTGCCAACTATTAGAGATTATTGCGACTTTTCAGTGTATGTGCCGGTATGTGCGTATTTCTCACGATTTCTCAGTATTTTATCATTTTATCATTTTTTCCGTTTTTTGCCCATTTGTGTCAATTTGTGTTTGTGCAATACAGTGCAATTATTTGTAATCATTTATAATCGTTTATATAATTTTATAATCGATTATCATTCATTTTAATTCAATTTTTATTTCTCGATTTCTCAGACATTTGCAGATCAATTTCAATCTTGGCTTGTTAGGCGTTTTCCAAAATGTCGTTCAATTTTCCAAATCAACATATGGAAACAGGCAGCTGGTCAGACACTAAAGTTGGATACAGCCGTTTACGAGAAGAAACAGACTCAGAGGAAGAAACGATGGAAACCTCCAGTTCGTCAAATGAATCATTCAGTGAACCCATTGTACATCAGCCACATGAACTTATGGGTGCCGATGGTGCAGATGGTGCAGGTGTGTCGAACGAAATGAAGGAAATGGACAACTGGTCAGACAGCGAAATTGGATGCGGCCGTTTGCAAGAAGAAACAGATTCAGAGGAAGAAACGATGGAAACCGCCAGTTGGCCGCCAAGTGACTCCAGCGAACGGGAACTTTTGGGCGAAGATGTGGAAAATAATGTCGAACCATCTCTCTTGGAGCAAGGTTTCGACCGTGGATTTGGACATGGAAAACGAATTTAAACAAATTCAAACCGATTCAAACAAATTTCAGCTCAATTCAGCCATTTCAACATTTGATTTAAGACGATTCAAGACGATTCGAGTCGATTTTGGTTGATTTTTTCAACTTTTCTCAATTTTTTTTATTAATGTTAAATCGTGTTAATTCCAGTCGATTCCAGTTGAATGATGTCAATTCATGTGAATTCATTTCATTTTTTTTATTAATGTTAATTATTACGATTATTGCCAATAAATAATTCCAGTTAATTGATTTCATCTAATTTGCGACATTTTGTTTCTGGATTTTTTTCATGTAACATTACCAAATGTGGAACTATCACGGAGAACTTTTCAAAAATTCAAAATTCCATAACTCCGCTAATACACAACATAGAAAATCCACAGATACCGCAAATGAAAGGTATTGAGCTAAGCTACAAATATGTTCTCAGTATGAAAGAAATCTGTAATCAGGTTTGGTCACCACATTGAAAAAACTGAAACATCGAAAATCGATTTATTTGGTTTTTCGCGGTTTTTCGTCATTTTAACCCCCGTACCCATTACCGTAAATTCTGAAAAATTACACTTTGGTAGTACACCTTAATACCTATCCAACGTGGGCTCAACCATCAAACTCAGGTCAACCGTTCCTAAGTTATGGAAGTTGGAATTTCATTCATCATTCTTCCCAAAAATTCAGTTTTGGCTATATGTGTGTCAGAGTTGACAGGTTGACACTATCAAATCATGCCAGTAATGTTTTGCCGTGTTTTGCCGACCGTGGTAAACCTCGATGGACCATGATAGACCATGATGGCAATTTTCGAAGATGGAATTTTCGAAGTTTTAATTTTCGAAGATGGAATTTTCGAACATTAAATTTTCAACAATTTAGAGTGCGCCAGTGCGAGCGAGGCGTTTACCGAGCCTGCAATCCAAAATTCCGTTGTAAATCATTTGTATTTTAGTTTTGATTATAGCCATTGTTATTCAAAGATAATGAAAGTGAAAACGTTCGGGACTCGCACTGGCGCACTCTACTTCACATTCATTGTAATATGGCATGGACAAATTGTTGAATTATTTGAGGACTGTGGAACGACAATATATTTTCACAAGCGTCACGTAAAATTTTATATCAGTCATTTTGTGGGCAGGATCTATTAGTGCGCCACTCTGTTTATACCTCGTTCAGAGGTTTTTCATCTTATTAAAATTTACAATGAATTAAAATTCCGTAAAACTCACAAAAATTCATTACAATTTCCGACAATTTCCCATTTCTTATGATTTAACAAACATTCCGACCGATTCCGGCACATTCTGACACATTTTGAGGTTATGTCACACACATTTAATTTCATTTAATTTGCAACAATTTTTTTCTGAATTTTTTTCATGTAAAATTACCAAAAATTATCAAATGTGGAATTATCGAAAATTACAATGAATTAAAATTCCGTAAAACTCACAAAAATTCATTACAATTTTCAATTTCTTATAATTTAACAGTTTTTGGATGCACTGTACCAAGTGCAAACGACTGTAAACGCGCCCTTCACAGAGATTGAACGTACTCATGTCATTTTAATTCGTTTTAGTTCAGTGACAGTTGCTTGCATTGCTTAGAGTAGTGAAAAAGCACTGAATAAATCAACATGTAATTGCCATATAACTGGCCAAGCACGATTTGAATTGTTCGTGTTTATAGCAGTCGAATTACTAACACCATGAAAAAACGATTCGTCAGTGTTGCCATTTCCTCCTAATTCGACGATTTCCGAACCCGAAGCCACTTCATCTCGATCTTGTGAATTTTCAAGCATCTCATTCCCGTCAATGTTCGGTGATTCATTGATTAAAACAGGAAATTCAAAATTGTTGTTCTCCACATTTTCCGATACTGACTGATCCTCAAAGAAAACAGCATCTCTACTAATTATAATCTTTTTTGTCTGTCTATTGAAGAATCGGTAACCCTTTTGTTCATCGGAATAACCGACAAAAATGCATTCCACGGCCTTTTTATCGAATTTTTTTCTTCGTTCTGCAGGTATCATAACCATAGCTTTACAACCGAAAACCTTGTAAAATGAATAATCTATTTCTCGCCCATTCCATACGTAATCAGGAATTAATTTTGTTGAAGAACTTAGGACTGAATTAATCATTTTTACAGCAGCTGCCACTGCCTCGCCCCAAAATTTCCGATGAAGTTTTGCATCAAATAACATACATCGAGCGCGTTCAGTAATCGTTCGATTGAAGCGCTCAGCGAGACCATTTTGCTGAGGAGTATATGGACAAGACGTTTGATGGATAATACCATTCGAAGCAAGAAAAAAATCAAACTTTTTATTACAATATTCTCCGCCATTGTCCGTGCGAAGAATTTTGATTTTTTTGCTTACTTGGTTTTCGACACTGTTTTTGAATTTTATAAAACAATCGAAAACATTACTCTTGTTTTTAATTACGTAAATAAACGTTTTTCGGCTAAAATCATCTATGAATGTAACAAAGAATCGCGCCCCGCCGATTGAATTTGTCGACATTGGTCCACATACGTACATATTATTTTCGCTTCCGCACAAGTCACACAATTTATTTTGGTGTTTGTATCGACGTCAGCAATTTTTTTTATAAAGTTCATGTTTGACACAGAAATGTGACCAAAACGACGATGCCATAAAGTAGTGTTCGATGCACTTTTTGCGCCGAATGCGCAATTTGATACCGAGTTCAACTTAAACATGTTATGTTGTAGAGTTCCAGTTGCGATAATTTTTTTGTTTTTGTTGTAAATTGTACAACCATTTTTGTTAAAAACAACCGTGTTATTATTCATCACTATTTGCGATACCGATAATAAATTCGCACAAATATCTGGAACATGTTGGACATTTTTTATCAAGATTTCGTTCTCACCGTCCATCGTCAGCACTTTTTGTTTTATATCACCGACACTTTTTACTTGAATTTTTTGACTGTTCGCTACTACGACGTCATTTTTAATTGGGTCACGCTTATTCAACAAATTTGTATCACTTTTTGTCATATGGGCCGTGGCCCCACTGTCAATGAACCATTCTTCAGATAGATCGGCGAAAAATGATGTAAACAAAACATGATCGTCTGATTTATTTTCACTTTGTTTGTTAAATTGTTTTTTCTTGAAGCACTTCTTCGCAAAATGCGGTCCGCCGCAATGAAAACATTTCACTTTTTTAAATTTCTTTTTTCCCCTTACGAGAAGAGCACTTTGTTCTGTTGAATTCTCCAACGCCGTTCCTTGAAGTAACAGATTTTTTATGTAGTCCATCGTCAATTTTTCTTTTGAATTTTCGATGGCCAAAATCATAGGCTTGTATTCGCCCGGCAATCCAGCCAACATTAAGGAAGCCGCTACTTCCTCTTCAATCGTAAAACCCGCAGACCTCACTTTAGTCCAGAGGCTAGTCATCGAATTGACATATTCCTCCATCGAGCTGCAATCCTTCAGTTTTACCGAAATCCATTGTTGAAGAATTGACACCTTTCGACAAGTACCAGAATCAGAGAATGCCGCTGCCAGTGCCTCCCATGCCTCTTTTGCTGATTCCTTGCCACCTATGTATGAGTATAGGCTAGGTTCAATCATTAGTGTTATCTCTGAGAGGGCTTTCGCGTGTTTTTCTATGATGGCCTCATCTGAACCTGGAGCAGCAGTTGAAGTGGTACAAGACCAGTAACCATTGATTGTGAGGTACGATCGAGCGGCAATCTTCCAAGTGTCGTAATTTTCGCGTCCACGAAGTCTTTCTATGGAATGTAATTTACCGGCCGACATTGTTTTATCTTCAAAAAACAATTTACAATCAAAAAACAAAGAAAAACACTTTTAACAGAGATTCAACACAGCGCAATTTCAATTGAGTAGCAAGTTTCGCCCATAACCTGTAGTAAGCTATAAATGAAACTACTCAGCGTGATGGATAGTAATTGACAAAGTATTTTATTAGAGCAAGCATATATATAATGGACAAAACCCGGAAAGACAAGACGGAACTAAATTGAATTTAAACAAAAATATTGAAATTATACGGAAATATTTTAACAATAAATACACACTAGATAGCCATACGAGTACAGTGAGACAGTGAGCGAATGCAAGAACACACAAGTGTCTATGAGCTGTATGTTTTTTTCACTTGTATTTCATTTTCGTAAAAAGAATTGTGTCACTTCTTTAATGCAAGTGTAAGTCACACTCACACTTGTCCAGCTTGGTTACTTGTATGCTTTGTCACGTTGTTCAAAAACTCACACGTATTTCGTGTTTGTTGACAATTTGGTCAAGTAGCCTGCCAGTGTTTATTCAAATTGGTTTCCCGTGTCGTTCAGTACTAGCAGCACTCTTATTTTTTTGAGCTTCATAGCGAATTTATTCAATTTATAGAACCTATTTTTGGCATAAAAACAACATTTTCAATAAAAATAGTTCAACATTTTAAAGTAAGTGATCAAATTTCAATAATCTTGTTTCTCAACATTTGTCTAGCAATGGCTGGATAAAATGCGTGCTTAAATTGCATCACATTTTTCGCAACAGAAAAATTGTTGTTGGATCACCTTAAAAATGTACATGGGGTCACTCTTCCATCAGACGGACACAAGGCATGCTTCAGATGCAACAGATGCTTCGCAACAGAAAAATCATTGTTTGCTCACCTAAAAAACAGCCATGGATTATCCGTTGAATTTAAAGAACCATTGAATCGCAGTCAAAATGATGACGATAGCTACGATTCTTTCAACCCAGATGCCAACTCTACACTGGCATAATAACAGCAAAATGCCTTTTCTATTTTTGCAAAGTATGTTTAGAATGTCATTCAAACTGTTTAATCGGAAATGTTCAATGTATTCAGCATCACAAATAAAACTTTGAAAAGCATAAGCTAAAATGAATTATACGGAATTATTTCAGATAAAAAATTATGTGTGTAATTTTTGTGTGTGACAGAGAGAAGGAGAGAGCGATCGATTTTTAGCTATGGTCGCAATAGAGCCCATTGTCAGCCCATGAGCTGCAGCGAAAAATTGTATGCCTAGGCGTTTAATTGAGTGAGTTGACCAAATATATTTACCTAAACACCTTTCGGTTGAATTGAATCCAGCTTTATTTCCACAAAATCACAACTCAGAAGTGCCATTGCCATGAAAAACAAAATAAACGAAATGAGATTGCTTAGAATTATTTTAATTGGATATTTGTCTCGTGTGCACCTTAATCTTGACTTAATGGTAATTTGCATATCAATTACGTTCCCGTCGATATTTGTTGCACACGAGACAATCTTACCTTTTGATCACTATAATCATAACCCGTTGATTGATTAGATGTCCCTTGAAATATTTTGGTTCAATCATGTCTGTTGGGAAGCTTGTATAGAAACAGTATAAATATTTTAAAAATAAATGTTTAAAATAGGAAACTGGGAATGATGGAAGTCAACAAAAGATACTGTTTTCTGATGAGTTTTAAAATGGAAACACAACTCAATTAGTTTGTAAGTATAATTAGTTTCAATCAATATTTACGTTTGATTTATTCGTCACTGTCACTCGTTCGATTGACTTTTTTATATGGCATTCAACAAGCTATGTAAGTCCGGTAGAATTCCACATGCTGTAAGACACATTGTACGTGGTATGCAGTTCTACCGGCTGTACTATGTGTATACTTCAGCTCCTACCGGAGGTTTGTTAGTGGAATACAATGCATACAGACATAACACTAATGTGCAGTGCAATTGCTTCGTTCATTTGCAGTTTGGTTGTATCATCTGGCGATGAAACGAACGTAAATCATTTCGTGTTGATGAACTCATTTCCTCGTCACAAAATATTCCAGTTACTGTAAGCACTATCATTGTGGGCTATCGAAGGAAAATGAGCAAAAGTAATATATTTCTATTTGTTAATCCAGTAAGTCGACCACATTTCAACAAGCTTATCTGCTTTTCTGGATCACGTAGCAAATTTCGACTAAGCGGCAAATATTTGATCAATCTGAAATAAATAGCTATCTCCAAACTCAAGTAGAAATATCCCAATTCATAGTCTAGACCTTTTGAAGTACAGTGCGTACAGGTTACCGAATACTAAAAGGTAATAACATAGAATTTGTTCTATATATCAGAAAAAGAATGAATAGAAAGCCAAAGTCCACAAAGAATATTACATCAACTGAATGCAATGAAATATTCTATAATTCAAATCATAGTTACCTCAACAATATTGTCTTCCACAAATACTTTTCGAGCTTTGATGAGAATTTCAGCGTCCATTTTCGAAGTAACTTAACATTAATTAAATAAAACGTGATTTAATTATCGATAAAAAAAGAAACGTGAACTAAACAACCATTTTTGGCCGTTGTATTCGATTTACACCATTCAGTATATAAACAAACTAGAATCGTTTGATGCACGTTCTGAGTGTGAAACATCAATGTCATCGCTGTTCGGTTTGAGAACTCAATTTTGCTCACATGAAGCAATGTGCTGGGTCATTTGTTTTGCTCATGTGTACTCACTATAATACATCGTGAGAATTATTTTAATGAACACACACATTTTTCTCCGTTGCTATTTTTTTTCTCTGCCCAATGAACACATTTCCTCCGATTTATTCTCATATTTCTTGATTAATTTTTTTTCGGTTCATCTGTGTTCTTCTGTGTTGTTAAATATTCATTTTTGGTGATAAAATACTTTTGAACACAAACAAAAAAACATGAAAATCAAATAAAAAGTATGGTCATTTTGAAAAAACAGCTGTTTAATCAAAAAAACATACACAATGTGTAAGCCCGGTAGAAATTTGGCTCTATATTACACATACACATTGTGTGTGGTATGCAGTTCTACCGGCTGTACTATGTGTACTCAGCTTCTACCGGTTTACAAACAACATGAATTATGACAGTAGATTAGCTCAATGTGTGTTGCCCAAGTTGGTGTTGCCTGTCAATGTAACCAAATTCAACATTTTGACATTTGATTATGGTTGACACAAAGCAACTGTTAAGTTGATTGCCGTTAACATAAACAAACGTTGATTAACAAGTGTTTTATGAGCAACAAGTGAAAAACCACCAGAAAATGAATAGACAAAAATTGAAAAAAGTTATTGAAATCGCTGCTCCACTACTAGACCCCGAATTGCCGAAAAAAATAATTCGACAACCGAAACCCAAAGTGCCAAAAAAATACAACCGGCACCCGCCAGTAGTGATGTTCTGTTGAATCAAGTGACGCTGATGGATATGTATGATGCTGCAATGAAAGAAAAAAATAAACTCCAACGAGAGAATCAGGAATTATTGAATGCAATGAATGGTAAGTAGAATTTGTTTAATTGTGTCACAGGATGTTTTGTATTGCATATAAGCCATATTTCACTTGCCACATAATGTGCCAAAATTGTGTGAAAACTCAATTTTTCACTCGTTTTATTTTCGTAAAACCAATACAAATTCCATTTCAATGACTTTTAGATTTATTTTTTGATATTTTGCATAATAGCTTCGAATGCATTCAATAATTTCATTTGCTTAACACAGGTCAAAGGGAAATCAACCAAAAGTTGCGGAAAAATTCTGCTCAACAAAAGGCTGCCATCGAGGAGCTCACGTTGGCGAATAAAAAGTAGCGGAAAAATAAAGCTCTGCAAAAGTCTGCCAACAAGGAGCTCGAGGCAAAATATGCGGCTGCTAACGAGGAGCTCGAGGAGGTGAAAGGATGGTGCACATGGCTCGAGGTCGAGAACGAAATATTTTCAAGAGGTGAGAATATTATCAAAGGCTATCTTATCTTTTGAATAACACTGCTATTAAATGATGATTGTTCAATAATACATCAATATTTTCAAAAACCTTAAATTTTAATTCTAGACATTGAAGTCCTTCGAAGCCAAATTGCGGAAATTACGGACATTACCGATATCAGTCTAACATCGACATTACCGAGTCCATCCTTTTCACCCATTCATAGACCAGCTTCGCAATTTCCTACATCACCATCCTTTCCCAAACCATCCGAACAACTCATTGCAACAATTCCTCTCGCCCCCAAACCCACACCATCAGAACTAACAATTGCTCCTCTAGCTCCCACACCCACACCACAAGAGCAACCCATTGCAACAATTCCTCTCGCCCCCAAACCCACACCATCAGAACTAACAATTGCTCCTCTAGCTCCCACACCCACACCACAAGAGCAACCCATTGCAACAATTCCTCCCACTTCCAGACCCAAAAAAACCAATCGGAAACAAAACACACCCAATCCCACTTTACCCCTCCTGAAAGAAGGCAACGAATATCTTTGTCCTTATTGTAAAATATTCAAGAGGACAAGATATTCAAGCGTACAAGAACACCGCGACCATCATTGCTCCACAAACAAAAATAAAGTGGAGATAGCATATGAATGTCCGGTGTGCCACAAAAAAAAATCCCACCTCCAATTGCGAAAGCATCTGAATGGGTACATCAATCCCAAAAACGGTGTACCTTTTAAACCAACTGGCCCTCACGCAGAAATTAACAAGCAGCAGCACGAAGCTCTGCAAGCGCGTCATATTGCGGACAAATACGCTTTTTTAGCAAAAGTGTAAAAAAAAATGAAATTTAAATTGAATTGTTTGAATGAAAATGAAAATAAAAACGAAAATGAAATTAAAATGTAAATAAAAATGACAATGAAAATGAAATTAAAATGTAAATAAAACTGAAAATGAAAATGAAAACGAAAATGATATTAAAATGTAAATAAAAATGACATTGAAAATGACAATGAAAATGAAATTAAAATGTAAATAAAACTGAAAATGAAAATGAAAACGAAAATAAAAAATTGGATCTAAAAATGAAAAAACTGAAAAATTTAATTTTAGAATGAAAAAACAAATAAACTTGAATACACACAACCGGTGGATACTTTACGGTGAATAGTATCCGGTAGATATGAAAAAAACTGAACCAGAACAAACCGACCAAAGAACAAAGGAACCGAACCGAACCGAACCGAACCGAATCGAACCGTTTTTTTCGGGTTCGTTCGGGTTCGTTCGGTTCGTAAGACCGAACGAACCAAACACAAACTGATAAAAAATTTGCGAACCGAACCCGAACGAACCAACGAAAAATTATAGCGGACCGAACCGAATACGAATTCCAAAAACAATTTAACGAACGAAACGAACGAACCAACAAAAAATTATAGCGGACCGAACCGAATACGAACTCTAAAAAAAATTGGACGAACGAACCAAACGAACTTGACGATATTGTAAACGAACCGAACCGAAAACGAACCCATAGACAACTTAACGAACGAACACGAACACGATTTTCTCGGTTCGTTTACACCTCTAATGAGAACAAACTGCTACATTTAATCACAGTGTCGCAGGCACGCATACAGATTACAGAATCATCATATGAAACGCAAACACAATTGACTTGGTATTATAATAAAAAAAACACACATGATTGATTGACGTTCGCTGAATGTTGAGGAACCTCTTCTTGTACAGAACAAGCTGCTTATAAATTGATTACGAATTTAGTATCAATGGGAGCTCATCAATTTCACAGCCCTACATTGATACTAGATTTGAAATAAATTTATGTTTTATGTAATTAAATAATTGCTTGATAATCAAATTGATCGCTTCACAATTCACTTTCACGCTGTAAACAATTCACTTCAGCCAAAGCACACCGAAGACACATACATTGGTTCTGAATTTGGCATCAATTTGACCTTATAAATTTCACAGCCCAATAATACTGAATTTAAAGTAAATTTATATTTTATATTAATAAATAATAGATAAAACGCCACATAATTTGATACATTTCACGAAATAGTGACTGGCGAAATTGAATTCAACGAAATGTCAAACTTATGAAATCGCCGCATTTGCAAGATTGACAGCTCACTTAGTTCAATTTCGCCAGTCACTATTCCGTGAAATGTAGCAAATTATGTGGTGTTTTATCTATTATTTATTAATATAAAATATAAATTTATTTCAAATTTAATATTAATTGGGCTGGAAAATTGATGCGGTCAAATTAATACTAAATTCAGAATCAATTTATATGTCTTCTGTGTGTTTTGATTGAAGTGAATTGATGACAGTGTGAAAGTGAATTGTGAAGCGATCAATTTGATTATCAAGCGATTGTTAAATAATATAAAGTTGAATTTATTTCAAATTGTGTAACAATTACATTTAATTTGCATGTGACTCAAGTGATTTGGGCGAATGTGTTTGAAGTGAATGAAGTGCGTGAAAATATTGCGGCATTCCATTTCCATCACTGTCCCCCACTCAATGAAACCCCACAGCATTCGCAAATCAATTGATAGATATAGTAAAATGAATTTTTATTGGTAAATACGACCAGGAGTGTCAAAAATGTGAAAATCAGTTTTTGTGTAAAAATTTACTGAAAACCCGACTATCGATTTTGTACAGTTTTTACGATTTTTTCAATTTTTCACAAATAACAACTGCCAAAATCGCCTTGAATGCGCTCAGTTAAACATAATCCAAATCACAGTTTAGTTATAATTTACGTCGTTTGTTTTCTATCAGGTGTACGTGGGAAAGGCGAAATTTAAGTGGAGAACTTAACGAGATAAATGTATTTTTCGTTTTCTGTATCAAAAATTCGAGATTGTGAATACATAATCTCAGATAGACAATAATATACATTCATTCAGTGATGAACAGTGTAGTTTAAGGTGTCAAACAAACAATTATAGCAAATAGTTAATCTAATACATACACCCATTCACAATGAATATGAATGGTTACTTGGTCCTAAAATAGAAAATCCATGGACTGGTCCACCTTATAACTTGTCTCCACCTTTACCTATTCCACTGTATAACCTGTAATTGAAAAATTCAGAAGATGTAGGTTTTAATGGTGAGACAATCATACTCATACCTTTTCCCTACCACACCAAATAAAACCGAAATGTACATATATGATTCTAATAATAATAAATAAATAAAATAAAAAATCTAAGTACCATGAGTGTAATACCTCTTGCAGAGGCAGATCGATAAACCAAATTAAATTTGTTTTTTTTAAACTAATGTTTTTAGAATTCGACGTAAAGTCCACCTAAATCCTAAATTTGTTTTTTTATTAATGTTAAACACTCTCTAACTTGAACCTTTATGACTTTACAAAAAGTAAAATAAAAATGGAAATATTTTTATTTTTATTTAAATACCAAATTAAATGTTTTTCTTGCAAATTAGCATGCTTCGCTAAATGCAATGGAATTGATCAACCGCTTCAGACAAAGGTAAATTCACCAGATTCATGTATACGTTTCATATGTGATACTTGTCGCAATAAATCAACTTTTTTCTGAGAAAAATTACTCAAAATCTAAGATATTATATGCTCTGATATTAATCAAAATTAATGTATAAAATTCAGACTTTTGCACAATTTCGTACTCCCGGGCATCGGACGTACTTCCGAATACTGATGGTTACTTGGATAATTTTCTTTAGTTTGTTTGTTTAAAATGCAGCAATTTTGTCTACTGCGCGATTCGATTGGATGTACTTATCAAGTCCCATCCGTGCATATTTTTGGTTGGCGTATGTTGCTATGCCAGCTTCGAACATCCGCAAACGGTGAACGCCAATAAACGCTCTTTGGTGATGGCATCGTGACGTATCCGAATCGTTCATTTATCTCAGCTGTTTTGAATGCTTCCGTCCATCATTCGGTCTTTCGATCACGCGTACGCTGTTTTGCATTCCAATGATAATGTTTGCTGCTAATCGTTATGTTAAACTGTAGGAAAAAAAACAACAATATAAAAGCCGTTCATTAGTGAAATAAAGTAAATATTGCTTAAATGAAATCATTGTATCGAACAGAAAACTCACTTCTTTGTTCGTGCGCACAGTAGTCTAACTGTGGCATTCCATTTTTTCATGCCCAGGTCGATTCCCAGTTCATAGACGATTTTATTCATGTTGAAATCGTTCGAAATTTGGTCCACTATTGTTTGTTCATCGACAGGTGATTTATTTGTTTTTACGTATAGCAATGAAACAGAGTCACTGTTCGCAGGCACTGGGTTTACAATATATATAATAATAGTTCGTATCTACTGAATCGTATATACTGAAACGTATTTAGAGATGTTTCGGGTCCGTATAACTTGAAAATACTCCTTTTCACAGAGAACCACTGCTAAAACCAGTGCTTCAAAATTATACGGACCCGAAACATCTCTAAATACGTTTCAGTATATACGTAATATTATTATATATATTGTAAACCCAGTGCCTGACTGTTCGTAACGATTTGATGGTGGAACCGTTGCCCGATGCGATTGATATAGGGAATATTAAATATTGAACTCCAACGATCGTTATCACCACCATTCCATTCCACTTTTTTCGAATCTTTGAACATTTGAAGTTTAGCGATTTCCTTGAATTCGGTGTCATCGATCTTAATGTGTTTCAAATGGAAACTACACAATGGAATTGCCACAAATGTATTAATTTTTGGTGGTCGTGGAACAGCTGTTTGACCTCGAAATTGCAACGGATTGTGATTGATGTGGAATTGTTCAATTTCACGTTGCATTTTCACCCACATACGTAAAGATTTGAACCAGTTGTCCGCTACGAATGTTCGCATGTTAAGAGCATCAGCACCACCAATCAAATATAACTCATTAACGAGCAAATCCATATTTAATCTTCGATGTTGATCACCGTTTGTTCCATCTCGGCCAAGAAATACATTGCGCAAAGCATTTTTGACATCGGTGTCATCGATGTTGAATCCTTGCAATTGCAATTCGTATTTCTTCATGCCAAAAAATGCTTTGATCCGTTTATAGCAGTGCTGTCTAATGTTTGTGCGAACGTTCTGCGTGTATAGTTCAACCATATATTTGAACGAATTCGTCATGGCCGTTCTCGTTGGAAGCGTGATCCGGTGTGCTGTAATCCATCTGATAAATAAATATGGCACATTATACATCGATTTTCGGACATTGTCATTATTAACCCCCATAAAACAGTTTTTTATGGCCTCTTCACCATTTTGTTCGAAGAAATTGCTGTTATCATCCGCATCGTCCACTGCCGAATTCACTCTAAATAGTAGCAGCAACGAAGCCAAGAATTGAAACTTTGTTGCTGCAAGACATCGATTACGGATAAGTTCACGGAAATTATTCAAGTGTTTCCGTTTCACCACTTTTTTTAACGTCAATTTAATTGACGAGTAAGTTTCATTTTCTTTGAGCTTGTAACAATTGAAGCGAAGCGGAGACACCATCAAAAAAACCTCGAACATCAAACAAGCCAAAGAAACGATCAAAGAAGCGATCAAGGTTCTGATGAAGCTTTGCATGATGTGTGGAAAAACCTTGCCAGATAAGTTGACGTGCTAAAATTCCATCAAGTGTGCTGTGTGCAAGAAGCCAACACATTTTGAATGTTTTGCTCATGACCGTATGGATTTCTTCTGTAACAATTGCGATTCTGATTATTCTGAGTGATAAATCCAACCTTTTTTCTCTCAATTTCGTGTTTGGAGGACAAAATCAGTGAATGTATTTTGCTGAGGAATTAGTTGCGCGTCAGCGTTAGCAACTAAGGTTAGCAACTAATATGTAGCGTCAACCGACGCTCGATTATGATGCGGCAGATATGCAGACCAGTTAGATCTAAGCGGTACACAGCAGCCGCTGTAGGGTGAAGATGTGAATGCGAGGGGAATTCAACACTCAATATATCTAGTGATATTTAGTATATTGACAGAAATTTTCGTTTTTCAATGTATCAAATATTTAGAAATATGGGAAGTATTTTTGGATATTTTCAGTTTAACGCCGCCATATTGGTTTTTGTGTGGTCGCCATATTGGATTCATGTCAATATATCGAAAATATCGAAAAAATTCTATACAAATCGACATTTATTTAGTTTATTTCTGTTTATGCACATAATCTACTTTTATTTCCGTGATAATGAAGAGTATGAAGCCCCTTGTGTGAATGTGAATGTGTGAGTGTACGCGTCTACATATCTGCCGCACCATAATCGAGCGTCGGTTGACGCTACATATTAGTTGCTAACCTTAGTTGCTAACGCTGACGCGCAACTAATTCCTCAGCAAAATACATTCACTGGACAAAATATAAATAAAACTTTCATTTCCGTTTCGTCGTTTATACCGCTTTTGCACACATTGATACCACTTTTTCAGAGATTTTTGATGGGGGTCCACAGTGCACACACAATTTTGGAAGGCCATTTTTTGGGACCTTTGGGAAAATGGCTGTAATTTTTTTTCAGGCAATGCAATCCAATGTTAATTCGTAGAAATTATAACCAAAGGATCACATTAAAGTTAAGAATGAATAGTTCTTCGATATCTTCATTCTTTAAAAAGTTATGGCCGAAAAACAAAACTGGGTCCACAGTGCACACATTTTCCCTACACATTTCATTTCGCACGCATTTGGTCAATTGGGATTCACAAACACAAAGAAAAATCTACCGTCTTATGCATAAATCGGCATAAATCTATTACCGCCCACAAATGCACACAAAAATAATGAGGTTACGTTTTTCTCAAATTTTGAATTTGTTGAATTTCAGAAAAAGTTGGAATTCTTCCACTGTCAGTTGAGAAAAACGTAACCTCATTATTTTCTGTGCATAGTACTACGCACACATAGATGCGCGTGTCGTTCTTCTTTGTTTCATGCGTGCAACTTCAGTATGGCAATGGCGTCGGTTTTTCCCCTCAGCCAATGACAACGCTGTATTGTGTCACGTGACGTATGGTTTTTCGACCAATGACAAAGTCGCAATGTGTTTTTGGTCATTAGTAAATACTGATGCACGCAAAATGTCAAAAAATGGTGCCAGAAATGTCATTTGTGTTATCAGTTGACTGGAAGCCTCGATTTGAAAACGTGAATGCCGGTTTTTTCTTATTATTTTTTTTCGAAGTTGGTTTTAAATTAAACAAAGTTCAGTAGTAGTTAGTAAAAAGCAGTGTTCGCAATCGGGGTTTTAGGCGTTTTTTCAAAATATCTCAGAACGCCATGAAATTTTGGTTTCAGATTTTTCGGGTCAAAACTAGTCCGAATTGTTTTTCGGGGCGACATTTTTTTGCTTCCTTTTGGCCCGAAATACACAGAACCCAAATTTTATGCCATTCTAAGAGACTCCGAAAAACACCCGAAAAAAACCCGATTGCGAACACTGGTAAAAAGGAATCATCGAACGGAAACAAACGTATCGTATAAAATCGAGAAAAAATAAAATTATTGATCTAAATCAAATAATAGCAATCATCGACCAAAAGTGTCCAGTGACAAAAGACCTGTGGCAATCACCAATGATAAATTTTTGGATAAAAACTACTTGAGCCACCATTCTTCATTCTTTCAAAGCGATCAACTGGAGTAAGATTAATCTTTTTTCATACTTTGGTAGGTTAATCTATTTGACCATTTTAATTTCCGTAGAGCATAAAGTAAAAATTGTTTCTGGATTTAATTACTTTTTTCCGTGATGCTTGAAGTACTCTTTTCGTTCGGAACCAGCACTGGCGCACTCTAGTTCAAATTTCAATTAAAGTCATCATGGAAAAGTTACCTGTTCTAGTAACTCCAGTGCAAACTGGCATTTTTACTATCAGTCAGCTGCTAGAAAGGCTTACTTGCACATACTGTGCCCGTTCAGAACTCTGAGTCTATGTTCGCGAATAGAATTTATTCGCATATATTTTGATTTCGAATAACGAATGAATTCGTGGTTCGAATTCAAAATATTTGCGAATAAATTCTATTCGCGAACTATCATTCACGAATTGACGAACAGACTGTAATTTGTGAAGTCAAATGTTCGCGAACAAAATCTATTCGCAAACTATCATTCACAAATTGACAAACGGACTGTGATTTGTGAAGTCAAATGTTCGCGAACAAAATCTATTCGCGAGCATACTATCCCGAATCACGAAAAAATTCTCATACATAACATTTTATTCTCGAACAGCCCAATACGCTTCGCGAACGTTCATTAGCGAACAGGCCGTTCGCGGACGGCATTCGTTCACACGACTGTCTGACAGCTCACTTGAATACAGAAGGACGCTCATATTGACCGAAGCAAAACAGCCGATATCAAATCGAAACGCTGATCGGCTCATTGACGCGATAAATCAAGTGACCATTGAAGTGCCGATACGGAAAAAAAAGTAAAGAGGAAATCACAGATTAAAAACCGTAAGTGAAGCTACAAAACGATGAAACGAAACGAGTTGGTACATTATTCGAAATTATAGGCTAAAATAGCGGTCCTACGTTGAGGTACATATATTTCCTACATCGGAGTATGTACATCCTACAAGGACATTCCAAGGTCGAGACACACAGCATACATCGAGGTACATCGTAGGCCAGAATACGCATACGATTTCATACACACGGGGAGTACCTCCAAGATCGGAACAAATACCTGACATATACAAGAATATACACTGAAATCGAAACACACCGTTGAGGCGAGGCAGATTGGAAGTCGAGAGTGATATACAAGTGATTTAATCGAACAACATCGTCATCCAACAAGTCAATTGCACTTTCACATGTACCATTCGCAGAAACTAACAGGTGTGTCATATTTACCCAAAATCAACAATCGGCCGCAACGAAAATGCTTAAATAAACGAAACTATCATTCAAAATTCCATGCCATATTGTTGATAAATAGATAACACAATTTACTGAGTACAATTTTATATGAAAATCAATTGAAATTCGTGAATCGAACTAACATTGAGTGAAAGAATGACATGTGATAACCGTTGACATGCACGTGGTCTATTAAAGTGCATGCGCTAAATAGACGAGACCAATTGAATTGATTAACAAACTGAATTCAATCAATGCTTTAGCTGGAGTCATTTATTTATTTTGCAGAACAATTGAGATACAAAACATTAAGTGATATGATCCGAAACGGATAAATTATATGCAACGTAGAAAGTAAATTCATCGGCTTCTATTTTTACTAACACACTCACATACGACTGACTTCAATATTACTGATACAGTACAGGGTCGTACTCAATTTCAGGGTCAAGTCAGAACACTTATCAATACACATAAGGACAAGGTCCCGGTATGTACGCCATACGGGTCAGTGTTGAGAACTTGCCTGTATTTTATACCGACACGGTATATACCATAGTAGACCATTGACAATTTACAGCGTCAATCACATGCGCTGCAAGCTGAACGGAGTAAGCGGGATGCGACAAAGCTGTATATTAAATTGCCACTGACGCATGCAGTTGGCGCTGTACATTGACTCCGATGATCTAGTCAAACGTATACGATACAAGTAGGACAATTATCATTAATCGTGTATAATCAGGGGAGTGTCACTCGGAATAAACGTGTTTACAATTTACTGTTACAATGTCGTTTCGCGACCATATTTTCATTCCTCTTCTCCAAAAAAGTCACTTCACTCTGAGGTGTATGTATTTTGACTGTTGCTTATGTCAACGGATACTGCCAGAATTAGGTAAGATTTCCCAAGGGGTAAGCAAAGCAGTTCAAATCAGCGTAATCAAACAAATAATTAGCCCCCAATTTCTGCCATTCTATCTTATATTATTTAAGTTATCAATCCAATATAGTTATTACAAATTCTCATTTTATTCAACCGATTTATCTGACCACGTCACGGGAAAACCCATAAATTAGTATTTAATTTTATTCGTTATTATTCCATTCATTTAATTACGGCCTCCGCAAGTGCTTAAATCCGGTTTTTTTAGGCCGTCCGGAATTTTTTAAAATAAAAATCAACATATATATTTAGATTTAGAATCAGAATAAAAAACTGACCTTAATGAAACATACGTCAGCTCTCAAATCAACATCCTCACTATCAAATTTTCAAATAAATCAAATAAAACATTTGAAAGGTTTCAGCGAATTGTCACGAAACACTCGAAGTGCTACTTTGACATTAGTGTTGTCAACGAACAAAAACCAAGATTCACGAACAACGAGAAAAAAGGTAAAAAAAATGATTTTTCGCAATGTCTGAATTTTGAAGTGGCATGATATCGATTGGAATGAACCCAAGGATTCATTTGAGGCGAAGAAATACTTAGAAAAATGTTTGCAAAGATGTATGATGAAATTCAGTTGAGATTTCAGCCTACACAAATGACTTCAAGAAGAATTTTTTTTCGTAGAATATTAAAAACACAGGATACAAATTCTATACTATACTCAAAAACGAAACTATTTTATCGACCAATTTTTGGAAATATAATTGATTTCTTTGAAATCGATGTCACCCCAAAATCAAAGTGCAGATCCATGAATCTGAATGAGCATTAAGATCATTTCCCCTTTTGGTACTACTACTAACAAGTGGTCTCATTTCTTGCCAAATATTACGTACTGAAATCAGTGGGGAATGTTACACATATATTTCCCATACATATATTACTTATGTCAATATTTATTTTGGGAAGTCTCAGACGTTTTTCTCCAGTTTAGAATAGGTTTATGCACAAAAATTTGCCGAAAACGCTGTAAATCAAAATTTCTGAAAAAAAAACGGATTTTGGGGTGCAAAATGGAGAAACATCATATAGGTTGACCTTGTTTGAGCCGAAAGTGTCTTCAAATATAATATATTTTCATTTAAATTTAGTTTGCGATGCTTTCCAAACGATTCCAATGATTTTTGACGATTTTTGAAAAATTTAGCCCGGCTAAATTTTTTTAGCCCGGCTAAATCAATTTTTCGTTCTGCCCATCCACAATTTCAACCAAAATGAGCTCAAATCGTCAGGATTTCTCATAATTCGATGAAATATGAATAATCCATGTGAAATTTTTGGATTTTTATAGATTTTGAAACATTTAGCCGGGCTAAATTTATTTAGCCGGAGCACTTGGAACCGAAATAAGAAATCTCCATATGGAATGGATTTTATAGCCCCAAATATACATGAGTGGCTGAGAATAGAAATGAGAGTACAGGATCACCCAAGCAGAAGTGCAACATGAAAAATATTTCGAAAAAATGCAACATGAATTATGTTTAAGCGAAGACGCAACATAAAATTCAGTTTTTGCCATGTAAACTGTGCGAGAAGAAAAAGGTATTTGTAAAAATGCAACACAATTCCAAAATCATGATGCTTTTTTTCCAAAACAATTTCTATGTTGCACTTTCGCTTGAGTGATCTCGTATTCGAATTTCTATTCCCAGCCACTCACATATACATTCTTTCTATTTTGATTTAGAAATCCTGTTCGTTCGAATGCTGTTTGTCGTTTTGAGTTAAACAAGGTCATACCATTTTTACAAAGAAAAGGCTATAGAAAAGCAATGCAAGAATTAGAGCTCGTATTACAAATTCCTTCGAATATTTCATTATTTAGACAATGAATCATTGACAATGTCCGCAATCATGACTGTTGCAGCAATAATGCACCAAAATCGATTCAAGTGTTTAAAAAAAAAATTATATGCTTTGCTTGCAGTGTTGACTACACACGTTATGAGTAAGTTCTGTAGATTCTGAATTGAATTCAATGGTTTTTCCGAATTTCATTTTATATTTTCAACTGAATTGTTTTGTTCCAGCACATGTGATGTGTCCCAAATTGGCATACTTATTGGTTTCTTACTCGAGGAAAGAAAAGTAAGGGTTTTTGTTGAATTTTTTCAGTGTTGCGGCACTGTTCATTTTTTATGGATTTGTACATTGAACAATGAAAAATGTAAAATGCGCCGCTTAAATGTGTGCAAAACACAAACACGTTGCGAACCTTAGAACCACACAGCATCTGTTACGTGGACATTAGTGTGCGTGGAATAGATGGCATGGTACATGTTCATTTGTTCATGATTGTTCATTCCATCGCAACACTGATTTTTTTTTTCAAATGCTCATAATAAATCATACTTTTTGCATTCAGATGAAACCACTTGTCAACTTAGACTAAGGGTATGGATGTCAACAAAAACTTCAATTTAGAAGAAATGGCACTTCAATTTACGAAACGATGGAAGAATTCCTTGACAACATTTCCTGGTTCGAGCACAACTGCCGCACCTAATTCGCATCCTCCCGAGATATTGTTAAGGCCGAAACAAACATTCGCAAAATGGCCGAGGATGAGCTTTACAATCTCATGATATGCAAAAAATGCTACCAACATGCAAAGGACTTCCCGAATGACTCCATGTCCAAACTTTGCGAGCCTCTTCACATGTCCTTGTGGGTAGATTGCAAGGAATATGGAATTTGGCCAGCAAAATTGATGTTGATCAATGCGGACGGCAAATTGACTGTCCGCTATTTCGGCGAATATAAAAATGATGATCAAAATCCGATGGAATGCTACCTCTATTCCAAGGAAATGCCGGTAAATTCTCACGGCATACCAACAGATATAGCATTTAAGTTGGCCTTGACGGTAAGTCTTAATACATGCTTTGCATTTTTACATATGAAATAATGCGTTATGAAAATTAGGCTTAGTGCCTCTAACTAATAAGAGCAATTATTAAACAATTAGAACTGTTTTCTATTTTTTCCATTAAGGAAGTGAAAAATTATGTCCAAGCAATCTAGGAAAAGTACAAATTGGTATCTGAAAAACGTCATTCATCTTGGAAAACTACGAATCCTATGTGCGTCCTATCACTGGTCCCAAAACTAACGATGATAATGAGGATGAAAAACCAGGGGGATGATAACAACACACAGAAAATAATGAGGTTATGTTTTTCTCAACTGACAGTTGAAATTCGGTGAATTTCAACATTTTTTGTATGACGGTTGGACAAATTCTGAATTTGTTGAATTTCAGAAAAAGTTGGAATTCTTCTAACCATCATACAAAAAAAGTTAAAATTCACCGAATTTCAACTGTTAGTTGAGAAAAACGTAACCTCATTATTTTCTGTGCAGTAACAGTTAAAGCGAGGAGAATGATTCTCGCAACAACAGCAGCCGTTCTGGACGTTTTTAATTTTAATTTTAATTCTCAATTACATCATTTGTGGCCTCAGCTTTACCAATATCAGCTTTGGGGCACATTATGTCATGAACGGCATCAACTATGGTGTTGAAGAGTTTTCAACCATATTTTAATTTACACAAACACATTGTTACATTCAGCTCATTTATCATTGTCATTCACTTACAGATATCATTCTCTTTCATCACATTCACTCCAAATGTCAAAACTGTATCAAATCGCAACGAACGAAATAGAACTCAGTCACACACAAACAAACATCATTTGACAAACCGAATCATTCTCATTTAAAACGTCAACCAGCATGGACAACGGTATGATTTATTGTGTTCTTTCGTTGAGTTGTAATTTGAAATAGTTTCCATGTGTTTAATGTGTGATTGTGAAAATTGAAGCATTTAAAATACGACAATTGTAATAATTGGTCAATTCGTGTGAAATGTGAAACCAATCAGTTCAGTTCAGTAACTCACTTCAAAGTGGATAGTTCCAATTGAAAAATATTCTGCAGCTAAATCGTTTTTACTGCACACGGCAAGTTGCCACAATTATATTTTTTTCGAATCGAATAAGAGTCTTATTCGATCACACGGCTAGTTGCCAACCAACAAATAAATCAGAAATCACACCTTTTTCAATCGTTTTGAACAAGTGTCACATTTTTCCTCCTAATTTGCACCAATTGCATAAATTACCGATTGAATTGGCTAATCTTTTGAAGACGGCTAATTTAAATCAATTTGGAGCATTTATGCGATTGAAGTGACAAGATTTTTCTATTGAAATTTGAATCTTAGTTGTTTCAATCGTCTTATGCACCGATAAATTTTATGCATTTTGAAGCAAATTTTAAAGTCATTTACGCATCATTCATTTACAACAAACACGCTTCCACACAACACACACTAAATCACACAACCACACAACACCATCCATTTTTGCAAATAAATTTTTAGACAAAAAATAAAAATCCAGTGTTTTTATTCAACCGTAGCGAATTATCATCAGAATTCAGCACATATGGAACAGTCAACTCCACACATCTCACAAATTCCAATTGCTTCCAGACTCTGGACATTATACAGCGTATTGGAAGTACGTGGATCAGCAACGTCGGAACTAAACTTATTAATGTCCAGATTTTGATTGCTTCATCATCATCATATGAATTTTGCTATGAGATTTTGTTTTGAATTAATCGATGTACCACTATGTGGCGATGATTATATTTTACAAACCAATTCATTTTTCGTGTTCCGTGCTTTAGAGCAAAACTCGTCGTGCTCGTCGATACTTCCGCATACATCGCACAATACAGCAAGATTTCCTTGATGATCAAGATCATCTTCTTCTTCATCGACTTCTTGGTCTTGACTTGAACCATCTTCATCCTGTTTGAGCCATATTGGTCTAGCCGTTCCAGAGATATGTGCATTCAAGTGCACGTGAGTCGGGTTTTCAGTACATTTTTACACAAAAACTGATTTTCACATTTTTGACTCTCCTGCAAACATTGCTAAAACGATGGATGCCCATCGTTTGCTAGCTCAGCTAGCAGATGGGCATGCGACACGAACTCTGTGTATACGGCGCGCGCGTCCAAACGAAGTGTGTGGACGCGTCACATTCTCGATCGAAGTGTATGAAGTGCGGTATAGCGCAGGCGCAGCAAGCTAGCGCATGCGTACACATTGATAGCTTGCAGTACCTGCGTCATATCGCACTTCATACACTTCGTTCGAGAATGTGACGCGTCCACACACTTCGTTTAGACGTACGCGCCGCATACACAGAGTTCGTATGAACGCGTGTCGCATTCTCATCTCCTAACTCAGTTAGCAAACGATATTCAGCTATCGTTTTGGCAATGTTTGCTCTCCTGACGGTATTTTCCAATGAAAATTCATGCAGTTTGTGTCATTTGAAAGCTATTTAATCCCGCTTGACGTTTTATATATTCAAAAAGTGCATCAAATGTTTCTTCATACCGGAAAATCATGGAATGTGAAAACTAGTGAAAATGTACGAAATTCTTAGAAAATCGAATTGTGATATGAATATATCTCAAGAAAGGAGCCTCAAATCAAAAAGTGAAGATGGCGAATTTGTTTTATTGTGTAGCAGAACGTTTTGTGTTGTAAATTCGCCATATTGCAGTAGCCATTTAATGGCGACATGTACTAAAGTGCACATACCGTGGTCAAAAAATAACATTTCACACGTTTTCATGGCAGAACCAATACTTTCTCTCTCGATTGGTCGATGAATCAAATTGTTCAAGAGAAAAACCAAACTTCATATCAATGCAGAAAAGTCAGGATTACGAATGTAATTGAAGTTATTTAATTAACGTTTACAACGCCCAGTTATGCTAAACTAATATCAAATCGATGGTTTAAGTGGATTGAATTTTATTCACAATTGGAAAATGACATGTATTATTTTGAAACAGAGCTGTCCACGAACAGCAAAAATACGAACGTTCGTTCGTTCGTTCGAGATAATTAAATATTTTGTTCGTTCGTTCGTTCGAAATAATAATTATTTTTTATTTTGTTCGTTCGTTCGTTCGAGTTTATTAATTGTTCGACTTGTTCGTTCGAACTGTTCGATATTTTGTTCGAGTTCAATTTTTGTTTGTTGTTCAACTTTTGTTCGATGTTCGATTTTTGTTCGAAATTTGTACAAGACTGTGAAACATATAATTTTGTTCTTAAATGGATTTTGTAAGGGATGAAAATGAATGTCAAACGATTTTACGAAGTTCAGTGTTAAAAATGTCATTAATGTCAAACGAGTTAATTCACACTTGTGAAGTTCATTATGATTTTTGAAATGCAATCAGTGACTTTAAAACATTAAAAAAAAAGATTTTGTATTTTTTATGAATACCGAACAAAAAACGAGCATCGAACATAAGTCGAACAACGAACAAAAATTGAACTCGAACAAAATATCGAACAGTTCGAACGAACAAGTCGAACAATTAATAAACTCGAACGAACGAACGAACAAAATGAAAAATAAAAATTATTTCGAACGAACGAACGAACAAAATACAACAATTTATTTAATTCGAACGAACGAACGAACGTTCGTGGACAGCTCTGTTTTGAAAGAGGTGTATTTTCCGGAATGAAAATATGAAAATTCAATTGTTTAGCTAAAAAATTCAAATGAAATTTTCGTCAGCATTGAGTTCAAATGAAGCTGTTGAGACTGGTCTTTACAACTGGTTAGCGTTTGCTTGTTCATATTTAGTCAATGACTCTGTAAAAGCCATGGAAACCGTAGAAAATGTCAAAAAATGTTTTTGTGTTGAAGTTTTTGACCCAAAAAAAATCAAGTGGAGTTTTTTCTACTTTCTTGATTGAATTTCAATACATTTCTGCATTTCTTTAACAACAGATGTCACTGTTGTTTAGATACAGATATTTATATGGTTGGAATTTATTTAAAAAGTACATTCATATGATTTTTCAAATTTCTGGTTTAATCATAATCAATTCACAAAAATGTACGAAAATTGTTGAGCGAATTAATAATACAAAAATTGTCGCTAAGATACAAAGATCAATTATAACATTTTACTGCCATGTACTGACATGCAGGATAGAACGTGAAGTGGTTCAAGGTCAATGTCTATTTCGCGGAACAGCATTACATGAAATTTAATAATTAATCTTGGCGAGAAAATTAAACGAAATCTTAATGAGTTTAGGTTTTTAAGCACAGTTTATTGGTTTGATAATTCAAAAATGATTCTAACTCTAATTGCATTATAAAAATGAGTCTCAATCTATTATTTCAACACTTCTTTCATTCATGATAATTTTAAAAGCTTAAATTCAATGCTTAAACTGTCTATTACCTCAAGATAATATTTTGCATATCAATCTGCATTGTAAGTATAAAAATAATCAGAAGTTGCCGAATCAGCAGTTGCAGATCTAAATGATCTGTTATCTGTGTACGCGTGTGTAGATTAATCAACAATTGTTTTGAAATACTTACATTTGGCTCTGCCAATGGGCTGTTTTGGTCGTACTCTGACTGTATTCCACAATACTCACACAATTGATCCCCGTGGAGGTGTAAATTGTGGTTATTCACGGTTCCTGTTCCTTTAGTTGCAAAACCTATGTCGCATATGATGCACGCAAAAGGTTTCACCGGCGTCATGTGGGCACTTTTCATGCGGTATTCTAAATTGGCTTTTCTTGTGAAACCTTCAGCACACTGTTCACATGAAAACGATTTTTTTTCGATGCCGTTGACACAACAGTTCCTTCGAGCTCATGATAACGAACGAATATCTTCGTCAAGATGACTTCGATAAACATGTTGTTTTAAATTGTACGGTTTGGAGCAAAATGTGTCGCAACTCGGACATTTGAATTTTTTCTTCACCGTCTCGTGAACATTTTTGATGTGATTCCGCAAATTCTCTAAACGGGTGAACAATTTATTGCATATTTTGCACTTTTTCTAATTGTTTTATATTTAGAAAAAATAAAAATAAAGCAAATAAAAACAAACAATAGAAAATCAAAAGAAAAAAAATGTAAAATATAAGAAAGTAACACAGTAGAACTATGAATAATAATTAAAACAATAAAATTACTTTCGTTATGTTTTGTGGTTGTTGTTGAAACACCCAAACACCTAAACACACGGTTGTGTTCTTTGCACTTGCAGTTTTTACACTTCTATTCTGGAATTATTTTATTCACATTATGTGACAAACAGTGTTTTACAGCGACCGATTTCGGTAAATATGGTCGTATTTATCGTCGTCGAGATAGGAAAAATTGTGGCGCTCGTATAGTGTTGACGCCAAGTGGTGCTTGTTATCGGCTTTCTGACCAAAAAATCACTCACATGCTGAAAATAGTAAACAGTTCATGAAAAATTGCTACGCTTTAAATGTTATGAGAGAAAAATGTATGGATTTGCGTGAATTGGCCAGCGGACGAAGAATCGTTAAGGTGAAAGATTTTCACCGGTTAAAAAGTCGGCCATCACCATTCAGATGAACGTACGTTCAAACGCATGTTTGAGTTATATCACTCAAGTCAAATGCAATAATAGGTCAAATCAACTTGTCAAAGAACGATCAGTGATAATAATTCAAAAATTCTTCTGATTTTTGTTGCGCTAATCAACTTAAGTTTGGTATGCTGGCAAAGAAAAATATAGTATTCCATTCTGTTTTAACGGTGAGATACCATAAAACTATGGTCGCAAGGCTTAAAAGTGCTCGATTTGTATGTTGATCATTAGTATTCAGTATGTGAAAATAGGTGGTGAAAAAGTGAACCGCGGTTCAACCAATACATATAGAGCTGTCAACGGACGTCGTTCGTTCGTTCGTAGCACTTTTTTTAATGTGAACGAACGAACAAAATAATTTTTACGAACGAATGAACTTTGTTCGCAAAAAAAAAAAAAATTCAATTTTGTTCTTTCGTTCGTTCGCATGTTCGTTCGTTTGTTCGCAAAATAAATAAAAAAATCGATTGTTCCATGTAAAATATTTGGGAACCCCATATATATTTTTTTATATTTTGGGCGAAGCCAAACATATGTTCCAAATTTCAGATAGATACGGCGGCTCTGAACTGATTTTTCTGAATGTTGGGAAATTAGTCACATTTTTGTGTCTCCAGTGTATTATGTATGTACTTTCATTTTTTAAATTATTTTGCGAACAAACGAACGAACGAACGAACGCTCGCAAAATTTCTTGTCCGTTGACAGCTCTAATACATAGAACTAAAATAAGTCAACGAGTGGTGGAGATCGGTTTTCAGAATTTGAAAATTAATTCACAAGTAACAAAAACCGACGCCAAGCCAAGCGTTGCCAATGAGGCAATAATTTGCGGGTTTAATTTGCAAACATTTCACATAGTATATTTATTTTTAAAAAAATGTCGACAGTTGGCAAAAGTGGAATCAACAGAATATACGTGAGTCAACCGTATAGTAGTAATGCAATATTTTGTAACATAAACAACCAATTCTTGGGTTAGCAACGACTTCATACTAAAGGTGAGTCAACCACTCTTATGTCGATTGTTGAGTTCCAAAAAAAAAAAACAATTTTCAAAAACAGGAGATTAAAAAAAAATATTTTACGAAAATATGTGCCAAAGGTGAAATCCACCATTCTAGCTAGATCATTGAGTATTGACAACATCTGTTTTTATCTTCGAAGATTTAACAAGATCAAAGCTGAAAAACAGAAATAGGTCCAAAAACAGTCGTTTCTAGTTCAATTATAAAATCTCCCATGAGTCGACAAACAGTACCATGTAACATTACCGGCTAGATGTAAACAAATTGCTTCTCGTGGAAAAATGAACATACGTTCAAATCAAAACACAAGTTCGCACGATACCATAGATCAATGTGGTAGTTCTTACTCGGTCAATGTCAGGGTCAACGATCGTTCAATTGTATCATTATTTTTATTTTCAAAGTATAAATCACATTTGAGTGTCAATAAATGTGCGGATTACATCAGAGCAAACATATCCTCGTACCTAGGGGGTAGACACGAATTTTAGTAGAGCTAGTTTCATTTAAGTTTCATTTAGTTCCTTCTAGTTTTTCTAATATGCGTTAAAAATGCTAGTTTTTCCATATTTCTAGTAAATCGTTCCATGAGCATTGTATTGCCAATGTGTTTCTTATGGCTTACATTGCTTAAGAATTACATTGACAATACATTCCTTATGGAAGGATTAACGGTACTTTTTGTAAACAAACTCCATAAGAAATGTATTGGCAATGCAATTCTTATGGATTGAAATGTCCATAAGAAATACATTGGTAATGTTATTCTTATGGAAGATGTATCACGCAGTTTTTTCTCTAATATTCTTCTAATAGCTTCTAGTAGGCTCTAGTTTTTCTAGTTTTTGCTAGTTTCTAATTCGTGTCTACCCCCTAGCCTCGTACGGTTTCCCATTCTGTATCTATCGTGTAATATTATTTTGTCAACATTCGATATGTCATATTGGGTGGTGAAAAATGAACATATGTTCAACCAATATATTGAACTGTATTCAAAATAAACTAGTGGTGGAATTCGGTATGAAAACAACAACATAATATTCTGTTTTTGAATGACAAGCATTCCACTAAGCGCAAGTGGCATAGAAGTGCTTGGAAAAGCCGTCTTAATTACAGATTTTGTATTTGTTTGTTTGTTTGTTATAATGTCAAAACACTATTTTGGGACAAGCGATCTAATATTTAAAGGTCGCTCCATCTGCCAGACGACAGATTTATTCAGATTGTTTATTTCAAATCTTCATATTTCGCTCATACAAAAGGTATTATAACATTCAGGGCTTCATTTTAAACTCACACAATCCATCGATATATGGGAAATTAATTTATTTTGATTTTTTTCATAGGTTCGGAAATAGGTCGCATAGTATGACACTAGTTCTATCGTTTACGAAAATTGCAAGGCAAGAGCCCGTGTATCCAATTTTTTGTATAATATATTATATAATATAATTTGTTTTTGAACTTTCAGTCAAAAAACGTGAATTTTCACCTCAGAGCGCCGATTTTTGAGATTTGATGCAATAAAAGTACACGAAAAATTGTACCAATTACACTCAAACTCTGCATAGCCCATAATTAGAGTACAAAAATAACTCTTATAAAGTTTGAACACAATCGGACTATTATTACATGCACAGATCGGCAAAAAATTTGAATTTTCCCTCAAAATCGTTGATTTCCCACCTTGAAAATCCTGGGGATCGCGCCGACTGATCCAAACGTCTACCGATTGAGCTAAAAATTTGCAGGGATCATTTTTTTACTCAACCTCCATAGAAAATGCATCAGGCCAGGCTCTCGCTTCCAAGTGATTAATTCCCTCCCGCCCTAATGTTAGCGTTGTGCGTTGTTCTGAGTGTGCACACCAATCTTCAGTCATCGAACGAGCATATGCGCATACACGCAAGAGATCGACTTCAGTGCAATGATTGCGTGCTGTCCTTTTCCAATCGTTATAATCTGTCAAAACATCGATCTAAATTCCATATGTTATAACAATTCACAGCGAAAATCAAAGCAGCGAGATCAGACATTTTTTTGTGCAAATAATCACGAGCAAAATTATTTAAAAAAAAAACATTTCGAGAGCAAAACATTTAAAGTGCAAAAAAACTTAAGTGTTAAGCCACGAAACAATAAATTTGAAGAAAAAAAATAATTCTAAGAGCAAAAAAGAGGAAAAACAGAAAGTGTGATTTGAGCAAAAAAAAAAAAAAAAATGGCCAACGAAAGTGAAGTTGAATTGCTGCCAATAGTGCAAGAAGCCTACAAACGGCTAAAGCAATTTAAAATGCCGGTCGAAAATGTGAGCGAAAGTTTCGAACAAATGACAATTTCAGGAGCGAGCTTTCGGGAAATATCAAAGCACAATCGAATGAATGGCGCACATTCCATATGGATTTAACAAATGATTTGTCGACTGAGTATCAATTAGTGAAACTCCAATTTGAAACTGAGCTGGCCCCTGTTTCACAAACAATAAAATCGTGAGAAGTTCTCAAAACTTATCATTTTTGAGAACTTCTCAGTCTCGTTTCACAAAAAAAAATCATGAGAAGATGAATTCTTAATTTGAACAGTAATGTTGACGTCATTTGCATTAATTTGTTACAAAGAGTGAATGAGGTTATGTGTACCACGTTTTTGTTCAATGAACAGTTTTATAAACTTTTTTTTGTAAGTGATTTTTCATGAAAAATTAATATACTGCAACAATTTTTTCTTATAAATGTAATGAAATAATATATTACTCTAAAGCCTATTTTAGTTCTCTGGAAAAAAATCTCCATACAATTACTCAATGAATCCTATACAATATCCGATTTTTTTTTGAAAAATAATATTTCTGAAATTTTTTTCGGAAAATTGTAAACTATTCTTACACACAAAAAAATCTTTTGAAGCGATATTGCAAAAAATTCTTCCGGAAGTGCTTAGAAATTTATTGAATTCACCAAAATGCTCGTGTAATTTTAAAAATTGAAAATTAAAATGTAACAAATTATTCCCTGAAAATCTCAAATATGCAATTACCTCCTATCATTAAATTTTATGGAACGAAGACAAAAAATCCTTTTATTTTTTTCACACTTGTACCATTGACAATAAAAATTCGCTTATCGCATGAACGCAAAAAATAACTCAAACGTGTTTTATTTTTTTCAAACTCGACGTAATACATACAATGGTTCTTCTTTTACTTCTTCTGGTGGAAAAATTCTGTTGTATGCTTGATACAACGCATATATTCCACCGAAGAAACAAATCAGTGAATACAATACTCTAATGAATAATTTTGCCGAAAAGTAGAAACGGTTTAACCATATTCGCGGGTGGTTATTTTCCCTATCGATCGGTGGCTGTGGTGATTGGCTTCTATTTTCGAACCGCGACAAATGGCCATTATTCCTTCGTGGTGGTGGTGGTGGCGGCGATCGAGATGGGGATCTTGTATTGGAATGTCCTCGTTGGCTCATACTTTCTGTTTCCTATACCGATTCTGATCTGGATCTCGATCTACCTCTATTCACTTTAATTTTCAACGTTGTTATTGGCTTTACAAATTTCGTAATAATCGTTGATGTCTGGTCCAAAATAAAGTGCTAGAAGAAAGTGAATTAATTAAAGAAAATAAAAAGAGCTTGTAAAACTTACCTGTTGCTGTTTCTCACTTTCGCTCTGTTTTTGCTTTTTCGCCATGGACCGTGTCTGTACAGGCATTTAAATGAATAGTTAAAGTGAAATGTCTACTGTTTTCAAAATGAATGAATCCGAACGCTACTAGTTTGAACAATCGAATATATGTGAAGTGAAGGTCACTAGATTTGAGACGTTCTTGAAATGTAATGTGAAAATGAAAAAAACCAAACGCTACTAGATTGCAATTGTTTTTATTGCGAATTTTAGTGAAATGAATGAATTAATGAATGAATGAATGAATGAAATCACATTCCATGGGGGGGCATTGGATTCCATATATCACTTGTTGTTGTTCTTAAAATTGTAGTTGTCATGACATGTGCTTCTGTTGTTGTTGTTGTTGTTGTTGTTGTCGTTGTGACTATGGGCATGGGCAGCATTGAGCTTGTTTCTTCTTCTTCACTGGTATGCAGCCATGTACACCATGAAAAATAGCGGATCAGTACCCAATTTTTCCAGGGGTGTCCAAATTTTTTTCTAACCGATCTAAATAAAGTGTACATAATAGGGCGGGAGGGAATTAACCACTTGGAAGCTAGAGCTTGGCCTGATGCATTTTCTATGGAGGTTGGGTAAAAAAATGATCCCTGCAAATTTTTAGCTCAATCGGTAGACGTTTAGTGGCGCCGACTGAGCCCCAGGATTTTCAAGGTCGGAAATCATCGATTTTGCCGATCTGTGCATGTAATAATAGTCCGATTGTGTTCAAACTTTATGAGAGTTATTTTTGTACTCTAATTATGGGCTATGTAGAGTTTGAGAGTAATTGGTACACTTTTTCGTGTACTCTTAGTACAAAAAATCTCAAAAATCGGCGCTCTGGGGCGAAAATTCCCGTTTTTTAACTCAAACTGCAAAAACGTTTTTAGTTAACTTAGATCAAATTAACCCATTTTGATGTGCATATCATATTTCTAAGATGAATATTTCGGTAGTTATAGGCGCCCAAAGTAGTGTTTCTTTCGAATATGCGCGAATGGCCGACTCAACGTCATATAGCCCGCAATAAGAGCAACTTAACCATTCTAGAAAGACTTGCCTTTAACCATATCTGACCAATTTCAGCTAAAGAATCGATTACCAAGCGATTTGGAACGATACAAGTCCGTGTTGAGGTCGAAAAACACACTAGTTCCGAACAAGCTTCCCAACTCGCTATCACAGAAGTAAATTCGTCCTTTCGCAGCTTATTTTGCATGAAATTTGCAAAAAATTCTCAATTATTTGCATTCGAATACGATCGAATCCTTTGTAGATACATATTTGACATAATGAATAAAAATTAATGCGCATTTTCTGGATAAGTAAGTGATACAACTTTCTATTGAAGTGTACAGCCAGATTTTAGTACCAAATACACCTTAGTACAGTTTAGACCACTGAAGAAGCACAGCTCATGATTCTGAGCGAACCGAATAGAATTTTTAAGATCTGCCGGCTGTTCCAAATTGTACACTTTTTGTACAATTATTTATAACTAAGTAAAAGAGGTCAACCTTAATGCTTTGTTGGTGATCGAGATGGGTGGGAAATTTTGTCCATAGGGCATTTTAGACCACTTTTGGACCTCAAATAACTCAAAAAAATTGCATGTACACTTATTTTCGAACATTTGTACCAAATTGTACACATTATGTACACTTTATTTAGATCGGTTAGAAAAAAATTTGGACACCCCTGGAAAAATTGGGTACTGATCCAAAATAGCACTAACAGCAAAATTGCACAAAAACACCATCGAATAAATCGACCGTACTCGCTCCTAACTGTTATGGATACGGATTCGAAATTAATATTATCTAAAACTAGTTCTAGCTCCATCTTATTTTCTTAGGCTTAGGAAAAACATGAAATCCCATCCATTTTTTGTCCCCCCTCGCTTCAAGTAAGTAGTTGCCTCAAAAATTTGCGAGAACTTCTCATTTATTTCAGAAAAATCTCAAAATGCCGGACATAATTTCTCTAAGCTTTGTTAGCTTCGGTGAGCTTTCTGAGAACTTCTCATATCAATTTCACTTTTTGAGAACTTCTCAAAATTTGCATTGGAAAGGATTAGGCGTTTCACAAAACAACGCGTTTCACAAAGAAAATCTCATGTACTCAACTTTCGCCAATTTTGAAAACTTCTCACGAATTTATCGTTTGTGAAACAGGGAGGAGCAAGTGTTGCTATTTGATAATGAGGATCGAAACCGATGGAAGTTGAGGAGCAACAAACCAATGAGCGGCAAGGTAACGAGCATCAAATTGATGAAAACGCATCAGGTGTTCAACAAGCAAATGAAACGGTATTGTCAACACCGTCTAAAGAGCCACAAGTGAACATCCAAAGCTCATCGGATGAGCCAGTGCCAAACAGTACATTGTCTACTGCATCAACAACGTCAGCAGTCTCGAGTGCATTGTCGTCTGCTCCATCGTTAGCAAGGAATTCAAATATTGTGCATGAGCCGGTGTTTTATCGAAAGACCCCAAGCGATGCAAACGACATTTTGAGAGCACTACGAGAGCTACCTAAATTGCCAGTGAAGGCAACAGGTCGTGATTTCAAGGAATTGCGTCATGCAATTTCGTTAGTTATTGAGCGAGTGCGCACAGCTGGTTTTGAATATAACCAGTTCGCCCCAATTATTATGGCGCAAGTAATATTTAGTGCCCGGCGTGCATCCAGTGAGCGCGTGAGTTAACGCAGAGACATTGAATCAAACACTTATTGTCAATTTCATTTAATTAGTTTGTGTAATCAGTTAACCATATGAAGCAATAGCCAAAAATATGTATATGCATTTTAGTGTAAAGTTAAAGCATTCTATGCATATATATTAAAACCATGTGTAATCAGATACCACCTACATTTTCCTTTCCATAAAATACATAGCTTATAAGAATATCACACACATTCCGTTTTACCTTTTTCATACATTGTAATCCGATAACATATATACATTCCATTTCTACAAAAGTGCATAAATAGGTATAGCTCATAAGAATATTTGTTCAGTTATTAATGACCGTTTTAGCAAACACATATGTGTTCGAAACATAATTAATTGTTCCTGTAGTGTTAAACACTTCTTTATTCGTTC